>CM076064.1:26045000-26462500 GCA_038088235.1 Zacco platypus
TGCATAAGACATCATATTGGATGGATGAGAGAAGAACCTTCTAGATTCTTATTATACTTGATGTGTCGGAGTTAGCAAAATGTAATGTAAATTAACAGATTGGGAGCGAAGATTGGAGTCCAGAGAGACCAGACGTGCTACCCATGTGATTATAGTTAGTCATAATATGCAACTCTGAAACATTAATACAAGAAGTTCAAAAGAGAGAATTAATACATAGGTCAAACCCTATAAAAGGAAAATTATGAGAGGGAAAAGTTGGATACACGTTTATACATTTCTCAAGTGGTTATATATAGAATATATAGGATTAAAACGGCTTATTTGTCCTTCTCAACAAGAATGAAGTCAGAGTCACATCCTCTGCACATTCTTTACAGTCGTAAAACCCTATCAGATGGTGTCCATGGGGGAGGGTTCCCCAGACCTCAGAGTGAGTTTTTAGAGATTATTTGTTAAGTATGACAAATAATCGTGTCTGATTTGTCTCAGTCGTTACATGTGTCAGAAACAAAACGACCTTTAGCGTAACTGAATTTCAGCTCCGAAGGCTTCCTCGACACTTGTATACAGTGATACAAACAGTAATGATGGCGTTGGATCGTCCGCATCAATTCCAGATTGAGTGCTCATTCTTTGGAAGTGCATGCTAAGTGGATTTGCAGCGCTGAAAACAGCGTCTTCTCAACATGTCGACAACATGAGCCAAACTCTTCCAGTCTCTTCCCAACTTTGCAGACCTTTTACATTCATAAACTACGGTGGCCCAGTAGTGCACAACACAATGAAATTTAAAAAGCAAACATAAGTTCACAGCACAACGAAATCAAGCCACAACACAACGGAAATCAAGCCACAACACAACGAAATAAAGCCACAACACAACGAAATCAAGCCACAACACAACGAAATCAAGCCACAACACAACGAAATCAAGCCACAACACAACGAAATCAAGCCACAACACAACGAAATCAAGCCACAAAACAACGGAAATAAAGCCACAACACAACGAAATCAAGCCACAACACAACGGAAATCAAGCCACAACACAACGGAAATCAAGCCACAACACAACGAAATCAAGCCGCAACACAACGAAATCAAGCCACAACACAACGAAATAAAGCCGCAACACAACGAAATAAAGCCACAACGGAAATGCTCTCGGTGCTCAGTAAAGTTAGAGTTCCTTGCCACTGTTCTAAGAGTCCAGAGTCTTACAATACCATGATTAGTTTTAAATATGTAAACATTATATATCGACATGAAATATTTAAATAATCACATTTGTGCACAATACCTTCATATTAATCCCGTGAATGACGCGCTACGACGGCGCATGATGAAGGGAATGCACCGACAGCACTCCGTTGTGGCTTTATTTCGTTGTGTTGTGGCTCATTTCCGTTGTGTTGCGGCTTTATTTCGTTGTGTTGTGGCTTTATTTCGTTGTGTTGTGGCTTTATTTCGTTGTGTTGTGGCTTTATTTCGTTGTGTTGAGGCTCATTTCCGTTGTGTTGTGGCTTTATTTCGTTGTGTTGTGGCTTTATTTCGTTGTGTTGCGGCTCGTTTCCGTTGTGTTGTGGCTTTATTTCGTTGTGTTGCGGCTCGTTTCCGTTGTGTTGTGGCTTTATTGTGTTGTGGCTTTATTGTGTTGTGTTGTGGCTTTATTTTGTTGTGTTGTGAACTTATGTTTGCTTTTTAAATTTCGTTGTGATGTGCTCTACTGGGCCACCGTAATGAACAGCTATATTACACACTGTTTGAAAGTTAATTTTCAAAAAAGCATAATGGGGCAATTTAAATTTGTCAAAAAAAAATAGATGAATAGATTAATGCCACTATAATGATTTGACAATCAGTGTCCAAATACATTTCTATATCATTTTAAACATACCAAACTTCTTTTTATAAAATGTTTTGCTTGAAAAGTGTTTTTGTGCTACATGTTTTAAATTAAATCCAATTTTATTTGATATTTTGTTATATAACACAAAGAAATTCATATATTTTGAAGTGAGGATTACGTGTCCACATATTTTAAGGGCCGCTGAAATGTTTAAATTGTGTTTTTCATATTCTAGAATGTAAGCATGTTTGAACGCAGCATAGGCGACGGTCCAAAGGCCAGACACGTTTAGTTTTAGTTAACATGACTGTGGTTTCCAGCTAGTTTTTTTTTTTTGTTTTTTTTTGGCTAACCCAGTATTTTCAGTGCAATCTGTGACGCATGAAGACCTGTGAATATCTGTGTCAGCAAAGTGAACAGAACATGTTTAATCATGAATTACATTATTTCTTTTAAGGTAAAGAACAACAGTACTTTGGGGCAAAAAACAGATGACAAACCTGAGGGACACGGTGCCCCGGTTGAAGCCAGTTTTGTATTTGGACAGAATATGAGGGACAGAGCAAAGGTTTGAGTCTGATGTTCTCTGTGTGACTTTTCTCTCATTCCTTTTAGGGCTGGGTTATATATTGGATTTTTACAGTACAGGGATTTTGCTGTCAATATGAAAATGAAGCAACATTTTGAATATTCATTTATTTAGTTTACCTATCCTTCCTTGACTTGAGTATGAGATCATTTAGACAGATGTTTGAATAGCATCTCTTATTTAAACTTCATTTAGTGAATTAGTTCAAACTGTTTGAATGAAGTGATTCAAAACCCGACTTCAAAAAAAAATTCACATTGATAATAAGAAATGTTTCTTGAACACTAAATCAGCATATTAGAATGTTTTCTGAAGGATCATGTGACTGAAGACTGGAGGAATGAT
Organism: Zacco platypus; assembly: GCA_038088235.1. Taxonomy (NCBI): domain Eukaryota; kingdom Metazoa; phylum Chordata; class Actinopteri; order Cypriniformes; family Xenocyprididae; genus Zacco; species Zacco platypus. Next base: position 26,047,787 of record CM076064.1, read on the forward strand.
GCTGAAAATTCAGCTTTGTGTCACAAGATTAAATTATATTTTAAAAGATATTAAATTGGAAAACAGCTATTTTAATTTGTAGTCATTTTTCACAATATATCTGTTTTTACTCTATTTTTGATCAAATAAATGCAGCCTTGGCTAGCAGAAGAGGCTTCTTTCTTTTATCTTATAAAAATCTTACTGTCGCACATACATGAAAATCATTAAATATCATTTTTCTCATGTTTAAGCAAAAAAAATTCTACTTACAGTACAGTAGGGTTCAATACAGTTTCGTATGATTGGTTACGGTTAGAAAACAAACAGCTTCAGAGTGAATACTTTAGAGATATTGTGATTGTTTCATCCTTTTCACTATATTTTAAATATAGGGAAAAGGTAAATATTTTATTTATCTATTTATTACCCAGTCCTAATTCTGAATAAATATCTGCAAATCAGACATTTTAATCTTGCTTATTAAATTATGTAATTATTTAGAAGAAAAAACAAATGTTTAGTATTTTTGGGTTTAATGTTTTGTTTCATTAAAAGTAGAATTGTATTTGCCGCAGGTGGGTAACAGCTGGGACTCCTCTCAGAACGCTGATTGTCTTCTGGCAGAAAATTCTGAGGAAACAAATTACTTCTTGCAGTGCACCACTCCTAGGTACTGCAGTTCAAATGTTCATGTTCGTTTTAAAGACATTTTACAGATCTCCTCAGGCAGAAACTTGTAACTTTTCTTGGCATCAATATTGTTTCTTTTAGCACACAAAAATCTGACAACAGCAATGCCAACAGTGTGAAGTTTGTCTTTGGGCAGAACATGTTGGATCGTGTCTTGGTAAGGCAATAAATTTCTTTTATGTTTGTCATAATTTGACATGCTCAAGTTATCATTGATCACAGTTCGTGATTATCAAGACTTCTATCGCTCAATCCCACCCATACTGTATGCTTCCAGGCGCTGCCGAAATTCAGCACAGAACTACCAGGGGGCAGCAGAGAGTTTCAGTCTGAGATGGGCCTGTTCAGCCATCTTTCCTCCTCACAAGATCAAACTGTGGAGAAGAGTATGTGTTCCAGTCTCAATCACAAGTCTGACCTGACAGAAATCATGTTGAGTTTTGAGACTGATGCCTCATCCTTACTACGTGCAAAATGGGAGCACTGCAGCGTCAAACAGTTTTTCTATCCACTCTGGAAGCTTTTGAAATTGAAATTTTCAGGTGTTTACTACAAAAGCAACAAAGTCAGAAGCATAATCACATTTTTAAAAAATGTGATAACCATATGCAACTATTCCATGTTTCATAAATGCACGTTTCATTTATAAATAACGATTATTGCTGCTCACCTGCTTTTAGTGCAGTGTAAAAATGCATATTTTCGAAATTGAGTAGTCATTTAAAGGCCTCGTGACATGAGAAATCAAACTTGCCTTGAAAAGACATCAGTGATTTTATCAATTTAATGCATCCTTGCTGAATAAAAATATTTCTTTCCAAAAAAAAAAAAAAAGTCTTACTGACCCCAAACTTTTGAACAGTTGTTAAAGTTACATTTTCTACCATTCATCTGCACTAAATCGTTAAAGTTAATTGATATAATTCTATAATGTGCTGTAGGTGACAACCTGAAAGAGTCTCTGGAGGAGTCTGCGGCTCGACATGAAGCACACAAATCCCAGAAGTGTTTATTGGAGCGGGTGGAGGTCAGGACAGGAGAGGAGTCTGAGAGCAACGTGCTGCAGGTGAGGGCAACTCTCGCATCTGATCGATACAGATGGCCTGGATGAAAACACATGAGAAGATGATACTGCACTGTCCTGTGTATTTTCAGATGCAGTGTAAGTTGTTTGTGTTTGAGATGACGTCTCAGTCGTGGGTGGAGAGAGGATGTGGAGTGCTCAGGCTTAATGACATGGCATCAGCGGATGACGGGACCTTACAATCCAGACTGGGTAATGATGTTGTAATAGGCCTTGGTCGAATCACCTGCACACTTTTATTTATTTTTTTACATTTTACTGTGAATTTGCTGGAGTTTTGATGGTAGGCATGTGCAAAAGTAGAGTGAATGACATTTAAAGGAAGACTTTACCCAGAAATGGAAGTTTTGTCTTCTCTTGCTCATGTCATTTCAACATATTTTTGCATCTGTGAACCACGAAAGGAGGACTAACACAGAATATCTGATCTTCTTTTCATAAAACTTGTTCTATATTTGAAGTCTTATGATATAAACAACCATTAAAAATATGCTGTTTTTATTTTGTTTGAAAGAAGTCATTTATGCTCACCATGGCTGCATTTATTTGACATGTTTTGTTCATGTTTTGAAATATTATTACAATTTAAAAATAACACTTTTTAATATTAATATATTTTAAAATGTAATTTATTTCTGTGGTGGTTTCAGCATCATTACTCCAGTCTTCAGGGTCACATGATTCTTCAGAAATCACTCTATTTGGTGCTCAGGAAATCAACGTTGAAAACAGCTGTTCTGCTTAAATATTTTGTGGAAATGGCGTTTTTATTTTAGGATTCTTTGATGAATATGAAAATTTTGATCAGTTAAGTAATCCTTACTGAATAAAAGTGTTAATTGACCCTTCGCAAACAGTTTGATTGACAGGCGATCTAACCAATAACAACGCCGAATCTGCCATCTTATCCGACAAAGCCGTCAGGAAGTAGCCTATAGTAGATTAATGTTGGTGAACTTGAATCACGTCTTTCCGCGCTTGAAACAACATTCCTTCTGATGTTCATTCATGTTTATTTGATGCTATAAATGAACTAGTATGAAGAGATGATCGGTTCACGAGGAGCTACAGCGATCTGTCACAACACTTTAAAGAGACACTAGACGCTATTTATTGTTTAAACTACTTTAAAAAAATTACAATATTTTAAATACGGAAACTGTTTCTTACGTTGTCAGAGTCCTCTTTGCTCCGCGATGTATTTTTCACTGCGTGAGAACATGATGTGTGGCGTGAGAGCGCATGGGTTGATGTGTGGCGGGTTTTGCGAAGGGTCAATTACATTTAAAAAATAAAATAAAATACTGACACCAAACATTTGAACTATTATTAAAAAAAAAAACTATTTAATGTGAGCAGATGAGATGCACAAAAAAACCAGCTGAAATTTATTGGATGCTCCTGAATGCATGTAGTGACATCGAAACTCAGGATTGGTCACTTGTCTGTTGCCTGGCTGCCAGTTTCTGTGTCGCTGGCTAAGCGTGCTATTTGAATGACGTAAACACAAATTAATAATGAATTTAAAAGAAATGTCCGGTCTATAACACAGTTGCCAATTACATCTCATATTGTCTGTGATCTCTTGTGTCACTAAGGCAATGCCTGATGCATTTGTATTACATTCCAAAGAGCTCCAATATCATACCACACTGGAAAATGAAACCATATCCGTACCGGCTGGGCTGGCTCAGCACGGAATAGAAGCAAAGTAAACGCTTTGGCCCGACAGTGGAAAACTGTCTGTCTGCAGATTTTGGAACTGACTCAAGGGGGCGCTATACTTCTGTTTTATTGGCCATGTGTGCTTAATTAGTGGCTGATGCCAGTAGTCTCAAAATGGCCAAATATTGGTCAATTAATCCCTTTGTTGCAAATTTTCAAGTTTCACGGTATATAGGACATTCTCATAAAACATGTTTGGCAGACAAGTTTTAAAAGGAGCACAGGTGTAATTCATTCTCATCAGGTGCAGCTGCCGTGGGGGACGTTTCTTTTCACTACTGTGTTTCTATTTACTGAAAGCTGATCTCGCTGTTTGTTTGTGGCTTGCAGTCATGCGGACTCAAGGAAGCCTTCGAGTGATCCTCAACACTAAGCTTTGGCCTCAGATGCAGGTGGATAAAGCCAGTGAGAAGAGTCTCAGAATAACAGCCATGGACACCGAGGAGCAGGGCGTCAAAGTCTTCCTCATATCTGTAAGAGTGATTACAGTCGTTATGAGAGGCTGTGAACGGCAAGTGTTATGTTGTTGGTCTTATATGGTGCCGTCTCATCTCTCAGTCCAGCTCTAAGGACGCTGCCCAGCTCTTTGCAGCTCTGCATCATCGTATACTGGCGCTGCGGAGCATCAGCGGTCAGGAGTCTGAAGGCCAGCCGGCTCTCCCCGAAGGAGAGGTCATCCCCTTTAGTGATGACGACGAGTCCCGTACACCCCCCAAAGCAGCTACGCCTGATCCAGGTAATCTTTCATATCAAATTCTATGAGTTTGTGGTTGTGGGAGTAGATGGTTACTATTACTTTTTTTTTTTCCATTAACTACTACAAAGCAGACATTCTTAATTGATTTTGGTTCAGGATCCAACACACACACACGCTCACACACACACTCTCACGCACACACGTTGTGTTTTCATGTTTTATGGGGTCATTCCATAGGCGTAATGGTTTTTATACTGTACAAACTGTACATTCTGTCCCCCTACACTACCCCTACCCCTAAACCTACCCATCACAGAAAATGTTTTGCTATTTTAGATTTTCAAAAAAGATAATTCTGTATGATTTATAAGCTTGTTTCCTCATGGGGACCAAAAAAATGTCCCCACAAGATCAAAATTTATTAGTATTACTATACCTGTGGGGACATTTGGTCCCCATAACATAGGGAATACACGCACACACACACACGCACACACACATGCATACGCACACATACACGCATACACACACACGCATACACACACACGCACACATACATGCATACAAACACGCACATACACACACACACGCACACATACATGCATACAAACACGCACACATACATGCATACACACACACACACACGCACACATACATGCATACACACACACACACACGCACACATACATGCATACAAACACGTGCACACACACATGCATACACACGCGCATACACACGCACACACACATGCATACACACGCACACACACACATACATGCATACAAACACGCACACACACATACATGCATACACGCACACATACATGCATACAAACACGCGCACACATACATGCATACACACACGCACACATGCATGCATACACACACGCACACATACATGCATACAAACACGCACACACACGCACACACGCACACATACATGCATACAAACACGCACACACACGCACACACACATGTATACACACGCACACACACACACGCACACATACATGCATACACACACACATATATATATATATATATATATATATATATATATATATATATACTATCGTTCAAAAGTTTGGGATCAGTAAGATTTTTAATGTTTTTAAAAAGTTTCGTCTGCTCACCAAGGCTGGATTTATTTAATTAAAAGTACTGTAAAAACAGTAATATTGTGAAATAATATTACAATTTAAAAGAACTGTTTCCTATTTGAATATATTTTACAAATAAATTTATTCCTATGATGGTGAAGCTGAATTTTCAGCATCATGACTCCAGTCTTCAGTGTCACACGATCCTTCAGAAATCATTCTAATATGATGATTTGATGCTCAAGAAACATTTCTTCTTATCAATGTTGAAAACAGTTGTGTACTTTTTTTCAGGAGTCCTTGATGAATAGACAGTTAAAAAGAAACAGCATTTATCTGAAATACAAAGCATTTGTAACATTATACACTAACATTCAAAAGTTTGGGGTCAGTTTTATTCTGCAAGGATGCATTAAATTGATCAAAAGTGACAGTTAAGACTTTTATAATGTTACAAATGATCATATTTCAAATAAAGGCTGTTCTGTTAAACTTTCTGTGACTGAAGACTGAAGTAATGATGCTGGAAATTCAGCTTTGATCACAGGAACAAATTACATTCTAAAATATTTTCAATTAAAAACATTTTTTAAATTGTAATAGTATTTCACAAAATTACAGTTTACACTTAATGAAAGGAAGGCAGGCGTGCAATATTGTTTATACAACAGCACAAGTTTGCCGCCATCTAATGTCGTATTAATGTGACTTGCTGTGCTAATGGACCCTTTCTCAATAACAAATACAACATAATATTTATACAAAATAATATTTTTTGAATAACAATATTTAAAATTAACAACAATAGCCATTATAAATGACAGTAGGAAATAAACACAATTGTACAATTCAGTAAAACGTGTAAATAAATAGGAAATAGCAACGGAGTGTCTTTAAAACAATCTTTTGTGCAGAACTACTTCCACCATGGATTCAAAACTCATGTTGACAGTTTGATATATATAAATTTCTGTCATTAATCATGCTTAAACATTGCCTTTTTTAATATTTTTAAATTTTAGTAATTTTACAGTTACTTTCCAATTTCCAATTTTTAATGTTACTTTCCACAACCCATTTTTTAAATGAGTTTTTATGCAAAACTTAATACGGTTTCATTATTTTCAGGTAACCCAGAGGCGGGTGTGTGTCCATCCACAAGTGACGCACAGTGTTGAGCCTGCTGCTGATTTCTATCCCACAATGCCTCACTGCAGCCCTCTGATCAGCTCAAATACTATGCAGGTGTTTTTCTCCAAACTCCTTCAGGTGTACTGTAGTCATGTGTTCAGCTGGTTTTATTTATTGCATTTTTAACAGCAAAAAGGACTGCACACATAACACTCTCAATGTCATCATATTGATGAAAACGAGAGGCTCTTAGTGTTTTAATAAACCGTTCGGATTTTCCATTCTAAATGTGATAACTCATTTATGTGAGACTTAATTATTCCATCCCCTTCTGAGTGGAAACAGGATAGAGTGCACACCGAAACCAAACGCGGATGTGCGTCGTCCCATCTCAGTTTCAGCTGCGCTGTTAGAATCATCCCTCACTGCTCACTTTAGATCTCAGAAGGATTTCAGATGAGTCGTGGGATGCGGAAGCAGCATTTGTTTTACTTTGTAGTTTGCTCATATAGTGCTGTAGAACAGTACAATGTTAAAAGAGAGCTGATCGCCCATGAGACTGCTCTTATCTAAATAGAGTTTAGATAAGAGAGTTATATACACATTTCAGAATCAGAAACGTTCACAATGCAGCTTTATGTGGACCTCATTTATTACATTATTCATATTATATCAGTTTTTTTTTTCAGTCTCTGTACTTAGTGGAAAGTTCACCCATAAATGAAAATTCTGCTTTAACTCTCAAAGCTGTATGCAGTTTTTGAGGGTTTTGAACAATGAACAGAATATAGGTTTGGAATGACACGAGGGTGCGTAAAGGAAGACCGCTTTCATTTTTGGGTGAAATGTTTCAACTTTTAAACATCATTACTAGCAAACGAAAGAAACAGTTGTACAAACACTGTAAATTATCTTCCAGTTTCAATGCAATAGTACCTTTTCACACAGTATATTTTTATGAAAATGTCCTGTATATCAAGAGTTAGTATTGTACATGGTTTAGGATCGCAAGTTTTACAGCAAAATGTCTTATTAATGATGACATTAATTATTATCATATAATGTGTTCTGTATGTTCTGTTACTACAATAATACTATATACAGTGTTTTTCAGCTAAATATTTTGTTTATTGGGGAGTTTTCGATTAGATTAGGGAAGGAACGGGAATTTTGGATTGTGTATATATGTATGAAGACTTCAGATGCAAAAGTGCCGTGTGAAATTTTCTTCTTAAATGAGCTTTTTTTTAATCAGGCTTCTATGTTTAGATTCAGTCATTTCACTTTAATGCCAAACAATAAGTCCTTTTCATTGCCATTACAGTGGAATAACTGAACATAAACATAGGAGCGCGATAATTTCAGATGGCACTTACAATAGATAGAGATTGAGATAGACGTAGAGATAGATATATATATATATATATATGTACACAGAGAGAGAGAGATGTGACTTTTTTGTGAATGCGGAGCATTGGAACAGGTTTTGGGGTGAATCTCACTGGAACATGTCTAGGTCGTATTTACACTAAAATCGAATCATACATCTTATTTTTCTAGATAACATTCATCTAACCTTCATTTTCAGTAGCCTACTTTAAATGTAAAAATTGCATTCTCATTATTTAAATTAGGTACATCATGGTAGTATTTGTTATATTGCCTTTAAATTGTGCTAATGTGTTTTATTTTGTCAAAATAATGCAAAACATATCAATGGCCTTTATTGATGTATTATTTGATTTGATTTGATTTGATTTTAGGATGAATGTGACCCAGATATTTTTTTTGTGAGATTTGCCCTTGTTTTTTTGGGACACAACCTGATCTAGGTTGTAGTAGAAGGCGGTTTGTCAGCTAGTGTGGGTCAGACGTCATCACTCATGAGGCACATTTCTACCAAACAACACACACAAACCTGTGTGACTCTCACATAGTGTAGTCAAAGAAGGGCTTTTCCCACTCTGCTGCTGAATATCCTGAATACACTGCCAGATTCACACATGTTAAAATAGAACACGATTTACGGTACGTCGTCTGACTGTTTCTATCAAAACGCATGCTGTGATTTGTCCGAAGCAGATGATCCATTGCTCCATCCTGCCGTTCACGTAGATGAAGAAGTTGAAGTCGAAGAGCAGGATGTGTAGCATACGATGTAAAGAAAGAGTTGAAATAATCGTCCTTCGGTCTGAATGTGTTCAGACGAGAACATTTTGTAGTTTTATAGTCGGACGCTCTTCAAATACACTTTATTTTAATTAAAACGTTGTTACGAATAAAGCGAGAGATATGTAGATGAATGCTAAATAGGCATTTGTTATAAATTTAGCAAGTTTAAAAGTTAAAGAATATTTTTGTCCTTTTTGCAGAGGTTTTAGTGTTTATACCAACTACAGCACTTAATCGTTTTATTTTCATGTTTGTGTTGTGCTCGCTTTCCTTTTAGCATTACGTTCTGTCGTTCTGCTTCAGAATGAGCGTTTCTATACAGTTAGATGTTTCCCATCAATATGAAAGCATGTAAACTAGCAGGGCTAAAGGTTTACAAAACAGATGTTTGTTCAGTGCGACTTGATTGCTGTAAATGTCTGTAAATGTTTACATTCAGTGTGTTGCAGGCAGCAGATGTACTATAGGACGCACTTTTTTTTCTTTTTTTTTTTTTCTTCTTCTTCTTCTTTTTTGGATTGTTTGTATAGACCTCAGAGAGACTGTGAACATGCCGGTGCTATTTCTGGTCCAGAACAACTCCACTGCACTGGCCTCGTGGTTTAAATATACAATTTCGCTCTGGTGGAAGCGTTTAAAGATCATTTAGAAGGGCTAGGCTGCTATTGGAATAAACATCTATTGACTTCACTGGAATAAGTATGTCTTTTTGTTAACCACGAATTTGAAACGTGTAATGATGGTCAAATGTGGTCAGTTATACACTTTTCTGTTTTCCATTAACCATGTGACAAGTTGCACCATTATAAAACCCAAACGTAGAATATGCAAATGATCTTGTCTTTCTTTCCTATTCCATTTTTAGTTCTCCATTATTCATTCAGCATCTCAATCATGTTACTTTTTTGGTGGAATACTGTATTGTATTTAAAAATAATTCAGACTTTTCCTCCGACACACGTCTGCTGATTTTACATATGAAATATGATGCTGCTTTTAAGTGGAACCTGTACCGTCTTTGACCGTTGTTTCATAAAGTCTCTTCCTTTGTCTGCACTCTCTACTCTGTCTGATTGTTCCTTAAATATTTTACATTTTTCTTTTCTGGTTGCTGTTTTTTTTTTTTTTTTTTAAGCCGCCGTATTAATGCCTCAACGCCAGCTTGCTTGCCGTTAGTTAAAGGCTGGTGGTATCAGGCTTTTGGTATTCAAGAGATCTTAGATTAGGCGAAAATGTCGATATGCCATAAGTGGAAAGAGCCATTAATGTTTTGTCCATTTCCCAGTAGGGAAAGACTCATAAATCTGCCTTAAAGATAATTTTGGTTGTGGAGAACATGTATACCTCTGGAGGTAAAATAATAGCAGCATTCTAGTTATTTAAAAAAAGACAGTCGCCTACTTTATAATTAATTGTATTGAATGTCGGCACCCACCAGTAGAAACACAATTTGGGATCTATGATCATTATTATTATTATTATTATTATTAGTCTATTATACATTATCATGTAAATCTACAGCAAAAGCAATCAATGTAACCACATCTTTTTTGCAATTTGCAAAACTGCACGGATTATGAATTTGGGGGTACGGATTATAAAGTTGAGAGGATGGATTGGAAATTTGTGGGTACGGTTTGTTAAACCGAGGGAACAATTTCGAATCAGCGGTTTGGATTGTGTGTTAAACTGCCAAAGTCAGTCACGTGACTTCGAAACAAAAGATTTGTGAAGCTTCATGAAGTGTTTGAATTGTTGAATAAATTTATTTATTTATTTCGGCACACAAAGTATTTTCATCACTTCATAACATAAGGTTGAACCACTGTAGTCACATGACCTGTTTTAAATATGTTTTAATATATGAAAGTGTAAATGATCTTGCTGTCAATAGAGACTCACTGAACCGTCGGATTTCATAAAAAATATCTTCATTTGTGTTCTGAAGATGAACGAAGGTCTTACGGGTGAAGAACGACATGTGGGTGAGGAAGACCGTTTTCCTGAATAAACGATGTGTGCTGCCATGATGGATTCGAACTTCCGTTTGTATGCTGTCCTGTTCCGGTCTCTATAGGACCCCATTTTTAAAACGGGGTAAAAACTGAATTTATTAAACTAAATCATTACTAAGTAAGGCAGTTCAGATTCATCTATTATGGACTTTGATCCTTGAAACTTTGCAGACCTTTTACATTCACAAACCGCTGTATTACTCACTGCATGAAAGTCGAGAAAATCAAGTATTCTGAGAGCCATGTAATAATGAGCATCTGCTGAAAATTATTCATTTTTAAATTTTGGAAGTTTTAGAAGTTCAATACGATATAGATGATCAGTTTTGCAAGCATAGACTAAAAGCCACAAGTTTTGGTTAGGCGGTGGTTGCAGTGTCTGTGCGCTTTAAGAGATCCACTGTTTTTGTCCGTTCTCGCACACTTAAACGGTTTAAAGGTCAAGGCCATTTTGAGCAAGTTATTTTTGCTAATGGATGTTTGGAACCTTTTTTGTAAACTAATTATAGCTTCATTTATACTATAACTCCATGGTTAAGAAACACCAGCAACTCTTTGACAGTTTGCTTTGTTGGCTAACACAAATAGCCAACAGAATAATAACACATATTGGCTGCATGTTATTTAGACAAACTACAGGTTAAGTGAAGGGGTTTAAGTGCTTCACCCTGCCTTTTCCACATGGTGTGTTGGGATCTCAATGTTTGCTTTACTGCTCACATAGTTCATATGGAGGCCTGAGTATTTGGACGATTCCGGACACACACAGAAAAAGAATGGATTGAGATTTCTTACAAACAGGTTACTAAACCAAATGACTTTTGTAAACAACTGATGCTAGGCCATCCCAAAGTGTTTTTAAAGGATGTATGAAGTCATTTCCCCTATAAGTGAACACAGGTTTCCTATTTTTGCCAGCCAGAAAATGTCCAGTGCTATTTTCTTCATTTTGAATCTATTGTGCTTGTGAAATGTCTAAAATGTATTTGTGCCGTCTTAAATGACACCTTGAATTGATTTGTTTACAAAATAGAAAGCCTTTTTGTGTGGATTGAGTCTCCAAAGTGTTAACGTCATATCATATATGTAATTATATAAGTGTGTATATATATATATATATATATGTGTGTGTGTGTATATATGTACATTAAATAAATATATATGTACATTAAATATATAAATATATATATATGTACATTAAATATATAAATATATATATATGTACATTAAATATATAAATATATATATATGTACATTAAATATAAATATATATATATGTACATTAAATATAAATATATATATATGTACATTAAATATAAATATATATATATGTACATTAAATATAAATATATATATATGTACATTAAATATAAATATATATATATGTACATTAAATATAAATATATATATATGTACATTAAATATAAATATATATATATGTACATTAAATATAAATATATATATATGTACATTAAATATAAATATATATATATGTACATTAAATATAAATATATATATATGTACATTAAATATAAATATATATATATGTACATTAAATATAAATATATATATATGTACATTAAATATAAATATATATATGTACATTAAATATAAATATATATATATGTACATTAAATATAAATATATATATATGTACATTAAATATAAATATATATATATGTACATTAAATATAAATATATATATATGTACATTAAATATAAATATATATATATGTACATTAAATATAAATATATATATATGTACATTAAATATAAATATATATATATGTACATTAAATATAAATATATATATATGTACATTAAATATAAATATATATATATGTACATTAAATATAAATATATATATATGTACATTAAATATAAATATAAATATATATATATGTACATTAAATATAAATATAAATATATATATATGTACATTAAATATAAATATATATATATGTACATTAAATATAAATATATATATATGTACATTAAATATAAATATAAATATATATATATGTACATTAAATATAAATATAAATATATATATATGTACATTAAATATAAATATATATATATGTACATTAAATATAAATATATATATATGTACATTAAATATAAATATATATATATGTACATTAAATATATATATATGTACATTAAATATAAATATATATATATGTACATTAAATATAAATATAAATATATATATATGTACATTAAATATAAATATAAATATATATATATGTACATTAAATATAAATATATATATATGTACATTAAATATAAATATATATATATGTACATTAAATATAAATATATATATATGTACATTAAATATATATATATGTACATTAAATATATATATATGTACATTAAATATATAAATATATATATGTACATTAAATATATAAATATATATATGTGTACATTAAATATATAAATATATATATACATTAAATATATAAATATATATATGTGTACATTAAATATATAAATATATATATGTGTACATTAAATATATAAATATATATTTGTGTACATTAAATATATAAATATATATTTATATACATTAAATATATATATACATTAAATATATAAATATATATATGTGTACATTAAATATATAAATATATATATGTGTACATTAAATATATAAATATATATATGTGTACATTAAATATAAATATATATATGTGTACATTAAATATAAATATATATATATGTACATTAAATATAAATATATATATATATATATATATATATATATATATATATATATATATGTGTGTGTGTATACTGTTGTGGTATAGAACACTGTAGACGCAGCAGCATACAGAAATGCAGACTTTACTGAACAAAAGTATGGGATCCAGAAAAAACATAAACGAGAACCGACAAGGAGTAGACAGAAACTGAGGGCTTATATACAAGGAACACTAGGAAATAATGAGGCTAATAAATGAAACACAGCTGACAACAATGAACTAATAATGGTAACCATAGAAACTAAGGAGTGGAGGGAAAAACTGAATACGCACAGACATGTGACACAGGGAAAACATATATATATATAGATGTGTGTGTGTATATGTATATAATTAGACTACATTATTAAAAAGATACATATGTATATATGTATATGTATACGTGTCTTTTTAATAATGTAGTCTAATTACCCCTTTTATTCTCGCAAGGTATTTGTCTTCATTTATTATTTATCTAGAGAAACCTTAAAATGAAACCCTTAAAGTCACATTGAAAATGGACATTTCTTATTTTTATGGCACGAGGGCTGGGTTGTCCAATAACCAGATGAGTTTCAGCGAGCTGTTACTCACATGAAATGAGTGCAGCAATTAGCAAATGAAAACACTTTCTACAGTCCAGTCAATTTCTAATTTTTTTGTCCCACGAGAAGTCGTTTCGCTGTGTCACAATAGAGAAGACGTCCGCAATTTCTGTTTCATACCGACTTTAAAGTAACATGTTACATCTGTTCGTTTTAAATCCTGTTTAACTCTTGATTATAATAAATTTGAAGCACTAAACAAGACACTAAAACAAAAGATCACTTCAGTTCTGCCATGAAAGCAAAGCGGCAGCAACTGGAAATGTTCAAAAATTGGATTTGGATATTTGACAACCAAAACATGGAACATGTCAGGTTACACTTTATTTCAATGGTGCACTTTTACAACATGTCAACTAACTCGTATTAATCTGCAACTACATGTCAACTAGCTCTTATTAGAGTATTAGTCGTCTGTTAGGGTTAGTAGAATAAGCTGACAAAGTTACTTATAGTCAACAGAATGTCTAAAGTGGACTATCAAAATAAAGTGCTACCTTAAAAAATAAAATGGTTCGGCACCTCACATATAACCTAGATCCCCCCCCCCCCAAAAAAAAATGGATCACTACACTAATGGATCACTACTGATGAACTACACCTGTTGTTTAGTGAACTTGAGTGAAATTGACTCACATTTACTAAAAACACATGAACCCCAATTGATCATCTTGGTAACATAAAAAAGAAATAAATAAAAAATAATAGGATAAAGAATATGACTATATCAATGTCCAGTACCAGAGGAAAGAACAATCATCCTCAATGCTTAGCTTGATGTGAAATCATCTTTGTGTTTCTCCACTGGGGCGTTTCTGTAATTTTCCACAGTTCTTAAACTCGTCACTCATTCTGGACAGCTTCAGTAAAGTTTATTTTAACAGTGAGGGTGTGATATGTCAGCTTTGGTGGGCTGTGAGGTCCGGGATTGGCCGAGAAAGAGTTTGCATGCGTGAGGCCGTGAATTCAGCATTTCAGATGAAATGCGAGGAACGCTCCCCTCAACCTTTCAGAAGAAATTAAAACAGCTTTAGGACAATAAACGAGTCTTCATAAATCTACAGTATGTCACAAAAATCATGTTTCTTAATGTGGATAATTCATTTGGGCACTTTTCTGTCTTTTTATTAAAGTTAGCAAGTTTTTAATTTCATCTTACTGTGTTTATGATCCATGAAGTCCTCCTTTAGTGCAGAAGCAAAAATGATTTCAAGTCAAAGTGAATTAAAATTTTTAGCACCTTGGACGGTTGAAGCCTCAGTGGCACATTTCGCTTCTGTCCAAATGTTTATGGATACGGATGGTTGAAATGCACGTTCGTATACATGGACAGTCATACTGGGTGAGTGTAATGAGTACGTGTGCAGCGTCTCTCAGCACTGATTGTGGCTTTCCTCACTGTTCCCTTTCAAAACAAATGTGGTCAACCACAGAAAATGTTCCCTGGATGAATCACCGACAGTGATGATGATAATTGCCCTCTCCATTAACATGCTCGTGGTGGAACTGGTGGAATCGGTTCAATTTTTACATAATATGAATCCAAAAGGAATAAATAATATGTCGACGGTTCTCTTCTGAATCACGTACCTTAAATCTGTTTTGCTGAAGTCAGGTTACTTAATCTAATTTTTTTACTTTTTTTCACAGTTCGTTTTATGAGATTTGGCTCGTTTGGTTACAATTCCACGGTTTGGAATCGTACTGCTCACATCGAGCCATCATTTAATCTTTGATTTATATACTGAACTGAGTCATTTTTAATCAGCTAAATATTTGCAGACTTGGGGAAAATCTGTGCCTGAATATTTGTCTGTCTTCTCAATGCAAAGCATTTTCATTTTCTGCAAAATATCCGCTTCAAATGTATAATGTGTAACAGGCTTGCCTGTCCATCGATGAATCGCTCTATGTTCAGAGAGAGAAAAAAAAAAAAGATTTTCTGACCGAAGATTTTCTATACGAATCAAATTCATTTTATTTTTTGGGGTCTAAACAGGGGTGGAAATGATATTTGTACAAGCTTGATCCACACTAAATTCTGAGGAGAGTTTAAAATTAAAATTAGATGTTAGCATGCCAACTGTCCACTTTAAAAGTCCAGAGAATGACTAGTTTCCACACATTCACTTTTCATGGATCCCCACTTTTAAATTTGTCTACACTGTTGTTTGCGACAAATGTGTCCAGATTTGGATGCTGCCCTCGTGAAAAACAGCGAATAAATAGCGAATTGCCATTGCTAAGTCTCACACATTTTGAATTTACACAATGACAACCGATGTGGACGTACTAGCAAAAGTGACTTCAGTCTACCTAAGATAAAAATTGATCTTGCCACATAACTTGCAGTTTGAACAGTCTAATTGTTCTGTTAATCAAAATTAAGAGAAAAAACAATCAGTTTCCTCTGCAGTTGCTCGCAATACTGAATGCAAAGCTTCTTGTGGCTATAACTTGTCTTCTCATCACATATTTCAGCATGTCTCATTTGTGGCTCCGTGCAGTTTTACCAGATCCTGATTCTTGCTAGAGGGCTTTTAAAACCGTAAAATCGACATTTTGATTTTGGACAGTTTTGCATTCTTTGCAGTTTCTCACTGGAGCGCAAACATTTTGTGAGCAAAGCAAAAGTATTGAAAAATAATTTTCCATCATCATGTCCTCATAGAGCAAGGCTGTCCACTCCAGTTCTGGTGTGTCAATGTCGTGCAGACTGAGATGGGAATAAAAATGAACTGAAACTATTTTTCAGGGCTTCTTGGGGTTTCTTGGGGGAACTCAATACTTTTGCGAGAGAACGCGAAGTTTCTTGGGGGAAGTCAAAATTTTTGCGAGAGAACACAAAGTTTCTTGGGGGAACTCTATATTTTGCGAGAGAACGCAAAGTTTCTTGGGGGAACTCTATACTTTTGTGAGAGAACGCAAAGTTTCTTGGGCGAACTCTATACTTTTGCGAGAGAACGCAAAGTTTCTTGGGGGAACTCTATACTTTTGCAAGAGAACGCAAAGTTTCTTGGGGGAACTCAATACTTTTGCAAGAGAGCGCAAAGTTTCTGGGGGGAACTCAATACTTTTGCGAGAGAACGCAAAGTTTCTTGGGGGAAATCAATATTTTTGCGAGAGAACGCAAAGTTTCTTGGGGGAACTCAATACTTTTGCGAGAGAACGCAAAGTTTCTTGGGGGAACTCAATACTTTTGCGAGAGAACGCAAAGTTTCTTGGGGGAACTCAATACTTTTGTGAGAGAACGCAAAGTTTCTTGGGGGAACTCAATATTTTTGCGAGAGAACGCTAAGTTTCTTGGGGGAACTCTATACTTTTGCGAGAGAACGCAAAGTTTCTTGGGGGAACTCAATACTTTTGCGAGAGAACGCAAAGTTTCTTGGGGGAACTCAATACTTTTGCGAGAGAACGCAAAGTTTCTTGGGGGAACTCAATACTTTTGCGAGAGAACGCAAAGTTTCTTGGGGGAACTCAATACTTTTGCGAGAGAGCGCAAAGTTTCTTGGGGGAACTCTATACTTTTGCGAGAGAACGCAAAGTTTCTTGGGGGAACTCAATACTTTTACGAGAGAATGCAAACGTCCATTCCCAATTTTTTTTTTCTGTCACTATGACTACGTCTTAGGAACTACGTACTTTAGGGCTCTGTAATAACTTTCCCGCCAGAACACGCACCCTCAGCCAGACTGAGTGGCAAAAGAGCCTCCCGCATGACTGGATTTAAAAACTTTTCAAATTTTAAAATCAGTTCAAACTAAAGTTCGAATGCATTATAGTGTTCCTGTTACAACTTACCAAAGAGCCAGTGATCCATGGACATTGACATGCAGCCATTTATATGTGCTTGATTTCAATGCTGGTTAAATACATAAAGCAAATTTGCCTGTGAACGCTTTACATAAATCCTGGTCATCACTTATATCAATGTTATATACAGTACTGTGCAAAAGTTTTAGGCAGGTGTGAAAAAATGCTGTAAAGTAAGAATGCTTTCAAAAATAAACTTGGTAATAGATTATATTTATCAATTAACAAAATGCAAAGTGAGTGAACAGAAGAAAAATCTAAATCAAATCCATATTTGGTGTGACCACCCTTTACCTTCAAAACAGCATCAATTCTTCAAGGTAAACTTGCACAAAGTCAGGGATTTTGTAGGCATATAGTTAGGTGTATGATTAAACAATTATACCAAACAGGTGCTAATGATCATCAATTCAATATGTAGGTTGAAACACAATCATTAACTGAAACAGAAACAGCTGTGTAGGAGGAATAAAACTGGGTGAGGAACAGCCAAACTCAGCTAACAAGGTGAGGTTGCTGAAGACAGTTTACTGTCAAAAGTCATACACCATGGCAAGACTGAGCACAGCAACAAGACACAAGGTAGTTATACTGCATCAGCAAGGTCTCTCCCAGGCAGAAATTTCAAGGCAGACAGGGGTTTCCAGATGTGCTGTCCAAGCTCTTTTGAAGAAGCACAAAGAAACAGGCAACGTTGAGGACCGTAGACGCAGTGGTCGGCCAAGGAAACTTACTGCAGCAGATGAAAGACACATCATGCTTACTTCCCTTCGCAATCGGAAGATGTCGAGCAGTGCCATTAGCTCAGAATTGGCAGAAAACAGTGGGACCCTGGTACACCCATCTACTGTCCGGAGAAGTCTGGTCAGAAGTGGCCTTCATGGAAGACTTGCGGCCAAAAAGCCATACCTCCGACGTGGAAACAAGGCCAAGCGACTCAACTATGCACGAAAACACAGGAACTGGGGTGCAGAAAAATGGCAGCAGGTGCTCTGGACTGATGAGTCAAAATTTGAAATATTTGGCTGTAGCAGAAGGCAGTTTGTTCGCCGAAGGGCTGGACAGCGGTACACGAATGAGTGTCTGCACGCAACAGTGAAGCATGGTGGAGGTTCCTTGCAAGTTTGGGGCTGCATTTCTGCAAATGGAGTTGGGGATTTGGTCAGAATTAATGGTATCCTCAATGCTGAGAAGTACAGGCAGATACTTATCCATCATGCAATACCATCAGGGAGGCATCTGATTGGCCCCAAATTTATTCTGCAGCATGACAACGACCCCAAACATACAGCGAAAGTCATTAAGAACTATCTTCAGTGTAAAGAAGAACAAGGAGTCCTGGAAGTGATGGTATGGCCCCCACAGAGCCCTGATCTCAACATCATCGAGTCTGTCTGGGATTACATGAAGAGAGAGAAGCAACTGAGGCTGCCTAAATCCACAGAGGAACTGTGGTTAGTTCTCCAAGATGTTTGGGCCAACCTACCTGCCGAGTTCCTTCAAAAACTGTGTGCAAGTGTACCTAGAAGAATTGATGCTGTTTTGAAGGCAAAGGGTGGTCACACCAAATATTGATTTGATGTAGATTTTTCTTCTGTTCACTCACTTTGCATTTTGTTAATTGATAAATATAAACTATTAACATGTCTATTTTTGAAAGCATTCTTACTTTACAGCATTTTTTCACACCTGCCTAAAACTTTTGCACAGTACTGTATATCGTCATGTCGTCCAGCCCTAAAACTTGTTTTATCAGTCTTTATTTAAAAATGTCAAATTAACATTATGCAGAATATAAAACGGTAAGCATTTAATTGATAACATGTAAATACAATATATGACAATGTGAGTGACAGGTTGTCAGGGAAGGGAAGTTATTTTGAGTATAGATTATGAGGGCACATGAATTAA
The DNA here is from genome assembly GCA_038088235.1 of Zacco platypus. Taxonomy (NCBI): domain Eukaryota; kingdom Metazoa; phylum Chordata; class Actinopteri; order Cypriniformes; family Xenocyprididae; genus Zacco; species Zacco platypus. The sequence goes on from CM076064.1 coordinate 26,067,461, forward strand.
AGAAAAAAAATGCATGGATAAATAATTTATTATAGCGGATTTTCTAAGTGTAAATAGCATCCGTTGTTGCTATTTAGGCTATTTATACTAGCTCTACCCAGCAATGTCTGGTTGGGACACTCAAGTTTTAAAAAAAAGATGCATGGAAATCAACATCTTTGATGGTACAGCAGTAGCAAATAAGGCTTACAGTTCTTGCTTTTAACACGATCGAAGTAGGTTCAAATCCAACTTTTGCCAAGTTCGCATTTATTTTTCTAAAAGTGGAAATAAACTGTGAACAAAGTGTTTATTGGGTAAGGTTAGGGGAAGGTGTAGGGAGGGTTTTTATTCTCCCAATAAGGCAGCATCCATTTAATAATTGTAATAAGTTTAATTAATTTAATTGCACTCTATGATATTATAGCATCCTGTTAATGCAAAAAAAATATACTGAGGTGCAAATAATATCTGCCAATATAAAGTAAATGGAATATATTGCTATTGTCACTTAGTGTAAATGCCATAAATCGCTAAGAAAATATGCTATTCTTACTTAGTGTAAATAGAATATATTGCTATTTAGTGTAAATAGCCTCTGCCTTATAATAATTGCTGCAATATTATCGTTTTGATTTCACGGTGACTTAAAAAAACACACAAAAAAAACACAGGCAATGGTATTTTTCTGAGTAGTGTTACACACATTTCACACTGAAGTCCTCTTGCTTCAGAACTGAGATAAAATTAGACAATCTGAGCTCATAATGAGAGTGTTCTGCTTGAAAACATTCTCATGCACAGCAAAGTCAGACGACCAAATCAGTGATCACTTTAACATGAAAACTGAGCACCAAGTCTTGATTTCAGGTAATGGAGACCAGCTTCGTCACCGGAAATAATGACTCACGACATGTTTAGTCTGTCTGGGTTGACCCGAGTGACCCACTCAGATGGCCAGTACGATTCAGACATTGTATAATGATAGAATAGAGTCCAGGCAAACAGAAGGGCCTGGCAGTGATAGATGATGTTTGTGTTGAGGAGATAACGTAACACTCTCACGGGTCAAAGTAGTTTACCATCCAAATTACGGTGATCGATTCCTCAAAGCAGAGCAGTATTTGTTTAATGTGATCACCCAGCAGCCCCGCCAGAATCTCATGTACATGCATCCTCATTTCAAAGTCAAACAAGCCTCTGGCCACCTGTTGTCATGCGCTTCTCTCTGCCAATGGACAGCAGAGGGCGCTCAGCACACGGCCAATTAGAGCATCACTATGTAGGCTATTTCAACTTGTGTTTGGAAATAAAGCCTGGATTGTTTAATTTATATTATAGATTACAGGCTACGTCGCATTAGACTCTTTTAGCACACGGCAAGAACCACATAAGGGAAAAAAAGAAATCTAATCTCACGGTTAGATAAGCGATATAAAAATAGAAAAGTCATAAATGAGTCTTGAAAGGCTCTTACAGGCTTTTATGTTAAATCAAACTGTCAGGAAATGAGTTTTGTCAGGAAACGGTACTGTTTGTGCCTGAACGTTTCAAGGAAAGGTACTGCAAATCGGTCAAGAAAACATATTTTCCCACATCAGACCCAAAATAACAGAGCCGTCGACATTCATAGACATTGGGAATCCTCCTCTTAAAACCAGCAAAAGCTTTTAAATAAAAACTAAATTTGGGTAGAATAAATGTAAACTTATTTTTAAAATACGTTACTGTAAATCTGTCAACTAATGTGATTAAGTTCAGCATTCTGTTATATACGAGTTACTCCAACAATAGAACAAGTGAGGAATAAAGAAAGAAAAAATACAGTTTGTTTAAAAGTATGTCAATAATGCAGGATTTTTTTTTAACTTACTTTTTTTTTGTTGTTCAAAAATAATAAAAAAAACATCATCAATCCTTTTTCCAAAACATGTTTTTGTCTTCCCCTGATTGACTCTGACAAGCTTTAGTGTTGTAGTGAAGACCACCTGAGACCGAGACTCCTCAAATTCATCTGAAAGATCCACATTTACTGCCAGAGAAATGTCTTAATCAGTAATTACAATTCTAATAAAAACACACTATATAGAGCTGTTAATCACTAACAACTAAATTCATCTTTACACTGCAGAGCTGGAACAGAAGCGTCATCTGAATTGGTACAATTTCAAATGCATAAATGATGTTGAGATTAATGTTTTTTAAAAAAAAAAAACTTACGTTTGCAGTTGTGCTCATATTTGTGAAAACTGTTCTCTTTCTTGTCATATTGCTTAATTATATCCTATATTATAATATAAATATCAAGATCTTATACAAGTACTTTTTTTGCAATCATATCTTGAATTTTGTGGGCATTTGCATTCATTTTGGTGACATTTTTGTTGACTTCTGACCCGGCACAACAGTAACAAAATAAATGAAATTAGAAATAAGTTGTTTATTGCATTCGAAGCAGGAAGTTTTACAACCAATCATGTTAATGATTGAAAATCTGACAATGCAACGGCAATTTAGCGATATCTACACAGTTGTTGTCTCGACCGTTCTTGAAATAAAATCCAGAGTCCTTTTAGTCTGAGACCAAGACAAGACCGAAACCATCAAAAAAAAAGACGGGTCTCGAGTACTACAACATTAGTAAGCTTATTATAAGTGTTCATATTTTAGACCTGTCGGGATGGTTTTTGCGGGAAATTGTGTACATATGTCACTCACCCTTGCGTGTTTAATCATATCTGTAAATAGAGAAAAGTTGCTCCGGATACATTGACGCTTGTATGGAGTGGGAGTGGCATGGGTCAATGAGCGGGAAACCTCGGGAGGATCCCCTTTATTAAAAAAAAAAAAGGCAGAACAGAGGAAAGTCTACCGGCAAACGACAACAAACACGACAGAGCTTGTAATAAAACCAGTCCTGTCAGGATAACTATCATCAAATATTGATAATTGCTTAGAGTTTGTATTGTAGGATGGGTCCGTTCTGGGCAACCGCTCCCTGAACATCCATGGATAAGAGCAGGGAGAGCAGCAGTAACCCCGCTTAGGGTAACTTAATCTAAATTAATATTTTAACATGTAAACATTTTTCAAGAATTAGCTCGATACAAGGGGAATTAGAAGGCCAAATCCTGACTGACAAGAGGAGCTGGGGATGGAGGAGGGTAATTAGCTCCTGAGAAATGCAATAGCAACTGATAATACTGAAGAGCTCATATAGTGATGCTGTGATGCGCGTCATATTCCTATAGGTAGACGCAAGTCACCTGGAAGTCAGCTGATGCGAGCTTGACTGTACGTGTCCTGCCAGAACTGACGCTACGTTTGATAATCAACACTGGCTGGGCTTTTCAGAGATGGAGAGAATGGGATTTGAAATGCTGTAAGCGACGTAAAAGAAGTGCTGCACAATTAATCACACGAATATAAAAATAACATTGAAATTACGCACTTTTCGCATACATTTTCGCCGCGCATATGATACGCCTCTACCCCACACCACTAATCCAACCCAAAAGTAATTCAGCATATACACAGCACGCCAAATACAAACATAAACTCGTGCTGTAGAGAAGCAGTACTAGGAGGTCGTGTTGCCTCTTTAGATTCATTTGCCCTATAGTGTTATGTAGAATTTCAAAATAATAAGATTTCCCATTGTTGCTGAGATAAAAACCAGTCAGGGGACAAAATATGGATTGACGAGTTGATAATATATAGTATATATATGGATTATTTCAAAAGTTTAAAGATCAGCTTATGAAAGTTTGAATGATTCCTTCTTAATTTCCTTCTTAAAAATAAAATTAGGCATCCAAATCCAAAACTCCTGCTCAAACATTTTTTTTAGCAAATTTATTGTCTGAACATCTAAAACATTAAGTCTTTTTCAAAGATTTTCCACTGATGTGTTCCAGCTTATTTTTCCTTATGAACTTAATATTATGAGAGAGTCAATTAGTTAAAATCAACACAAATATTTATAGATGGATAAAAAAAAAAGGGTGACATTCCTTCAGCTTTAGACAGTGAAATTCTTCCACTGAAGACGCAACGGCAAATGATAGTTTCCCACAACTGTGTCATTTAAACAGGGTTGGGCAGTAACGAAACACAAGTAACTTAGTTCCGTATTTAAAATACAAAATTTGAGTGACTGTATTTCATTACAGTTACATTTTAAATGGGTGGTAATCAGATTACAGTTACATCTGAAAAGTGTTTTAGATTACCAAAGTGATTACTTTGAGTTTTAATGTCATTTAAACAGCAATTGGTGATTCTCTGACTCTGACCGTCTGAAAAAGCGGAGTTAAGTTTCATCAACATTTTAATACTTTTAAGAGGATCATAAAAATGTTGTTATTTTTATTTAGTTCTGTCCTGAACAAGACAAAATGACTGAATTTATGAAAAAAAATTGCCCAACTGTCAACTGAACTGTCCTGTCATGACCTGATGATCCACGACTGTTTTCATGTTTTGTGAGTCATTTTATAATTCACTCGTCACTGCAACTTTTTCTTACCATTTGTTTTTCTCCCTCACAATTGTGTTTGCATTTCACAATTCTGACTTCTTTTTCTCAGAATTGCGAGATTTAAACTCACAATTGGAAGTTATAAAGTCAGAATTGGGAGATATAAACTTGCAATACTGACTTTTTTCTTGCAATTATGAATTTAGTGTGAGTTTATATCTCATATTTTTGACTTTTCTCAATATTGTGAGTTTATATCTCATAATTCGGATTTATCTCAATATTGTGAGTTTATATCTCATAATTCTGACTTTATAACTCACAATTGCAACTTTATATCGCGCAATTCTGAGGGGAAAAGTCAGAATTGTGAGATATAATTAATAATAATTACCTTTTTTGTGTTTGTTCCACACTTATTAGTCTTCCAAAGTATTCTAAAGTATTTAGATTAAGTTACTAAACTTGAGTAATGTAACGAAATACGTTACAAATGACTTTTTAAAGCATGTATTTTGTAATCTGTAGTGAAATACATTTTTAAAGTAACCTACCCAGCCCTGCATTTAAATTTCTTACTGTAAATACACATTTACACTGACTGACATTTATTTATTCACGTACACCAAGAGCTGTTGCCCGTAATGCATGTGTGTCAGGAATGGCCATTCACGACTGAGACTCAGGGGGGATTATGGGTAATATGTTGTCCTCAAGAGATGCATGTTTCTCAACTTACATTTATCTTCCACCAGTGAGGACAAGAGGAGGGTGGAAATAAAGTTCACCTCTCCATGTTGTCAAAACCTCACCTGAAATATACAAGATTCAGAGACCTGCAGCAGACTGAATGAAAATCACGTTTGTTTTTTTCTTGTCATGGTTTAAAGTTGCATTTCCTACTGGAATGCTTGATAATTGATGTTCTTATTTTGCACATTAATACAGTCAATAACGTTGATTAGACAAGTTTGCTGCATTCAAACTGTTACAATGTATAAATAAAATAGGAAAACATGAAAATTGAGAGCTTTTGAAACTATTTGACAGGTTTTAAATGTTTTTTTTTCAGCATCTCATAAATGTTCCTGCTATACTGTACAAAGCGCATCAATATTATTTTAATAGTAAAATAACACAGTAAAATAAGTCACAAAAGGTTGCTTTTAAAGCTGATACAGTTTATTAAACATGTTGTATATCGAATATAATACATATGAGATCTTTTTGGCACCAACAAAATTAATAAATAATATGTTCTCATTAAGTCAGTGATTCTACATCTAAATAAATAAACATACCATAACTTACTCTTTAATAAATATATATTTCATTTGTTATATAGATGCATTGCATCAATGTTTATTGCAGTTGGTCAACAGGGTCCAACAATGCTCGAGCTGAAAGGCTGTGTGTGTGTGTGTGTGTGTGTGTGTGCGTGTGTGTGTGTGCGTGTGTGTGTGTGTGTGTGTGTGTGTGAACAAATCGTCTCACTGCAGCAGATGGAAAGAAACTGAGGCCATATGGATGGACAGATAAACTCTGTTTGCAGTTACTCCAAAGAAAGTAAAACAACAAATACAATTAACTGACAGATTTAGATATCAATGGATTATACAACACTATTTTGATATTGTGCTGATATTTTATTTCTCAACTTGATCTTGCTTTGACAGTTAACACACGCTTTATCAGACCCATTTGTGTGTATCAATGTAGTCGTGTTGTATTAGTCAAAACATTTTTATATATATATGTGATTAAAATCAGTTAATGTAAATGTTACTATTTTAAGTGATTTTTTTATAGTGTAAACAAAATAGCTTGTATGAAATATCAGTTAAAGAGATGGTTCCCTCAAAATGACAATTTTGGAAGTGGAAATGGTCAGCAAAACCAAAATGCTTCAAAATGTCCACTGAAGAAAAAAAAAAAAAGGACATGAGGGTGGGTAAATGATGAAACTATCTCTTTAACTTTATTGTATAAAAGCAATATCATACTAGCAACCATGCTCATATTCAATATAGCACTCTTGCATGATATTGCTTAAACATTTTGAGAACCAAAAAAGTTATTGCTTAGAAAGCTTCAGAACACATAGGGTATTCGATTATGAGCGTAGATACAGGATATTCTGAGGTGAAATTAGATTCGGTTTCATAATTTTTTGTAGTCCCGCATGCTAAAATATTCTCATAAACATGCACATTACCACATAAGTATATTGTATGAATCTTCAATTTGGTTTTATATATATATATATTTTTGTTCATATGTAAAATCAAAATATATACAAAATAAAATCAACGTTTGTTACAGCAGCACAAAGTCTGTAGACCTTTGTAAGCACACGGTTTTGACGAGTTTTAAGGCAGGGCGCTCGTTAGGGCTTAAGTCCTCTCCTGTAATTACATCAGTGCTCTAATGAACTGATCAGACTTACATGTGACTTAAAGGGTCGCTCATCTGCTTCCCGAGCACGAGCCGACGGCTTCAGCTGTCGTTTAGATTCATTGGAAATGTGAGCGACTTTTTTCATTTACCATTTATATACCAAATCTTTTTCTAAGCCTCAAAAAAAAGTCATATTGACTATTATTACATTTGCAATCTGTTGACATCATGTGTGCGTAAGTGTCTTATTGCAGCTGTAATCCACTAAGCGTAGTATTATATAATATTATTAAATAGTATTATTTTTATGTCAATGCAAACGTGATTGACGACAGAAAGTCGAAACGAGGAGCATCTGTGCTTTACGCGGTGGAGTTTGGGGATTTTATTTCGACTTATTTGACGCCTTAGCAGGTATTGTTCTTCCAAGTTCCCACTTTGGTTCTCAGTATTTTTGGCCAAGGCTTGACAGGAGCTAAGTGGATTAGACTCATCGGTTATAGGATTTACACAAACAAAGTGGATTTGGTTAGGTTAACTAAGGGAAGACCTCACCGATTGCTGCTGAGAGGTTACCTTCAATTCCAATTCACTTTCAAGAATCTGAAGGAATGAAAACCCTCTGACAATGAGAGGAACCTCCGGTGGACAGGAAGCCATGAGATCTGCTGTTTTCTGAGGATCAGCTCAAAGTGTAAGCAGTCCAGGCCTGTCGGTGCCACCACATGAAAAAGTTTTGGAAAAGCACAATTCAGATATTTTCGATGTGCCAAAATAAAGCAAATTTCCCCCTAAATTAAATCGGATTGGAAAATTTGGAAAAGCTCACCTTGATCTCAAAGGAAAACGCTTTTACGAATCATTCAAAAACATACGATTTTGTACCAAAAAAGTCCAACCCCTAAACATAACCATCAGGAGGACGTGAGCAGATTGTACGACCACCTTTTCACCAAAACATAAAATAGTTACGAATTGCCATGAGATGGACTTTGTAATATTGTTTCAGAAATATATCAATTTTCAGAATTTCAATTTATCAGGTAGGTTTTAAAGGCTGGAATACACTACACAACTGTTATTCCAAATTGTTACCCTAATTTACAGCCTAAGGGATTCAGTGCTATTTGTGAAAATCAGAACCAGTCTACTTGTTTTTGGCAGGCAGAATTGACTCTTCGCAAACAGTTTGATTGACAGGCGATCTGACCAATCATAACCCCGAATTCGCCATTTTGTCCGTCAAAGCGGTCAGGGGAGTTAGTAGATTAACGTTGGTGAACTTGAATCACGTCTTGAAACAACATTCCTTCTGATGTTCATTCATGTTTATTTGATGCTATAAATGAACTAGTATGAAGAGATGATCGGTTCACGAGGAGCTACAGCGATCTGTCACCACACATTAAACACACACTAGACGCTATTTATTGATGAAACTGCTTTAAAAAATTACAATATATTAAATATGAAACTGTATTTTTCACTGCGTGAGAACATGATGTGTGGCGTGACATAGCAACAGTAACTAAAGGGGTCTTTGCGAACGGTCAGTTAATAGGCTTCGCAGAATAGTCGCATTGTAGTAAAATAATTGGATATTTTAAACCGATTTTAGAACACATCTGCTGGGTTCGAAATCTCATACTGTAAACAGTTGCCAAATACGTTTCAAGCCAAATGTAAAAAAAAAAGTATGTTCTATATAGTATGAATGCGTTTCATCCTGTCATGTCGTCACTGTCATGTGATCTACGTCCGTTGCGTCGCCTCACTGTCATTCACAAATCCTCTCTCATGGGATAGTGTCTATCAGAAGTTGTAGTAAGTGTATTTGTCTCCTCGAGTTTGTTGTGTTCAGAACGACTTGAAAGTCTGGTAGTGTACGTTCCTCAGTTCTTAATAACTATTTACAAAAGTTGGCAAGTGTGGCAATTTAAAATCTGTTCCCATTTTAAAAGTTGTGTGTATTCCAACCTTTAGTACATTATTAGTATTCTTTTATTGATTTCTTTGTAAGTATTCTTAGCCTATTTAATGCATTTAAATATTTTGATGAAATATTGAGCATTCTTTTACGGCGCCACGTCGACTGCAAGCTGAGGTAGATGTTTAGTATAATTAATATGTTCGTTTGAACTTGATTAGTGGGAATGTTTTGACTGTGAAATAGCAGACGCTCGGAACTGAAACCGTTTACGTGCCGGTTCCATTCTTTTTCAGCACAATGAGGAAGTTTTGTTCAGCATCGGGTGTGCCTTTGTGTATTTTGCTTTGTTTACTGAAGCCCTGAATTGGTTTTCTAGAGGTGTTCTGCATTTAAACTCTGAGCTCAACATTCATCCAGCATTTCAAGCTATTCGACATAGACCCACGAAGGCAATATAAACAAGACATACAGCAGCATCTCATCAGCGACGACTAAACATGGGAATAATTACTGTTTGCATGATACGTTTCCTGTTTCTCTTCATCAGGACTGGCAGAAGTTTCCGAGGAGAATCTGCCATGTGTTTTTCACCAAGGCAATGCAAGACATACGCTCCTTAAGCCCAAGACAAAGGGTCTATGTTTTTTCATTTAAATTTGTCTTGACAGATTGATGTTTCCTAAATGTTTGGAGTCAGACGCACCCACATGCTTGGGCCGAAAACTCTTGGATTGTGTGGTATTGATAGGAGTTATCGAGGAAGGAGATGTCCTCCTCGTACGCGGTGGGCCGACAGCAGGGGCTGTGGCGAGCCTTGTCCTTCTGGTCTTTAGTGAGCAGCCGCGAACGCTTCATGAACGCCAGCGTCAGGTCGTAGTTTTTGCGGCTGGTGGTGCACCTCCCGCTGCAGTAATGGAAGACTATAGTCTCGTCACTGACGTAGCCCAACCCCAGCTGACTGATCGTCACCTCCACCTCCCGCAGCGAGCAGAGTTTGGCTCGCTTTTTAGCCCGTTTAGTCCTTTTGCTCTGCTGGGCATCTCTGCGGGCTTTCCTTTCCACCAGTGTCCCAATGACCTGCTTCAGCTCGCCCTCTGTGAAGCTCTGGAACATCTCCATGACTGAGAAAAAAGGAGGGTTAATTATTTTTAGCATTAGCACATTAACATTGTTTCAATTAGTTTTCAATGGAAGTCTCTGAGGCAAGACATTGACGAGCTTTAACCTAAACTCCACAGCTGAAATTATATTTTTGCACACACAAATTAGTATTTAACAAATGCAAGCAATGCTTTTCAACATTTTGAATGTCTTGCCCATATGTTTCCTTAGTAAGTGCATAACTAAACAGTTTTTTCCATTTTTTTATAGGAACATTGCTTTTAAGTTCTTAATATTTAGGCTGATATGGAGCTCTTGGAAATATTGGGGTGGATATTTGGGTAACACTTTATTTTACAGTGTCATTGTTACACCTGTTACATGTATTTACTGTAGTAATAACTAGAAATTAAGCATAATTGCATGCAATAAACCCTAAACCAAACCCTATAGTAAGTACATACAGTTAATTATTATTACTCAGTAATTAAATGTATTATTACACTGTAATACTGACACCATAAAATAAAGTGTAACCGATATTTACATACATTTTCATTCCTCACATTAAAGAGATGTGATCCCTAGGTAATGCGAAATTGTTTGTAACTAACTTATTTCATCATTTTCACGGCCAATTATAAGCCAAATGTATGCTGACCTAGCGATCAAAACAATCTGGGCTGTGTTTCCCAAAAGCATTGTGAGCTAAGTGGGAAAAAAAATAACATTACGATGTCCAGAAATCAATTTCAGTAGTAAATGGAGTTTAACTTATAGAACTTGCGGTTAATGTGATAATTAATATCATACAATATGTCGTTGATTTCAATGGAACGAATAGAGAGTCTTCGCGTCGGTTAGTGATACGGTTAGTGTCTGAACACTAGCCACTTCCACTGATAACAGTGGCAATGAGCACTCAGCACCAGATCACCAATTATATAACACTAATTAACTAAATTAATACTCTGCTAGTCAACTACAGATGTGTAATTTATATTAGATACGTCTGTACCGCAAAAAAGTGGTGGGGACAATAATCACCCAAGCAAAAAGTGATGTCCCACCCACAAACTACGCCTACAGTATGCTTATGACGCTTTTGGAAAACGCAGGCCTGTTTGTTTGAGCATTCTGACCACTGTCTCAACCAATAGCGTGAGTTTGGGGCGGAGCTATCTGTTTAACTAGCAAATGGCATTCAGGGGAAAATCCACTCTGGTTATTTATATACTTTTTTTGTACATTTGGGTAGATGCTCAAACGGACTTAATGGCAGCATGTAAAACATAAGATATATATTTATAGCTATAGAAACATAAAATATTAGCAAAGGCTTTATATCGTAAATATATTTATAGTTACATTTTTACTGATTTTTACACTCACCTAAAGGATTATTAGGAACACCTGTTCAATTTCTCATGAATGCAATTATCTAATCAACCAATCACATGGCAGTTGCTTCAATGCATTTAGGGGTGTGGTCCTGATCAAGACAATCTCCTGAACTCCAAACTGAATGTCAGAATGGGAAAGAAAGGTGATTAAAGCAATTTTGAGCGTGGCATGGTTGTTGGTGCCAGACGGGCCGGTCTGAATATTTCACAATCTGCTCAGTTACTGGGATTTTCACGCACAACCATTTCTAGGGTTTACAAAGAATGCTGTGAAAAGGGAAAAACGTCCAGTATGCGGCAGTCCTGTGGGCGAAAATGCCTTGTTGATGCTAGAGGTCAGAGGAGAATGGGCCGACTGATTCAAGCTGATAGAAGAGCAACTTTGACTGAAATAACCACTCGTTACAACCGAGGTCTGCAGCAAAGCGTTTGTGAACCCACAACACGCACAACCTTGAGGCGGATGGGCTACAACAGCAGAAGACCCCACCGGGTACCACTCATCTCCACTACAAATAGGAAAAAGAGGCTACAATTTGCACGATTTCTGTTGAGACATTCAAATGGTAGAGTCAGAATTTGGCGTAAACAGAATGAGAACATGGATCCATCATGCCTTGTTACCACTGTGCAGGCTGGTGGTGGTGCTGTAATGGTGTGGGTGTTTTCTTGGCACACTTTAGGCCCCTTAGTGCAAATTGGGCATCGTTTAAATGCCACGGCCTACCTGAGCATTGTTTCTGACCATGTCCATCCCTTCATGACCACCATGTACCCATCCTCTGATGGCTACTTTCAGCAGGATAATGCACCATGTCACAAAGCTCGAATCATTTCAGATTGGTTTCTTGAACATGACAATGAGTTCACTGTACTAAAATGGCCGCCACAGTCACCAGATCTCAACCCAATAGAGCATCTTTGGGATGTGGTGGAACGGGAGCTTCGTGCCCTGAATGTGCATCCCACAAATCTCCATCAACTGCAAGATGCTCTCCTATCAATATGGGCCGACATTTCTAAAGAATGCTTTCAGCACCGTGTTGAATCAATGCCACGTAGAATTAAGGCAGTTCTGAAGGCGAAAGGGGGTCAAACACAGTATTAGTATGATGTTCCTAATAATCCTTTAGGTGAGTGTAGATCTATTTTAGATCTCTTTTTTCAAATCTAAAATCGAAACCACTTTTCAACAACAGCAACAATACTTTGTTACAATTTGCAATTATATAAATAATCCATTTCCTATTTCTAAACCCATTCCTAACCATTCGAAATGCTCACTTACTCACTTACATGTAGAAATTGTTGACAAGACATGCAAGAGCCAGAGAGCATTTGATATCACTGCCATAAAACCTAGTCGTAATGCTTCTTTAGCATTTTTAATGAGTGTGGGATTTCATGGTTATGGTCGCTCTTGAGGTTAATAAATAATTTAATCGCTGAATAAAGAGTTTAGTTTAGTTCTGTGGCTCACACAACTTAATCATATGTGTTCTGCACATTTATATTATAAATGTATATAATAAATATTATATTATAGTGCAAGAATAATATGGATTATGTTTATGATTATTTTTTGGTCATTTTTTTTTCGAGCATTTTCAGAAAACTGCAATGTCCTACAGCAGGTCAAATAAAAATGACATAAGTAATGGTTAAATGATTACTGAATTTGCATTCATTTTGGAATTTTAAAGTGTGGTTTTGTTTAACATTATTTAATCCTTTGAAACAAGCTGACACAGGAATCAAATGTGTTGGAAAATAATCTCATGGATCATAAATACAATATACTGTATGTCTGTAAAGTTGTTAAATATAATGTTTAGATTTTCAGATGCTGTGAAAAATATTACATTTTAGTGTGTTGGCAAACCTAAGTAAAAGTATTTTATCTAAAATACAGACGAATACTCATGAGAAGACGTTGAGAAACCTGTTTGAAAACAACCATTTTTTTCCAATTCTGTTTGTGGTCACACATTCTGGTTTCAGATTTATGGCTGAATTCACATGAAATTGGACGTGAGACTGTAAAGATTTCTGGGAGGTCTGCATGCTAAATGCAATCTGATTTAAACAAAGATAAAAGGTGCACTATAGTGAATCATTATCTCACACACGAGAGAAGAAGAGATAAGAAGGTCTTGTCAGGGTCTTACATTCTGAGACGAAAGAGTTTCCTCCGTCAGCTGATCTGACCCTCCGTTGCCGCCCACCTACCCCAATGGAAGGCGACGGATTACTGGGTGTAAATGAAGATGTTGGTGAAATTGATGAGGATGAAGCTCTGCGGTGGGGAGGAGGGGGCGGGGCTCTGGAAGAGGGAGTGTTTTTAAGGACAAGCAGTGGGAGTGCAGCACCACAGAGAATCAGGCCGATGGCAGCAAACTTCCATAACTTCATCTTAGAATGAGGAGAAGCATTGGGCCCCTGCAAAACAACCAAACATTCATCACTCAAACTATAAAACAAACACTGTTTTACTGTTTGTTATTCTATTCAGATTTTGTCATCACACATATATACAAATAAAGCCAGAAACATTAGACATCATTTTCATTTTGTCAGAATAAATTACTGAATGGAATGGAAGCCCGTTCCCGCCACTGTTGAGAAAAAAAAAAAAATCCGTAAGTCATAATAATGAGAAACTTTCTCATAATAATGACTTAACATCTCATAATAATGACTTAGTATCTCATAATAATGACTTAACATCTCATAATAATGACTTAGTATCTCATAATAATGACTTAGTATCTCATAGAAATGACTTAGTATCTCATAATAATGACTTAACATCTCATAATAATGACTTAGTATCTCATAATAATGACTTAGTATCTCATAGAAATGACTTAGTATCTCATAATAATGACTTAGTATCTCGTAATAATGACTTAACATCTCATAATAATGACTTAGTATCTCATAGAAATGACTTAGTATCTCATAATAATGACTTAGTATCTCATAATAATGACTTAACATCTCATAATAAAGACTTAGTATCTCATAATAATGACTTAGTATCTCATAATAATGACTTAGTATCTCATAATAATGACTTAACATCTCATAATAATGACTTAGTATCTCATAATAATGACTTAGTATCTCATAATAATGACTTAACATCTCATAATAAAGACTTAGTATCTCATAATAATGACTTAGTATCTCATAATAATGACTTAGTATCTCATAATAATGACTTAGTATCTTTAACTTAATAAAAAAAACTTTTTTATTTTTTAAAAATTTTTATTAAGTAAAAGATGCCAAGTCATTATTATGAGATGTTAAGTCATTATTATGAGAGAGTTTCTAAAAAAAAAATTTTTTTTGATTAAGTTAAAGATGCTAAGTCATATTATGAGATGCTAAGTCATTATTATGAGAAAGTTTCTCATTATTATGACTTACGGAATATTTTTTTTTCCTCGACAGTGGCGGGAACGGGCTTCCATAGAATGGCCATCATTGGAGAAAGATGTTTTATATTGTCTAATAATCATTTACTAGCAGGAGCTAACTGCTAAAGCTAATCAGCAAAATCCTATCCCCTGGCCAGCTAAGCAATGTTAACTAATTTGCTTCACGAGTTTCCGTCTGCCACAACAGCAGTTGATTGAAAATCGACCATGGAAAAAGAGAATGCGTTAATGGTCACAATCCACCTCATTTTGCGACGCAGAAGTAAGCTACTTTTGCAAAACTTCAGATTTATTAGCTGCTTTAGTTAAATAACTAGAAGAATAACAAAGTGCAGTAAACTGTAAAACTATTTGCGTACAAGTCAGTGTGTTTATAACTACAACAATTCATTAAAATAATATGTAATAATAAAACTGGTAAGAAATAGCAACATAACAAGCTCTTTTTGTACAGCCAATAATAACTGGAAGTGGATGACATTCGATTTTCAAATGCCTGTGCCTGCCCTTGTGTTAAAAATAAGGTGGATAGCGCCCCTTGTGGCAATGTTAAAAATGTATTGACACATTTTGGGAAGGCAATGATGCAAGAACTCAAGCTTAAGTAGCTAGAAGCTTCTTAAGGCCATGATATACTTCAAGAAAAATTCTTTTTCGTTCTTCGTTTAGAGCTAAATCGAAGTTCGAAATACTTGAGCAGCGATATACTGTAATCGAACATCTGACGCTGCCAACACTACCGAAATGCACTTTCCTTTCTGTAACATAATAAACACAACAAAACTGAGAAAGTAGCAAGGATTTTTTTAAAAAGCATGTGATCATGGCAAGGCGGATATTTGGCGGAAAGAATTTCCTGAGTGAAAGAAGGCGGAGCCTCAGCGCACTGAGTACGAAGGTGTTTACCAGCCGAAGCGAACTTTTCCAGAAAGTTCGTTTTGGCAAGCGGTTTCGAACTCCCAAAGCGAACTCTGTTTCGACTTGATTTTGTTTGAAATGATGTCACATCAGTTCGTTTCAAGTATATTTAATTCCTTTAATTCTCAATACTTGAGTAGATTGGATTTTATTTTAATTCCATACATTGTTGACATTAGCAGATTGACATTTAATTATTTTAATCTTTTTTTTTTTTTTAATTGCAGTCCGTCCTAGCAACACACGTTCAACTTATACCATTGTTTAGTTTACACAACACCTAAAATTGAAAAACTTTATGCATTTTGGTCATTCATTTACACGACAACGGGTTTCAAAGTGCACGTTTTTGAAAACTCTACCGTTATCGTCTCTAAACTACAAAAATGCGAATTTGTGAAAACAGTGACATCATGCACACACGTATCACATGTTCAGTCTACAGGCGTTTCTTTAGTGACATCACCAACTACTGGCCAGGCATGCATAG
Source organism: Zacco platypus (assembly GCA_038088235.1). NCBI lineage: Eukaryota > Metazoa > Chordata > Actinopteri > Cypriniformes > Xenocyprididae > Zacco > Zacco platypus. The sequence continues at coordinate 26,083,605 of CM076064.1, forward strand.
TACAGCATTTTTAGTCATTTTCGTAGATCCGTGTGAATGGGATCATTTTGACAACGTTGTCCTCTGTATATGAAAAATGCAAAGGAAACACTTTTCTGTTTTTGGTACATTGTTGTCGTGTAAACACCCTCAGTTATCTATTCATTCTTGTGTTTTTGTTTCTTGTGCTTCCTTTCTAACTCCTGATTTACACTTGTTAGTTGCCTTAGTTATTGATTAGTTTCACCTGTGTCTAGTTTAGTTGCCTTTGTTCTTCTCTTGTAGATATAGCCCAGTTGTTTCTTGTCCTTGTTTTGCTTATTTATTACTCCTGTTTATCTCCAGTGATCTCCTGTGTTTTATCTGTTCCATAAAGATTATTCAAAAACTATTCGTCTTTACGCGCAGCAAGTGTGACAAGCATGAGTTTAGGGTGGAGCTATCTGTTTAGCCAAAGAATAGCAGACAGGAGGAGTGGCTGGGAAACATTTTAAAAACAATTATTATTTTTGTTGATTCCGTTTGGTTACCACAGTGGCACAGAAATTACAAGCTTTAAAACTTAAATGAACTGCAGGGAATATTCTGGTTATCAGATGAAGGTTTAAATTCATATGGAATTTAGAACCGCATGTGATTTGTTAGATATTGCATTGATCAGATTAGACCTGGAAGAAGACATAATGTTCGAAATCAATGTCTACTATAGCACCCCTTGTGGCAACACTGAAAATGTGTTGTATTTCCCCACATTTGGGGAAAATAATGACGCTTAATTCTCGTACTTGGGTGGATTATGTTTCTTAACCTCCATATACTAACCACATTAACATTCATTTTTTCATCTTTTTTTTTGGCTGCACCGATGATTGACATTGATGTTTGACACAACTGTTATTCTCAAAAATGGTTCAAGGACAGCAGTCCAACAATTACAGAACTGCTGCACTAACAAACGCCAAACCAAATTAAAACGTCTTACATTGTGTATTGTAAGCGTTTCAGTTACATCTGAGCAGCCTCGTGCAAACAGAGTTGTTATTCCAAAGATTTCATTCACAGATGTTTGCACAAGTGGTTTTGCCATCCGTAACTTTTCTGCTCCTCTGCTGATCTCATTCCGGTCGCAGGTCTCGGAGCGCACACAGGTGTGGATTGTCCATCGTTTTCATGTGGGCCAAATCGTCTGTATGCAGAACACACAAAAACTGCCACATGCTCCCAACGCGCTCTTGATTATTGTTTAACTTTTTCAATATATCAGATGGCGATAAAATGGGACGTTCCAAGTAAAACAGATTGCGTTTACACATGGGCCATAGTGTTACTCTGATCACAAGCTTCTCCTTTGGCAACATCACAACACACATGAGAAGTATATCAGGTTTTCTTCAGTGATTTCCCTACATCCACATAAAGATTTATTTTCCTTTTTTGCTCTTAGACCCATCTGCCAGGTATGTTTATTTCTGAGCGAGATGTTTTTAGGATCAGAGGGCTTATTGTTGCAGGACTAGAATAAGTGATATAGTTATCAGTATCAGATGTGTTGGGGAAAGTTATTTTTAAAAGTAATGCATAATATTATTGTGTTTGTTACTCCCTAAAAAGTAACTTAGTTACTTTTTATGGAAGGTAATGTGTTATGTTACTTTCGCATTACTTTTTCTCATTCTGGGATTTTAAAAAAAGTTCTATTTTTGGCAAACGTAAAAGGCCCATTCACATCACAAGTGCAAATGTAAATGCAAATTCACTCCTGTACAGCAGAGGGCGCCGGCCAAACAAACCTTTCAGAATAGGGTGCAGGAGAAGAAAGTTCACCCTTCATCAATAAAAAATGTAATGTTTATCTAAAGTCATTTTTACTTATTGCTATGGTTGACAGCAGGTCAACAGCAAAGACATTGTTTAATAAAGTGAGATTAAATACATAAAGGACATTTGTGTTATTTAACTTATTGCAGGTTTATGTAATATTCTAAGACTGAATTTGACTTTTTATTAATTTTGATGAATACCGAATTTGTTTTAGAGCCGGTGAGATGAATAAATTCATGCTCACATTATTATTGTAATTATATTACCTGCAAGAATGGTTTATTCAGTAAAATTATTTTTGCTGCTTGTTAAGTTTACTTAAATAAAATGAGTTAAACCCGCATTATGCATTACTTAATTTTATTATGTGAAATTAGTGGTTCAACGGATCACAAACCTCGTGTTTTGAGACGATCGGATCATTTTTCTGATCAGCAAGAAAAAAAATATTTTGGGCTTTATTTTCCATTTATTACTTAAAGTAATAGTCCAATACCACACCAAAAACTACTAGCCTAACTAATATATTCAAACATTATTAAAGGCAAGTGAACACTAAAAACACTTAAAAATAAGAACAAACATTCAAATTACAAGCATAGATAAATATAATGTAGCCTAAGAAAGTTACAAATAGGTCTAACTGTAGAATTCATCTCAGGAACAGAAATGTGATAATTAAATGAAAAATAACACTATGTTCACTGTATAAATTTAAAATAGCAAATAATCTTTGTTAAAACTGTATTTTGATGTTTGTTTAGCATTAATGACATAGACAACAGAAAGTATTTATAGGCTGCTGTCACTTTAAGACCGAACGCATGGATCCAATATAATGATATGTTCTCTTTCTTAAGACATAACCAATTATGTTTACGAGAATACTTGCCGAGATTGGTATTTTTACCTAATTTTGTGTGTGCATATCCAAGTGCAAGTAGAAGAATCCATTCGGAGTTTGCGTCTAATCTGTGTGTGAGCGCCTTCAGTGTGCTGCAGAAAACAACGCACGATTACCAAATTAAATTCTCTTTTGGCTCTTATAGTGCTGGAATGGTTTGAAATTTGAATGTGTAAACTACACTCAAAAAAATATTTCAGTCTAAACATAAGTTTTATGTAATTTAATTACATAGCAATTTTCCATCCATTTGGATTACATAGTTTTAACATAAACAAACTAATAAACTTAATGTGATTCATATTTGTCAGTCATATGTAAATGAAAAATGCCCAGGTTAATGAACACTGTGTAGTGGTCATGTGTGTGCACACTACTGAGTTAAAGTACCATTGAAGCAGCGTGAGTGTTAATGAGATCATGAAGTGATGATTGAGTATTAATGATGAACACCTGCTGTTAACAAGCAGAATCACTGAAGGACAGAGAAACACAAGAACTACAACTGACTTCAACTGAAGATAAAAGACATTTAATCTCTCACTATTCATATACTCAACTATTACATAAATCTTACCTATTTCATTTACATATGACTGGCAAATATGAGTCACATTAAGTTTATTAGTTTATGTTAAAACTATGTAATCCGAATGGATGGAAAATTGCTATGTAATTAAATTACATAAAACTTATGTTTAGACTGAAATATTTTTTTGAGTGTAGTCAGACAAAACAAGTGCAAATTATAAACTTTAAGTCTACGGCGTTTAAACTTGAAATTAATCCACGAATCGCATGTGTGCCAAACCGCGGCGCCTGGTCCGTATAGATCAACAACGATCCGTTTAACCCCAGTGCGAAATCCGCTTAAAATGTAAAAGTGAAGTTTAGAAAATGTTGGGGCTATCTGAATAATTTGTGCTGAATTAACCAAAACTTGGAAGTAGATTTTTGCATGCTTTGCATATGGCTAAGACAGTAAATGTTGAAATTAAGAGCTGATTACACAATAAGACCTTTTAATATTCAGTTATGTTTGACATTAAAAAGAGTTTCTGTTAGTTTTTGTGGTTTTGTAGGATGTGGGAGGTTACAGGACAACCATAATCTGTGTTATGATTTATGAATATAGTTTCATCGTGCTTATTGTGTATGTTACATGTAATAATAATAATAATAATAATTGTCTTTAGCATGCAAATAAGCTTTTGCTATATATTAACTAACATCAACTTAAGACTAATAAGTTGGGTCAACAAAACATTATTTGTTTAAATGAACTTAGTTTTAGTATTGCTGTATGAAGAAATTAATTGTGTGAAAAAGTTGTCCTTTAAATTCATTGAAGAAACAATTTTTTTAAGTGTACAGAATAATTTTTTTTCTTTTACAGATTTTTTTTTCTTCAAGATTTTGAAGTTCAACAAACTGATTTATGGCTAAAGTTAAAAATGCGTTGTGTAAATTATTACCACAATTTTTTCAGCTTGAACCAATGTTATAATTTTTTCATGGTTATAAATATGTTATAACACTGAAAATATGTTATAACTGGTTATAAATATGTTATAACACTGAAAATATGTTATAACACCAGTAGTTTAGTGCTTTTTAGTCCATTTTTTGATTGTGTTATTCACTACTACTTAACACAAAGAAATGTAAGTACACTATATAATTTATGGTCTTATTATTGAATTGAGATGTCGAGATGTCTCTTTGTCTCTGTTATAAATGTGTCAAACCATAAATATACAGATGTTTCTTTTGCTTGTCACATAAGACACAGAACATTAATTCCATATGCTTTTAAGAGTCTGTGCCAGTGGATGTGCCTTTGCTTTTCTTGACTTTAAAATACTAAGTTCTTATAGGAATTACAGTTATTGATCCCATTCCTGTAAGATGCTGTAAGACTGAAAAAAGTGGCTGGGGGGTACCAAAACAATTCAGCCGCTGAAATCAGGAAATGCCTAGACCTAAGAACTAAACCAGACCACACGCTCTCAAACACTTCAGCAGACGTTATTAGAGAGCACTGGACCAGACTCAGGAGAACATGGAAAGAGAAAGATGTGGACCGGTACATGACAAGGTTTTGTGTAAATGTGCCATGATTTTCCTGCCAAAACTTTGCTGTTTAGTACATCAAAATATCATATGGCAGTAACAGCAAACATGCCAGAACATAAATAAAGAGCCTGTTTGAATTCCAGTCAGTTGTGTGCATGTAAATGTGTACTCGTTTCAATTCTTGCGTGGGGAAAAATGTCCAGAAAATGGGACTAAATAATATCTATTATACTCCAAAATACAGGGGTAGAGTTTCGTTGTTTGGTGTAAAATCTAGTTTTGTAAACGCGGGTACAAAACACTTGCACGAATATGAATGTAAACGCTTTAAATTGTTGTTTTGAGCTGTGGACAGAGATGGGTCAGTCTCATATCAAACAGGAATACAGTGACCTCTCTTACGTTCGCACGGGTCTACAGATGCTGATGTCAGAACATGTTGCAGCAAAAGTCAACAAACAAAATAGCATAATAACATATACTCTTACTATTCCTGCCGCATAAAGATAGTAGTCTATAGTGATTATAATTAACTTAATTTAAGAACAACTGAAGTTAATGGGAGGTCTTCATAAAAAAATATAGGCTGCTAGTTTGTGTGTGCGTGTGTGAAGATGAATTTGAATGTGAGTAATGATGATTCATAAGTTCATCTCTGCTTTAACATCAGCTTTCCTTTCAGCAGGACTGGGTGGGTTACTTTTAACATGTATTTCACTACAGATTACAAAATACATGCTTTAAAAAGTCATTTGTAACGTATTTTGTTACATTACTCAAGTTTAGTAACTTAATCTAAATACTTTAGAATACTTTGGAATACTAATAAGTGTGAAACAAACACAAAAAAGGTCATTGAGAGTTTATATCTCACAATTCTGACTTTTTCCCTCAATTGTGTGATATAAAGTTGCAATTGTGAGTTATAAAGTCAGAATTATGAGATATAAACTCACAATAATGAGAAAAGTCAGAATTATGAGATATAAACTCGCAATATTGAGAAAAGTCAGAATTATGAGATATAAACTCACAATATTGAGAAAAGACAGAATTATGAGATATAAACTCACAATATTGAGAAAAGTCAAAATTATGAGATATAAACTCACAATATTGAGAAAAGTCAAAATTATGAGATATAAACTCACACTAATTTCACAATTACAAGAAAAAAAGTCAGTATTCTAAGTTTATATCTCCCGATTCTGACTTTATGACTTGTAATTGACTTAAATCTCGCAATTCTGAGAAAATGAAGTCAGAATTGTGAAATGCAAACTCATAATTGTGAGGGAAAAAAACAAATTGTGAGAAAAAATTGCAGTGACGAGTGAATTATAAAATGACTCACAAAACATGAAAACAGTGGAAAACATGAAACTTAACTCCGCTTTTTCAGACTGTCAGAGTCAGAGAATCACCAATCGCTGTTTAAATGACATTAAAACTCAAAGTAATCACTTTGGTAATCTAAAACACTTTTCAGATGTAACTGTAATCTGATTACCACCCATTTAAAATGTAACTGTAATGAAATACAGTTGCTCGAATTTTGTATTTTAAATACGCAACTAAGTTACTCCCCAACCCTGGCCATTTCAGACAGAATGACAGAATTTTCAGTTTTGGGTGAACTAACCCTTTAACCTTTGCACTCGTGTCTCACGTCCTTTGCGTCTCGAGGATGACAAGGCATTTGTGTCATGCATAAAACTGACCGGAACAGCTCTGATAGAGAATAGTGACTACATCTAAAACCTTCAGATGACACACAGCTCATGTCTTCCTCGCTGTAAGTTACCGAAAGTGAAAACACACACACGAAACCTCCAATGTCCTTGTTACAAATAGTTTCTAGTAATAACTATACATTATGCATTTAGGTGCAACTTAACCCTAACCCTCACCCTATAGTATACATGTAGTTGATTAATATTACTCTGTACTTAAATGTATAATTACACTGCAACAAGAACAGTTTAGGTTACACTTTATTTTAAGGTGTCAGTATTACACTGTAATTACTGTAATAACTACATGTACTTACTATAGGGTTAGGATGAGGGTTTGGTTTAGGATTAATTGCATGTAATTATGCACAATTTCTAGTTATTATTACAGTAAATATATGTAACATGTGTAACATTGACTCTGTAAAATAAAGTGTTACCCTCTTTTACTAATAAATCAAATCGCAAGGATTCATTTCAATTATTGTTCGGCGGATGCTGCATGTTCATGAGGGAGACTGAGTGAAAGACGGTATTCTTTCAGTCTCGCGTAAACAAAACGTAACTAATAACCCTCAAATGATATTTAGAAAAACTGCTCCTTTGTTTTCTTCTCAGATATCAGACATACTGTAGTCTCCAGCCAGCATACACCCTACACAAATGACACTATTAAGCACACTGTCTCCTTATTAGGAAACAGACGATTGTTCTGAGCGCCCGTTTGGAGGCACGGCGTTCTAAATGTGTTCTTTTCAAGGGAAGTGGACTCAGAAATGTGTTTACGGAACATTCAAAAAGTAAATTGTCTAGTCAAGTGGGCACTCAAAAATTACAAGATGGCTACAATAGCATCCCAAGAGCCACCTTTCCTAAAATAAGTTTCTCAGGCTTCAGAGAAAATAGAAATAGCTCTGTTAAGTGTTCTGATATTCTGACTCTGTCTGCGGGATTGTTGAAGCACTGCTGATGTCGTCTACATTCGACACTCAGATCTTCCATATTGTGCTCTTCAGTGTCAATAAAACTCAGTGTATATATTTATCTGCTCAAGGTTTGCCCTCATGGGGACTATGGAAAACATATATTATAATGAAATGTTATTTTGTCAGAATAGATGGCTTCTTTTTTTTTTTTTTAATGAATATCAATTGAGAAAGATTTTATTAGGGGGGATTTATAGCGTCAGGGACTAAATGTTCATTGTAACAAGCCAAACTTTAGCCAGCAAACTTCATGCACCTTTGAAGCAACTGCTGTGAAATTGACATAATTGTTGTATTACTTTAAAACAAGTTGGAGGTGTATTATTTTATATATTATTTATATACTATTATAGTATTTATTAATGCATTTAATTAGCTTTTATGTTGAGGCTTTATTCATTTTGTTATGTGATTTTGTCAGTTGAGTTTTTTATTTTATTTTTTAGTTATATATATATATATATATATATATATATATATATATATAGCTTTAGTTTATTTTATTGCAGTAGTTTCAGTAATTTTAGTACTTCAAACTTATTTATTTCAGTTATTTAAATATTATACAGATTATTTCAATGCAACATTTCTCATATTTAATTTTAATACAGACTATTAAATTGATTTTAATATTTTTAATAGCTATAGCAATAACAACAGTGATTATGGTTTACCTCCTTTTAAGCTAGAAAATACTGATGCTATAGTTGTATTTATTTTTAGCTGTTCATAGAAATGAATAATAAACCATTAAAAAAAAGATTTACATCCTAATTTGAACACCTTCAAGAAAAACAGGCTATCCAGCTGAATTCCTCTTGCACTCTCAGCACACTGCTTTTGTTTAAGAAATATTTTAAAGCAAGTTTTATCAAAACAAAACAAGTTGAATCAGCTCATTTACCAGTTGAGCAGCAAACATTTGAACTACATTTACCACTTCACCCATAAGCAGAGGACATGATCCTCAGCATTACTATAAACCACAGTGGCCAAAGATACTTTCTATCTGAAGTAACAGTACGCTATTTTTAAACACAGTCCCTCTGGAGCAACCTCAGGATAAGTGCCGCACTCAGGGGGAAAATGGCTTGAAGTTGAACAGGGATTTCCATTAGGATACTATCAGAGCTGGTGTTGATTGAGCTTCAAGTTAGAATGTTTCTTAGAAATGCAAGTTTAAAGTCCCCCTGAAATCACAAAGTTTTTTAGCTTTTTGTATGAATATGCATTTAGGAGATAAGCATTTAAAATTTAGTCTCTCACGGATCACGGATTTTCATGACATCACATCGCACTTCAGCTTCTCATCAGATCTTCTGTCCAATCAAATGCTCTCTAGAATCTGAAGTCCCGCCCCCTCCTACACTATTAACAGACGCCTGAAACTGCGGCTGAAATTGATCACTTGTTCACAGGGTTGAGGAGTAACGAAATAACTTAGTTACGTATTTAAAATACAAAATTTGAGTCACTGTATTTCATTACAGTTACATTTTAAATGGGTGGTAATCAGATTACAGTTACATCTGAAAAGTGTTTTAGATTACCAAAGTGATTACTTTGAGTTTTAATGTCATTTAAACAGCGATTGGTGATTCTCTGACTCTGACCGTCTGAAAAAGTGGAGTTAAGTTTCATGTTTTCCACTGTTTTCATGTTTTGTGAGTCATTTTATAATTCACTCGTCACTGCAACTTTTTAACACAATTTGTTTTTTTCCCTCACAATTGTGAGTCTGACTTCTTTTTCTCAGAATTGCGAGATTTAAACTCACAATTGCAAGTTATAAAGTCAGAATTGGGAGATATAAACTTGCAATACTGACTTTTTTTCCTGCAATTGTGAATTTAGTATGTGAGTTTATATCTCATATTTTTGACTTTTCTCAATATTGCGAGTTTATATCTCATAATTCTTACTTTATAACTCACAATTGCGACTTTATATCATACAATTGTGAGATAAAAACTTGCAAGTACCTTTTTTGTGTTTGTTCCACACTTTCCAAAGTATTCTAAAGTATTTAGATTAAGTTACTAAACTTGAGTAATGTAACGAAATACATTACAAATGACTTTTTAAAGCATGTATTTTGTAATCTGTAGTTAAATACATTTTAAAAGTAACCGACCCAGCCCTGTTTGTTCACACAGTTACTAGTTTCATGGTGAATGGCAGGGAACGATTCAGACAGTGTAAATATGCTTTCCATTGAAAGTTTTCGCGTAAGTGTCACATGAACTGCTGCAGCGTGAGCACAGTCTGCTCCGGTCCAGAGACACGACAGTAGTTTCAATTTCAAGACCGAAATGAATTTTTCAAAAACTGCCATGCGCAGCTGAAACAGCTGCTGTATCGATTCAACGGCCATGAAGTGTATAGAGAGCGGACTTCTATTAACTGCACACCACTAATGGAAACAGCTTTATAACACAACAATAAATAACTCTCAAAACTAACTCTCTTTAATACTGCAAATACCGATGAAGAAAACATGGATGAAATCACAGAATCCAGTCACAAGAACTTCCTGTATAAAGTGGAACGTCATAGAATTTGCCAATTTTTGGGTGAACAAATCAAAAGTAGGGCTGTATAATGTATCAGATATCACTACAGACTAGTATCTGTGAATATTAATGCTAAAAACGACTGCTATTGAAATCTGAAGTCTGAATGAACGAGCGCCGCAGTTCCTGAAGCTCGCGATGATTTCAGCGTCTGCTGTCTCACTCATACATCAACTCCATAAGCTGCTCTTACAGTCATTTTATAAACATTTCCCGATAAAACTATCGACATTTTTCGTATCATATGCACAGGAAGTCAAAGGTCTTCACCACTCTGTCAAAATAAAAGTTTGGCATAATTTGATATTAACAGAAATATTACTTCAATTAATAGAGATAATAATAATAATACAATTTATTGCAAACTCGTCAAAAAGGTCTTCATTGAAATTACAGAAATTGCACACTAAAAATATAGCCTACTTATTATTATTATTAAATTAAATCATTAATTTAAACCGAATTGTTAGTTTCATGAACTGATTTTATTACATTTTTTTAAAATAATTGTCCTTACAGTGTTTATATAATATATATTTCCTGTACCCCTGTCAGTAAAATATGCCAAAATAAAGATCCAGTGGAAAAAAGAAGAAGAAAAAAAAACGTGTTAGAGTATTTTGGTCAAACCGCCCAGCACTACGGTGGATCACATACACAGATCACAAAAGGTATCAGACCCATTTGAATTCTGCACAGAATGCTGTATTTTAAAGTGATATAGAGGACATTAGGATGAGAAACAGTTAGAGATTGGAAGGAAACTGAGTCTTTACCAAGTTCAACAGCTGTGGTATAAACAAAGCGCTATTGGCTATTTTAAAAAAGGGGTGGAGCTGTCCCGTTCTGTCTTCCTGTTTCAGTTGAAATTACGTCAACACATTGAATAATGCTGCGTGTTCCAAGGCAATTCAGTGGGCCTTTAAGGTTTGGGAAAAAATGGCTTGGACTGTAAAATCTTACTGACATCAGACTGCTCAGCACCTCGGCTCATGTCATGTCATAACCGGACTTTCCACCCCTGAAAGTTTGTTGGTTGTTCTCATCTGTGTCTATTGTTTGAGTGCAATGCCCATATCTTAAAATCTAAAATGACATGGATGTTTCAGCGACGCACGTTTATCTCATGTGTGTTTTTAGTAAAACTCTCGGTTAGGTTTAGTGTAGGTGGTACATTATTTTCAACTGCGATAGAGCATCAGCCTTTAGCGCCACTCATTGGCGAACTGCTAAAACAGCCAACATAATAAAAGTCACAAAATCAGAATCACAAAATGTGCAAAAAGAAACATAATATCATTTCTCAGAAATGAAACATTTTTCCAATGAACGTAGGCTGGAGGTTTCAATAGGAAATGGGTGGGACATATCGAAAGGTCTGTCCCCTTGTTTCGAATTAGCCAATAAAGTTTCGTTACATCATAGCCATGATTTACTCAACTTATTATTTGGTTGCACTATTAATATGTGGTGAGACATTCTCATTTGAGGATTTTATTGGACAGAAATCTGAGTAGTGCAACATTAGTCATCAACATTTTTGATCTTTTTTCTTTTTTAGAGGACAGTGAATATACACTCACCTAAAGGATTATTAGGAACACCTGTTCAATTTCTCATGAATGCAATTATCTAATCAACCAATCACATGACAGTTGCTTCAATGCATTTAGGGGTGTGGTCTTGGTCAAGACAATCTCCTGAACTCCAAACTGAATGTCAGAATGGGAAAGAAAGGTGATTTAAGCAATTTTGAGCGTGGCATGGTTGTTGGTGCCAGACGGGCCGGTCTGAGTATTTCACAATCTGCTCAGTTACTGGGATTTTCACGCACAACCATTTCTAGGGTTTACAAAGAATGGTGTGAAAAGGGAAAAACATCCAGTATGCGGCAGTCCTGTGGGAGAAAATGCCTTGTTGATGCTCGAGGTCAGAGGAGAATGGGCCGACTGATTCAAGCTGATAGAAGAGAAACTTTGACTGAAATAACCACTCGTTACAACCGAGGTCTGCAGCAAAGCATTTGTGAAGCCACAACACGCACAACCTTGAGGCGGATGGGCTACAACAGCAGAAGACCCCACCGGGTACCACTCATCTCCACTACAAATAGGAAAAAGAGGCTACAATTTGCACAAGCTCACCAAAATTGGACAGTTGAAGACTGGAAAATTGTTGCCTGGTCTGATGAGTCTCGATTTCTGTTGAGACATTCAGATGGTAGAGTCGGAATTTGGCGTAAACAGAATGAGAACATGGATCCATCATGTGCAGGCTGGTGGTGGTGGTGTAATGGTGTGGGGGTTGTTTTCTTGGCACACTTTAGGCCCCTTAGTGCCAATTGGGCATCGTTTAAATGCCACGGCCTACCTGAGCATTGTTTCTGACCATGTCCGTCCCTTCATGACCACCATGTGCCCATCCTCTGATGGCTACTTCCAGCAGGATAATGCACCATGTCACAAAGCTCGAATCATTTCAGATTGGTTTCTTGAACACGACAATGAGTTCACTGTACTAAAATGGCCCCACAGTCACCAGATCTCAACCCAATAGAGCATCTTTGGGATGTGGTGAACGGGAGCTTCGTGCCCTGGATGTGCATCCCACAAATCTCCATCAACTGCATGATGCTCTCCTATCAATATGGGCCGACATTTCTAAAGAATGCTTTCAGCACCTTGTTGAATCAATGCCACGTAGAATTAAGGCAGTTCTGAAGGCGAAAGGGGGTCAAACACAGTATTAGTATGGTGTTCCTAATAATCCTTTAGGTGAGTGTACATGGACTTTAAGCCACAAAACTTTATAAATGCTCTCTTGATGTTGATTAATTTCTTCTAGTACAGTTATGCAGAGATAACTATACAGTTCACAGGTACATTCCGCTGAAAAGTGTAAACACTTTTGCTCTGTGGTGCTGCAAAACATTGATCTCAACCGGTCCAACACTGGCAACCAGTGGCGGGAGTTTGGGGCAGGTAATGGCACATTGGTTTGGGAAACCTTCGTTATTTTTGTAATTGCATTTGGTGACGCAAGTGTCCAAGAAATGACACACCTCACTTTTAAATACTATGATCAGCCCAAAGCTCTCATCTACAAATTTAGATGAATCTGTTGTGTGATGAATCTCCTTTTCTGACGTATAAAGCTCTGCCTCCATCCCAAGCAAAGCAAGGTGAACATGCAGTGAGATCCAACTCAAATGACTGAACAAAGGGTGGACGTTTCTCTTTATCTGCAGAGTCAGAGGAAGTTGAGGTGCTAAAAGCAGGACAAAATCAATCACTCTGCTGCTCTTGGCTTGTCTTCTTCTTCTGTTACTTCTGACGGGCAGAACTGTTTTAGGTTACCTCACAGCTCTGGGCTTGTGTTTAGTGGCCTGCACACTAAACAACAGAATAAAACTCATAGAAAATGAACAAATGCCTCTTAAATTAAACATAACCACCCTGATGTTTATCAGCTATATTATGAATGGCTCAGTTTCAGGACATTGCTTATTTTTGCAGTTAGGGATGGGAGTGTAACATAAGAGCTTTGTGCTGGTCGTGTTTATGAATCGCAAATGCATGAAACATTCATGAGACATGCATGAATAAGATGTTTCATACTGCACTCTTTAACACAATGAATCTCAGGAGCTCCCAAGGGGAACTTAAGAGGCTTTTAAACATCCTGAAGATGTGGAGACTGTAAAAACTCTCAACGGACATTAACACACCCTGTCCACATCAATCAGCTGATTAAAAGCAGGCTTCCCTGTAACGGGGTGGGCTGTTATAAATTATTTGGGTTTAATATAACAGAATATCAATGAATATTCAACTGATTTAATTTTGATGTAAAATGAACTTAAGTGATAAAATGTAGTTGTTTATTATAATATAAAACAACAACAAATGCAGGGCTGGGTAGGTTACTTTTAAAATGTATTTCACTACAGATTACAAAATACATGCTTTAAAAAGTCATTTGTAACGTATTTCGTTACATTACTCAAGTTTAGTAACTTAATCTAAATACTTTAGAATACTTTGGAATACTAATAAGTGTGGAACAAACACAAAAAACGTAAGTTTTTATCTCACAATTCTGACTTTTTCCCTCAGAATTGTGCGATATAAAGTTGCAATTGCGAGTTATAAAGTCAGAATTATGAGATATAAACTCGCAATATTGAGAAAAGTCAGAATTATGAGATATAAACTCACATACTAAATTCACAATTGCAAAAAAAGTCAGTATTGCAAGTTTATTTCTCCCAATTCTGACTTTATAACTTACAATTGTGAGTTTAGATGTCGCAATTCTGAGAAAAAGAAGTCAGAATTGTGAAATGCAAACTCACAATTGTGAGGGAAAAAAACAAATTGTGAGAAAAAGTTGCAGTGACGAGTGAATTATAAAATGACTCACAAAACATGAAAACAGTGGAAAACATGAAACTTAACTCCTCTTTTTCAGACGGTCAAAGTAATCACTTTGGTAATATAAAACACTTTTCAGATGTAACTGTAATCTGATTACCACCCATTTAAAATGTAACTGTAATGAAATATAGTTACTCAAATGTTGTATTTTAAATATGTAACTAAGTTTTTCGTTACTGCCCAACCCTGAAAACAAGGTTGTGCTAATATCAGGCTGCCCATCTGAAATATCAGAACACCATTGCACTGATTCAGGAGAAATGCTGACGCTCATTGATAAATGGCCATTTTCCATTAAACAGAAGTTAATAGAATAAAGTACTGGCATTGTATGTAAACACACACTGTTACACACAAAAGACAAGGAGCCTCATTTATAAAACATCGATTTGAACTTGACCCACCCCAACGTTCATATTTATAAAAACGGTCTTTGACGTGGAAAAGTGCTTTATGCGATGTCAGGGTCTAAGCAGACATACGCACTTTTCCTTGTGGCACAGTGATGGAGTACCGCATTTTTTTGAAAATCTAAGCAGTTCTCGCCGTTCTCAAGTTAAGCATTTGGACGTAGACATGGTGGAGATCTGAAACCTGTCAGCTGTGCACAATTTCAAGACCATTTGTGAATGATAAATTTTACTTCTGGAAGACTCTGAATCACATGTACAAATATTTGAGAAATGATTGTAAGATCAAATGTAGGAAGGTTTCTGCGCAACATTTTATAAACCAGGCCCACGGAATTTGAGTTTAAAGAGGCCCGTGACTCTGAAGAAGTGTCCGAGACTGTTGAAGGGACGTCCATAATACTGTACGAGTTCAGGTGAAACTGTGTTTCCTTTGGCAGACTGTCATAAACATCTCTGGCAGATATTGTTTTATCCAGATAGTGATGATGGTAGTGATGGATGAAGATACTGAATGACTCATGAACGATTAATGTAATGGTTCACTAACAAAATCTATGCAAGTTACATTCACAATTCAATTGCCAGTCGCTCTTGTTCATTCACAGGTCAGTTAGTTTGTGATAGTTGAAAAAGGATATATTTTATAGTTTTGAGGGTTTTGAGAGCAAGTTTGGCAGGTTTACACATATGACATGGCAGTGAACCTGATTTCACGAAGTACAAAGATGTACAACAACATTTCAATCAACCAATCAGAGTTTACAGTTTATGTCAAGTTAAGGCTTACAACCAGGGTTAGATCAGAGTTATTCACCATCATTTCCCTCTGATTTTAGCGAGAAGTAATGGGTCTAAATTTTTGGACAGGATTGTTGTTCTAGGACAGGGGTGTCCAATTCTCCTCCTGGAGGGCCATTGTCCTGCAGAGTTTAGCTCCAAGCCCAATTAAACATGCCTGAACCAGAAAAAAGATCTGATCTAGAAACTTCCAACTTGTGTTGAGGCAAGTTGGAGTTAAACTCTGCAGGACAGTGTCTCCCTCCAGGACCGAGTTAGGGTTATCAACAGGGCTGGGTATGTTACTTTTAAAATGTATTTCACTACAGATTACAAAATACATGCTTTAAAAAGTCATTTGTAACGTATTTCGTTACATTACTCAAGTTTAGTAACTTAATCTAAATACTTTAGAATACTTTGGAATTCTAATAAGTGTGGAACAAACACAAAAAAGGCAATTGCAAGTTTTTATTTCACAATTCTGACTTTTTCCCTCAGAATTGCATATTAAGTTGCAATTGCGAGTTATAAAGTCAGAATTATGAGATATAAACTCGCAATATTGAGAAAAGTCAAAATTATGAGATATAAACTCACACACTAAATTCACAATTGCAAGAAAAAAAGTCAGTATTGCAAGTTTATTTCTCCCAATTCTGACTTTATAACTTACAATTTTGAGTTTAAATCTCGCAATTCTGAGAAAAAGAAGTCAGAATTGTGAAATGCAAACTCACGATTGAGAGGGGAAAAAAAACAAATTGTGAGAAAAAGTTGCAGTGACGAGTGAATTATAAAATGACTCACAAAACATGAAAACAGTCGAAAACATGAAACTTAACTCCGCTTTTTCAGACGGTCAGAGTCAGAGAATCACCAATCGCTGTTTAAATGACATTAAAATTCAAAGTAATCACTTTGGTAATCTAAAACACTTTTCAGATGTAACTGTAATCTGATTACCACCCATTTAAAATGTAACTGTAATGAAATACAGTGACTCAAATTTTGTATTTTAAATACGTAACTAAGTTACTTGTATTTCGTTACTCCCCAACCCTAGTTATCAACAAAATATATTGATCCAAGAACAGTTCTTATTTGGCAAAATCATGTTGTCTGATATCAGGCACGCACAACACAAATTATTCTTTGTTGTTTACAAATGTTATGCCAGCTTTTCTTGGGTTATGAAAAATAGCAGAATAAAAGTCTCAGTGTGGTTGGAGATTGAGAAAAAAAAAGGAGTTGTAACCAAGTATCTGAGAGGATGAAGTTGCCTGAAATTGTGTAGGATAAAATGTAGAACCTTATAGATGAAGTATAGCGTATGTTATACTATTGTTATTATTGTTGCAATGAATACTTCATTTGAGTCTCACGCCTGTTAGAAGACTTTACTGCGCGTGAAAGAGCCAAAGACAATGAAATTACATCAAATCTTTAACAAAGCAAATCAAAAGTTCACAGCCAATTAGCAGTCGCTGGTAGACTCTGTTAAAGTTGCATCTTTCCTCAAGCTGTCTAATAAGGGTCTAGATGCTGTGTAGGTAGATGTCAAATTTGTTCACTTCAACCTCATATCTGGAAGAGCTTTCAACCACACTGTGTGAATAACTCTGGTTGCCAAGGTTGCCAAGTATATTGTCTGTAGCAAACGGTTTATGATGATCCTGGGATGTTCTGTCCCAGTAAAGCAGAACTTATGCACATGACAGAATTCCAATCTCCTGATGGCAAAATAAATAAATCAGCTAAGATTGTGCGCAAGTGGCTCTTGCCAACAGCGAATGCACGGATTCAGATAAATAAGATCAATTTATAGATACATCAAAGACATCAAAGACGTTGTTAACATTAGTTTACTACTTTAGTTAACATGAACTAATAATGCTCAATACTTTATTAATATTGATCTCAACGTTTAATACATTTTAAAGATAAAAAATTGTTTTAATGTGACCTTTTTTATTCACTAACATTAACAAAGGTTAATAAATGCTGTAAAAATGTAAAGTTCATTTTAGTTCATGTTAGTTAACCTCATTATAAAGTGTTACTGAAAATGCATTATAAAAAGTCAATTTATCATCGAATATAAGCTTAAGCGTTATCTGTTCAGTGTTTTTTTTTTTTAATTGTTGATAAGTGTTGCTCTCTGTTGTTGTTTTCAGTTTCTCACAGCACGAGCACTTCTTTTTTAAGACGCTCTGACAAGTTAAACATCCAAACTTTGAACCTTTGAAACCCCTGGGTTCAATTCAATCCCATTGCGCTCCATCCAAATCCTTATTCTGAGTCTCACTATATTAGTTGTCTTTAACTTCTATGTGCTAATGTTTAAATTAATCATTTGATACAATGCACTTATTGTGTACATTCATGTTTTTACATTGTACTTATATTTAAAAAAAAAAAATACTCGCATATAATTACAGCCGTAATTAATTTCTGTAATTACATCCACTGCTGACCCTTCCCTTACCCCTCAAACCTGATCCTAGTACAGTATCGGCAAAAGTGTTTTGCAGTAGAATATAAACAATAATTACGTATGACTTGTCTTTGTTAAAGACACCTTATATAAAGTTTTTTTTTTTTTGCATGTTTTTTTTAAGTAATTAATTGCACACAACTCATTCCATTTTGTCATGTTTCATTGCATTTAAGATATTTGTCCATTATTTGAGCATTTGAGAAAACCTCAGATGTTAAGCTGTAGTTAAGCTGAACAGGATGTGTTCTTACCGTCTGCCCGGCTTATCCAGACTCCACAGCGTGTCTGTTCAGCTGACCTCTGGGTAAAAATGGCATTGATCAATATTCCAACCCTTTCTCTTTAGAATTTTAGTTTCTCTCTTTATAATATGGATGAATCCTGCGCAGGGTTTATGAAAAATCGGGGGCTCGTCCAGGATACGTACTGCATTCCTCAGTTACAGGATCCTCTAGAAATCCAGGGATACCGAGGGTATAAAAATACCCGAATATCCTCATTATGCTTTAAGACATTCGCAGGCTAATAAACTTTCAAGACTTTTTGCCAAAACGGGAAAAGGAAGAAAACGTCCTGCGCTGTAAATAACGAGTGCGACCGTGGTTTGGTTTATACGTAAGCCAATGTCGTGTTTTTTTAGTTCTGAGTTGTCATATTTGACTTTCTTATTTGCATAAATTGGAAGAAAAATGGAAGAATGTCCTCACAATCTGTACTGTGATGAGTAACCAGCCTCAAATAATGAGCGCCGCGAATAGAAACCCGGCCAACATTACACTTCCACACAAAAACGAGTCATTAAAGGATATGCCAACCATGTGTCACTCAAAACACCTGCAAACTATTACTCATACGAAATACATATATATATATATATATATATATATATATTTGAAGAATTTGGAAGCGCTTGTTCACCTGTTTACAAAAGCAGCTGTTCATGTGCAGTTCTTTAAATGTTTACTGTGCAGGTTCTTGTCTTACATCCTTTATATACACAACTCCGAAAGAAGTGATCGCTTCGAAAACAGCTTCAAAAAGATGTTTATCCAACAGATTCCTCTGTAATGATTCATAAAAGCGAGGAAAAGCTGCGTTGCTGACTGCAAGTCCCTACAGAAGCCAAAATCCCATCATGCTCTCTCTGAGAGAGGCGCATACATGTTGCCGTGAAGCCAGATCTGTCCTTCTGCGTGAACACGTCCAAATCTGTATTCCATCACTTTTGCTGCCGTCACCCAAAGCTGAGTTTTCAAACACTTGACATCGGCCCCACGCCTCATTACAGATGGAGATTACGATCCCAGAGTCAGGTACCTGTCCAACGTGTCCTGTGCTCTCGCCGAGAGTGCGCACCACCTTCTCCCTGATCCTGTCCACACCAGAGGATTAGAAGTCTTTGGCAGCTGCTACCTGGTGCGCCACGTAATGAAGCAGCCCTGACAACTGAACTGAATTCAACACGCACAGTGTTTGTTTCCACTCCACAAGATGACAGGGAGAGCAGCGCTGTGGCATCAGAGATGAGTTTGGTGTACTGACTGGAGGGAGGGTGTGTGGTGGGGGTATTGTGAGGGCGGATGGCATGTGCTTCATCCCTCAGTTCCCTCCTCCTCCACACGAGCTCCACCCCCTGTCCATTGTAGATATTTACCTTGGTTATTGGTCTACGCTACAGATGCAAACAAAGTCCTGCCAAAATCAAACATCGCTGCATTTATTTCCTAACTGGAGTGCTTGCAATGCGGCGCTGTTTAAACATTGTGGTTTAAACCCCTGACCATAAAGTACTTTTTCACTTTAAAAGAAATGACACTTTTTAACACATGGTATTCAAGTTCTTTTATTGACTTGCATCACGTGACATTAGAATATTTGCATTAAAATGCTCAAAATGAACTCTCTCTTTGAATGCGTATGCAATGTGTGGAGTTTATTATATTGAGATTTTAAAAACGATCCGCTCATTGCATTTTATTTCAACACCGTTTAAATGAAGCTATTTTTGGTGTTAAATGGTTAGGTCACCCAAAAATAAAAACTGTCATGAACTCCTCATGACCTTCGTTCGTCTTCAGAACACAAATGAAGATATTTTTGATGAAATCCGAGAGCTCCTCCAATTTCAAGGAACTGAAGACAGCGTTAAAATAGTCCACGTGACTGCAGTGGATTAACCTTAACTTTAT
This sequence comes from Zacco platypus, assembly GCA_038088235.1. NCBI lineage: Eukaryota > Metazoa > Chordata > Actinopteri > Cypriniformes > Xenocyprididae > Zacco > Zacco platypus. Next base: position 26,103,992 of record CM076064.1, read on the forward strand.
GAAGCGATGAAAATAGTTTTAGTGCGTGAAAACAAAACAAAAATAATACCTTATTCAACAATGTGTTGTGACAATAAGTAAGGCTGCGTTCACACTTGTAGTTCGGTTGGTTCGTTTGGACCAAAAAACAAAAACAAAACATATAGTCCTGGTCCTCTTAGCGTTCACACTGGCATTTTTAACAGCGAACCTAAAGTTACCGAACCAAAGGCATAGAGATACGGTCACGACCCGATTGGTCGGCTTTTATGACGTATATTTCACGACGGAGCTCGCTTACCGAACATTCAAAACATCGCTGTGTTCTGGATTAAACACCATCATTTTATGCGTGTACATATGCTTTATTTTTACCAGCTGAGAACTCACGAAGAGCTCATAAAATGTTCAAAACATTCAAAACAGCAGCAGGATTTCCTCCGTTGTTCACAGAAACAGAAACTTCACCTCCTCGTTGCTCCACGTTTGCCCTCGACTCATTTTGGAGACACCGATCTTCTCGCGTCGTCAAATCAGCTGACTTGTAGCGTCACATCTTGTGACATCACGTCCTGTTTTTGGTTGGTTTACATGTCTTTGGTCCGTGTTGCGTTCATATATCAACCGAACCGCACCAGAGTTCGTTTGGAAGCGGACCGAGACCCATCTTTTTAGCGGTCTCGGTGCGCTCCAGTGTTCAGATGGCAGCGTTCACATGTTCAAATGAACCGCACTAACTGAGCAATCGCACCAGGGCTCGTTTTAATCCAACCAAACATGACAAGTGTGAACGCACCCTAAATCACTGTATTGAGGAGTCACGTACCTCTCGGATTTCATCAAATATATCTTAATTTGCGTTCCGAAGATGAACGAAGGCCTCATGTTGTTCCAAACCCGAGAGTAATTAATGACAGAAGTTTCATTCTTGGGTGAACGAACTCTTCAACTCCAATGTGTCGAACATGTGCACTCCTAAAGTGACAGCTCCAATAATTGAAACTATTATTAGCTATTATACTGGAATTAGATGTCTATAGTAACGTTATGGAGACTTGTTGGGTAACAGGTTGTAATGCAGTCATCTGAGCAGCACCAAACCAAAAAAAATGAATAGGCTTTATAAGAGCAATGCAGGATGTGTGTATTTTTGCCTTAAATGTAACTGTAAATAGCTGATCGAAATTACTCCCCATTTCATTTGTCATATTACATGCTTAAACCACGGTTTAAAACATGATTGCTTTGAGCAGTATTTAAAGATCTTTTCAATTCTCCTCATTTTTATTTGTTCAGCACGTATTTTTACCCAGCGACTTCTTTTCAATATATTAGACATTCGGAAATTAATTGATCTGGACCCTGTGAGAATCATATTTCATCTTGCGTATGCACTTTAATTTTTCAAAATTTCATGAGAATGTGCAAGAATTCAGTTTCATTGGCTGCTATTAATAACTTGAAGAATAACAAGTGCAGTAAAACGTAACACTATTTGTGCTAGAAACCAGTGTGTTTATGCTTAAAATAATATGATAGCAAATACAAATGTGCAACATTGGAAGCTTTGCACGTGAAAGTGAGAAATGTCCACATCCACTCTTATGTTAAAAATAAGGCGGATATGACGGGATTCAAAACAGACCTGAAAATCTAGGATTCAAAATAAAGATTTTAAATAGTCTATAAAGATTTTCTAGGTTATTAATAATAATAACAAAAAGGTTCACATCTTTATAGAAACAGCTTCGATATGAATCATTAATGGCACGGAATCAATCTTCAGACTTTTTCCCACATTTTTTCTGCTTACTGTGAGAAAAAAACGTGCTCATGACATAAAACGTTAAATACATCAGCAATAGTGTGTTTTATTGGTAGATGAAAGCATTATCACAAAAAATGATTCAATAAACAAGCACACAAAGGAGTTAAAGATGTCTAATTAGGGGCGTTGCAATTCTGTGGATATACACTAAGCTTTCTGAAGCCACAAACGTTCTGCAGGACGACAAAAAAAACCTCACGATGTCAAAGTGAATGACAGCCTTTAACTTTGACACAGAGGGACAGTCAAAGCTCTAAAATGCTTAAATGTAATGCTATAAGACACTATAGACACGGCTGGATTAAATCACCTCTCTCTCCCAGACTAGCCTTGTTTCAACATGTTTAGGTCATTATTTATCCAATACAATCTATACAGAAAGTGATGGTTGTTTGTAATGGTTCCCATAGAAACTAATTTGGCCTGATGACTGATCTCTGGGGAGTGGCGTTAAACCATTTTGGTAGACACGGTCCATTGTGAGAATTGTCCATTGATAAATTCTTTTAAAGTCATGGGATGGTTGTGGTACTGGGAGTGCTGTGTGTGCAGGAACATCACGACGTGAATCGCACACACCACGATCCACAGATGTCTTCCATTCTTAGACTGAATGACTAAGAGTCCCTCTTTAGCCCGTTTTATTTTGCGTTTTATTAGTCTACAAAGTTTCAGAATTAAAATTCTGCCATCATTTACTCGCCCTCATGTTGTGTTAAACCCATTTGATTTCCTTAGGATGGCTCTGTAAAGATTTGACGATGTATTCCCGATCTTCTGAAGCTACATGATAGCTTTGTGTCGAGGAGCAGATGGAAATTCACACGTGTTAAGACGTGTTGCACCAGTTTTGAAATCGGCAATGGTCACGAATCACTGAAGTCAAACCTGGCGTGCCATCTCGAGGGTATGAGATTTTCAGTAAATAACAATTTAAATGTAATCGGACGAGGAATGTGGCATAACAGTGACATTGAATCATAAAGTTAAACTTTTGTGTGGTCTACTTGGAGAAGGTTGTGTGGTCTACTTGAGAACTCAAGGTTTTTTTGTTTTTTTTAGCATGTTAGCAGTTAGCTCCTGTTGCACATCTTAGAAAAACATTCAATAAAGGATTTAGAAAAAAGTGCTCTTAACTCAATATTTTTGCCAAAAAGGTTTTATATAAGGAGAAGTGTCTGAAATTATTGCAAAATACTTTCATATTTAACAGATTATTTCAATTCTTCTACTGTAGCATTTAGTAGCATTTAGCAAATAGTAGCATTTAAGTTTAGGGTCTTATTCTCACTATTAACTAGTTGCTCATTAGTACGCATGCTATGATTTTGGCTGATTATTAGTACTTATAAAGCACATATTGATGTCTTTATTCTGCATGATCATATTTTACAATCCCATAATCCCTAAATTTAATTTAAACTCGCAATATTGAGAAAAGTCAAAATTATGAGATATAAACTCGCAATATTGAGAAAAGTCAAAATTATGAGATATAAACTCACAATATTGAGAAAAGTCAGAATTATGAAATATAAACTCATAATGAGAAAAGTCAGAATTATGAGATATAAACTCACAATATTGAGAAAAGTCAAAATTATGAGATATAAACTCGAAATATTGAGAAAAGTCAAAATTATGAGATATAAACTCGAAATATTGAGAAAAGTCAAAATTATGAGATATAAACTCGCAATATTGAGAAAAGTCAAAATTATGAGATATAAACTCACAATATTGAGAAAAGTCAGAATTATGAGATATAAACTCACAATATTGAGAAAAGTCAGAATTATGAGATATAAACTCGCAATATTGAGAAAAGTCAAAATTATGAGATATAAACTCGCAATATTGAGAAAAGTCAAAATTATGAGATATAAACTCGCAATATTGAGAAAAGTCAAAATTATGAGATATAAACTCGAAATATTGAGAAAAGTCAAAATTATGAGATATAAACTCGCAATAATGAGAAAAGTCAGAATTATGAGATATAAACTCGAAATATTGAGAAAAGTCAAAATTATGAGATATAAACTCGCAATATTGAGAAAAGTCAGAATTATGAGATATAAACTCACAATATTGAGAAAAGTCAAAATTATGAGATATAAACTCACAATGAGAAAAGTCAGAATTATGAGATATAAACTCACAATATTGAGAAAAGTCAAAATTATGAGATATAAACTCACAATGAGAAAAGTCAGAATTATGAGATATAAACTCACAATATTGAGAAAAGTCAGAATTATGAGATATAAACTCACAATATTGAGAAAAGTCAGAATTATGAGACATAAACTCACAATATTGAGAAAAGTCAAAATTATGAGATATAAACTCACAATGAGAAAAGTCAGAATTATGAGATATAAACTCACAATATTGAGAAAAGTCAGAATTATGAGATATAAACTCACAATATTGAGAAAAGTCAGAATTATGAGATATAAACTCACAATGAGAAAAGTCAGAATTATGAGACATAAACTCACAATATTGAGAAAAGTCAAAATTATAAGATATAAACTCACAATATTGAGAAAAGTCAGAATTGTGAAATACAAACTCACAATTGTGAGGGAAAAAACAAATTGTGAGAAAAAGTTGCAGTGACGAGTGAATTAAAAAATGACTCACAAAACATGAAAACAGTGGAAAACATGAAACTTAACTCCTCTTTTTCAGACGGTCAGAGTCAGAGAATCACCAATTGCTGTTTAAATGACATTAAAACTCAAAGTAATCACTTTGGTAATCTAAAACACTTTTCAGATGTAACTGTAATCTGATTACCACCCATTTAAAATGTAACTGTAATGAAATACAGTTACTCAAATTTTGTATTTTAAATACGTAACTAAGTTACTTGTATTTCGTTACTCCTCAACCCTGGGTGCTGAACATGCTGATTGGTTGAATTTTATTTCAACCACCATTTTCAAAAGTCTGTTGCAGTAAGAGTTCTTTGCTATTCTAATCAACATTGGAGTGTAAAAATACAACCGATGGACAGACGATGAGATGGAGTCGGGCAGTCCTATGTCACCGGACCTTCACCGTACTTTAAACACAGACAGCAACAGGTCTGGGGGAAAAAGTTCCTGGGAAACAAATAAGTTCCCAGGACAAATTGTTCCTGGAAATTTGGAGACTAGAATGATTGCTATCAGGATATGAGGACACTTTCAACCAGCATAACAAAAACTGTTTCTGTAGAGAATCCCCTAATGCATATTTTCATACATATTTTTTTTTCCCAGGATGTAATGTGCAGGACCATGTGACACTGAAGTCTGGTTATTCGCAATATTGAACATTTCTTTGAAATATTAGCATTACGTTCTCTTTTTAAGAAGCACTTTGAACTGTTATGATCTTAAACACAAGACTTGTAACGTCAAATTAAATTGTAAAATTGTCAGCCCTGTTTACCTTTCTAAAAACACATCCAAAATATTTTAAAATGTATTTATTTAGTTTGAGATGGCACAGTGCACATATTTTTTTTTTACCAGTAGAATGTTTAAAATTTAACCAAAAATTGACTTTAAAAATCTCCTATTAACCCTACAGACGTCTACGGGTCCACGGCACCAAATCCATCTCACGCTGTGCTCGGGTTTCTAGGGAATCAGAGCGTAAGGATTCAAAAACAACATACAAGAGGCCAAACTTTTGTTCGGTTCTTTGAAAAGCCAAAACCGTAAAAGAGCCACTGTAGCTGGAGACCTGAAGAGAACTGAACAATTTTGCATTCCAAGACTCTTAATCACCGCTGTCAGTTTATCATCCGTTATTAAGACGAAGACACGGACCTCCCTCTCTCTAATGGGAGGTCAGATTGAGCGCTGGCCAGAGGACAGGGAGCAGGTGAGGCTATGAAGAAGGCCGCAGTGGTGTAAACACCACAGTAAACCATGAGATCGTCCTCACAGCTGTGCAGGCCGCTAACATCTGCGGTATGGCCTGCTAATGATATAACCGTTAACATTAGACGTGTTCGGAAGATACATGTACAGGAGACAGAGATACCACTGAGCCTGTAGTGCCTCGTTAGATGGAAACGCAACAAAAGTTGCCGGATCACCGTGCCAAGAAAACACAGATTTGCTTACATTTAAGTCTTTCTTTAAATATGGTGAGAAAATTCTAAATAACAAGGAAAAGAGAGCGTGTTGTACAATTTCCCGTTAATTAGCCCTCATTTTCATTTACTTTACAACCGTAATTTTTCTGCTTAGTGTCATTTGTTAGTGGGAGGTTATTTTACTGCCTATTTAAATGTCTCCATAAACGTTCACTGAGCTCAGTGGTAACATTGTTCTGAAGTTTAGTTAAAACAAAAATCATTGTGAACTAAAACATTTAAATCAGAGTGAAATTATTTTGAACATTGTCATAATTGCGTAAAATAAGAATGTAATAATAATAATCACACGTATAGAACTGAAAGCCTCCAACACTCTCGGAAATAAAGCTTCCAAAAGGACATTTTCCCAGCGATCAGAATCAATGAAAGAATCATTCTTTCTTCATGTGAAGAACATTTTAAAATTCTAAAGAACCTTTTTTATTTTCCACAATGAAGAAGCTTTTGTGCAGTGGAAAGTTTCCATGGATGTTAAAGATTCTTCAGGAAAGCATATAAATTTTAATAAAGAGCCTTTATTTTTAAGAGTGAAGTAAAAACTAAAAAGGTAATTTTTATAAGATTAAAATAAGAAAGTCACATTGTGAGGTATAAAATCAAAACAATGAGGAATAAAGCAAATAATTATGAGAAATAAAGTCAAATTGTGTGCCATAAAGTTGCAATTATGAGAAACACAACACAAAGTCCCAATTACAAAAATCAGCGTTGCAATTTTGAGATATAAAGTCACAATTAGCTTTTTATTTGAACCTAATGGAACAGTGTTCAACCCAATTTTATTGAAGAATTAAAACAAATGCATTTAAAGTTAAATGTATATGTGTGCAAATAGCATGAACGTATCCAAAACAAATAAGTAGAACATGATATACCACTCGCTGCTTATCACACAAAACCATGAGAACGTTCTAGGGAAATCCTGATTATATCTAAAGATGTTCCTCAGCTATTTATCTTTAACAGACGTGAGGCGTCTTCAGAGATAAAGCCAGATTTATAGTGATATTGTGTTGCACAAAGGGTCAAATAGTCTGTTAGTCCTATTGTGAACAGCATGAAACAGATGTTTTTGGTATCATTGTGGAATCGCTTTATCACATGAGAATATGATGACAGATTTATAATTATCTTAATGCAAGCCGTTTTATTAAGGTATTTCTTCAGACCGAATGAATCTTTAAAGCCAGTTTGGACACCAATGTAGCGATGATAACGAATAATTCAAATCAAACATCTGTTCTGCTTTGGAAACATTTTGTACCATATTCCTGCTCCTGTTAATTGACAAATATTCTGAGATTTATACTTTGTTTCTCAATTTGCAGTAATATTTACATACACAGAAAAGCTCCTCTTGGCATTTTCAAAGTAAGCACGAGTTCCTGCTGCCAAGCAGCCAAAAGAGAGTCCAATTATAGTGGACTGGCCTCGAAAATCACACTTCAGACTGAATAGGCAAGTTCCTAAATGAATTTGCAGAAAGTATAAAGTACAGATAGTGGATTACAAACTGATACGAGGAGTTCTGGAGAAGTAGTTTGCTTTCAGGACTCAATATCTGCGAGATGGTCTATGTTTTCGGGGCTGGGATCGAGAAAAGAACCGTTTAAAAAGCCGTAATCTTACCCGTGGGGACTGTGCCTCATCATTTTCTGCAGACGTTGCATCCCAGATGTTTGTGTGTAAGGATATGCATGTTCAGAAGGGTGGGGATATTGTGAGTGGTCAAATTTGAGTAGTTTGGTTTCAGTGTATTGGATTCCCTCCACTCAGCACTCAGTAAATTATTCAGCTGTGGGACTGGCTTGGTTTAGATTTTTATTAGCTAAAGACCAACTTCATATATTTCTCACACCGAGTTTATCTCACACTAAACAAACTCATATTTTATACTGAGATGTGGATGATTTTGGTTCTTTAGACAAATAGTGTAATTAAAAGCATAATAAATCAATGGTAGCATAACACTAAAACCCAAAATTAAGTAAAACAAGACAACAGAGCCTGTACTAAATCCACAAATGTGCAAGTATGCTAATGTTTACTACAGATTAAAAACTCTGGGCACGAATGGCTGAAATTCCATTAAGCAGAATCACTGGGCTTCCAACTGAGGTTGTATTAAGTCAACAACACAGTCTACATTTATAGAGCGGTCTTCATCTTTTTAGGCTGGTGTAACAGTGTGGCCAAGTATGGTGGGAACGATTGGGGGTTAGGTGTCTTGCTCAAGGGCACCTCAGATGTGGGTAATAAGAGTTAGAGCTGTTCATTCACTCCCACCACCTACATTTCCAAACCTGTGATCTTCAGGTTAGAAGTCTGATGTTCTCACCATTAGCCCATAACCCTGATATTATACCCATGGTGGAGTCAAGGGAGGGAGGATCCATGGTGGAGAACACAGGGGGACCCAAGTGACACTGTTGGAAGGAGCCAAAGCCAAGAGCATCTGATGTAGAGCCAGGGTGCCAGAGGACTGAGGCGAAGCCAGTAGGACCGAGGACCAAGGCACAGGCCGACGGATCCGAAGGGGTGGAGGGACGAAATGCAGCTGAAGGTGAAGGCCCAGAAGTCAGTGGTGTAGGCAGAGCAATGACTGACCAAGGAGTAGCTGTAAGGACTGTAGCCGCAGGTGGAGCCGAGGGAGGAAGGATCCATGGTGGAGAACACAGGGGGACCCAAGTGACACTGTTGGATCTGGAGGCCAAGGAGGAGCCAAAGCCAAGAGCATCTGATGTAGAGCCAGGGTGCCAGAGGACTGAGGCGAGGCCAGTAGGACCGAGGACCGAGGACCAAGGCAGAGGCCGACGGATCCGAAGGGGTGGAGGGACGAAATGCAGCTGAAGGTGAAGGCCCAGAAGTCAGTGGTGTAGGCAGAGCAATGACTGACCAAGGAGTAGCTGTAAGGACTGTAGCCGCAGGTGGAGCCGAGGGAGGAAGGAGCCAAGGTCAAGTGACAGACTTGAGAGCTGGAGGAAGAGTCTAGTGATCCTCTTGCCAAGGTGGAAGCTGGAGACCGGAAGACCAGAGGCAGATGCGCGCAGCAGAGTGGAGGGAACAAAGGGGGAGCCGAGGAACTGAAGGGAGCCAGCGGAGATAACGGAGACTTGGAGCTGGGTGGGACCAGTGGAGACGCAAGGAGACATCAACATATACTCATGTGCATGCCATCACCATTTCACTTCGTAGTTTGCATGGAGATGATGGTATTGTTTTCAAAAACTTCCATATGAAACCCGTTTTCAAATGTTTGTGTTTTCAGGCCACCAAATTGCTGTTGTCATGTAAATGAACGGCCAAAACGCATAAAGTTTACCATGTAAACAGCCCCTAAGGGTTTAAATACAAAGACTGAGTAATCATTAGAACTATGAACAGGTAAGGAACTAATACGTAAATGTGGAAACTAACCAGTTTAAATTACCAGGAACACATGCAAAAAGGACTTCGTTTTTGTTGACAACCTTATTTCAAGTTTTTATTTTCAAGAATTTTATTCTCTTAATGAGGCCTATTTCTTCATTATGATATTCAAATCATTGTATGTATGAATTGATAAACAGGAAAAAAAATAAGTCATTGACTCATTTCTTATATTGCTTTACCTCTTTCAACAAATGTTTCTGGTTAAATCCTTAAACTCCGTGGGCCGCATGCTGTTAATTATCACAGAACATATTTTTGTAAGTTGCTGTAATTGTAATAAACAAAACACAGTCTGTAATGCACTTAAAATTCAATTCTAAGTAGACTTCAAAATTACAGTTTTGAAGCCAAGATTCCCTGGAGGGGACATATTTTATACTTTTGAACCATAGATACATTTACATTTAGTCATTTAGCAGACGCTTTTATCCAAAGCGACTCACAAGGGGAGCAATTAGGGGTTAGGTGTCTTGCTCAAGGGCACTTTAGTCATGGTATCGAAGGTGGAGAGAGTGCTGTTTATTCACAATCCCCACCTTCAATTCCTGCCGGCGTGGGAATCGAACCAGCATCCTTCTGGTTACAAGCCCAACTCCCTCAACATTAGGCCACGACTTTTCTAGATACAGAAAATGCTCAACATTTTGAACTGGAACTCCATCCCCACTTCAAATTCACTCCCTGGACTCAGTCCTCCCCACATCCCCGCCCAAGTAAGTTATATTCATAACTATACAAGTCTATGTAAATATGGGAGTCGGGCTTGTAACCTGAAGGTTGCAGGTTCGATTCCCACACCGGCAGGAATTGAAGGTGGGGCTTTTGAATGAACAGCACTCTCTCCACCTTCGATACCATGACTAAGGTGCCCTTGAGCAAGACACCTAACCCCTAATTGCTCCCCTTGTAAGTCGCTTTGTCTGCCAAATGAATAAATGTAAATGTTATATGTCGTAAACTCCACCCACAGGAATTATGTTAAGCATTACCTACTTACAGTTAAAACAAATAAACAATCAGTTCATGGTTTCAATAAATGTACACTCTGGACATCATTTCATTGGGCGTCCATTAGGTTAAGTGGATAGGGGACGTCAATAACGCTGTCCATCACACACCCACTCTGAACCATCACCAGCAACATAAATCTTCATTGTTTATCAACAAGGATTTCATTCAACCAGCTGAATAAAAGTCCCACCGACACACTCGTTTATAACTAAGGATGTGCTGTCCTCGACAGGCCCTTGAGTGGCTTATCAAAGTGACAGCTATAATGGAGAGAGGCTTTTAACATGCTCGGATATCAGACACATTTCTAAAAAGATCTCATCCATTAAAGTCGGCTGCATGCATCTCAGGTCAGAGTTCAAGAGATTGCCTGCTGGTTTATGAAGAAAACAGCTCCATGAGTGCCACTGTCTCCCTTCTGATCTGCACATTTATCACAGAGTAGTTTGTTGCAGTCAGGAACTGCAGAATCGGACCCTTGACACGGAAGAATGATGCCCCTGACGCACAAGAGCGCCGGGTCGATGCTAACTGTTTTTGGGCTTCCGCTGAGACGGAGGCGTTTCTACATTTAAAATGCTGAGCGAGCTGCTCTCTCAAATCTCCTAATGCAGTGACTGCTATATGAACACAGCAGGATATGGATACCATCTTTAGTAATTGTTTTTTCTTTCTTCTGCCAAATCAAGTAGCATTTCGATTTTAGATTCAGCACTTCTGATAAAGATGAACCAGTATTCCAACTTATGCTTATAAGGAAATCGAGCCAGCGAGCGAATCGATAAAAGCAGAGTGGCAAAAGAAAGTTCATGTCAGCTTCTTTTTCCAGCAAACTCATTAAAAAGTAAGAGTCCACAAGAAACTGCAGGACAGATACTTCATATTATAGTCGGCCGCTTGTTTTAGAGGACTGATCATTTACTGTGCAATTAAACTGAATTGCATCAATAAAATGTTTTCCTTCTTGTTTAAAGATCTCCCAAAATACTCCGACCCAACTTTAGTGGGACCAAGGGATCCCAGGTTTTCAAACTGGGGTCTAGGAACCCTCAGATGAGGCGCACAAGTGGATGCTAGGGCTCATGGAAAATTTGAGAAAAAAAAAAAAAAAATTTTACAAAATATCTGCTTTATTGTGATAGTCCCCCAACAGATATTCTACTAACTACAGCTTTGCAAACATGTCAACTTGTATTAACCCCTAAACAGTCTAATAAGGAGAGGTGGAATGATAGATATAGTGCAGAGAATGTCTAAAACGGACCATCAAAATAAGGTGTTATTAAATGTTACAAAAGCTTAAGATATAGTATAATCAAATATGCTTAACACAACAGGTTTAACATATTTAACGAATTTCATATTCATTCAGCTTTCTCAAGAGTGGTTGAAAATAATGATGATTAAATGTGATTGTAATTTTTTATTAATATTTTATTGACATGTCTAATTTATTTATATTTGTTTATTATTCACTGGGTTGGTATCAAGATGTATTTTGGTCGATCGGATCGCAAGTAGACGAAGGAGACACATTCCCGTTTACACCAATCCATTTTCAGTCACTTCTATCCTGATTTCTTTGAGGGAATTGTCTATGGCTGGGTAAATATTGGCTTTTTCTTAAAATCTTTGGATCTAATGGGCAAAACAAGCTCACACAATTTACATATGAACATGACCGGAGGACACGACCACTTTGAACGTTGGGAGTGAGTATTAGAAATCAGGAATGGTGAGAGAACATTGTGCTTGGTCTGTTTTTCATCTTCAAAACAAACAAAGTTGACAAAGTTTAAATCCCGTTTGGCTAGCTCGCTTCCCATAATGTTTACGCATTAGCTCAGTAGGCCATCTTTTGTAGCTGTTGGACCACATGAGCGTTTACATGGAGACGGGCATTTTTCCGATTAATTACAATTTAATGTTTTGAATCAAGAAATCGTGATTTTGTATAAAAATGTTTGCAAACGTTACAATTAGACATGTTCACAATAAAACAATAATAACTGTTAAAAGAAGAAAATGATCCGACCACAATGATGGCGTTCCTGATTAACCGCTCTGAACGCAGAACTGCAAAATGAAAAATGTACCATGCACAATGTTCTCTCACCATTCCTGTTTTTTAACACACACTCAGAGCAGAAATGAAAGCTGATGCTCTGTGTTTTTCTATCCTCTCCGGTGCTCATATGTAAATTTCATGAGCTTATTTTGTCCATTTGATTGAAAGATCTGAAAAAAAATAAAAAAAACATTTACCCACCCATAGATACGGTGGCCGAGAGAGCTCAAAGCGCTGCAAATAATAAAACACATGCAAATAAAAAAAAGCACATGCAAATAAAAAAAAACGTGATCATCAGTTTGACAACACATGTGCTGCAAATCCTCACAACACATGCAAACTCAAAAACGCGCTTTTTTTAATTTACGTGTGCTTTTTTTAATTTGCATGTGTTTTATTATTTGCAGCGCTTTGAGCTCTCTCGGCCACCGTACATAGACCCTCTGCTCGAAGAAATCAGGACAGAAGTGGTCGAAAGTGAACAAAAGAGATGGATTAAAGGCCCCAGTGTACCTCAAATGAAATCGAACGACGAACTGATGTGACGTCATGTTCGTTTAGAGTTGGTTTTGGAAGTTCGAAACGGCTTGCCAAAGTGAACTTTCTGGAAAAGTTGGTTTCGGCTAGTAAACACCTTCGTACAACCATTGGTCCGTGGCTATTAGGTAAGGCAGGTGTGCTCCGAGGCTCCGCCTTCTTTCACTCAGGAAATCTTTTCCGGTTCATTTCACCTCTCGAGTCCGTAGAAGTCAGACGTCTGCGAGTGAAAGCATTGGAGAGCTGCTTTATCGTAGAAAATGAAGTTCTGATGAAATGAGAGACTGACACTGTTTTTCATGTTTAAAATGCTAAAGCTGCTTGATTTGAACCAATCTATTTTAATAAGTGTTATAATATAAACACAACGTGACTTTACTGGAGTGCCACTCTTGCTATGATCACATGTTTTATTAAAAAAATCGTGCGTGCAACATTTTTACATATTCATCGAACCATCGCTCTCAGCAGTGTGATATTCGATTTCAGTACATCGCTGCTCACGTATTATGAATTTCGCTTTACCCCTAAACAAAGAACGAAAAATAACTTTGCTTGCTGTATACGGGGGCCTAAAGGGGTGTGTCTCCCTCCGATCTGTGAACCAATCAATCGCAACGCATCTTAATACCAGGTGTTAACAGGTAAAGAAGCGTATGTATGTAATGGCAATTACTTTATCACACTTTTTAAATCTCCTCAAACTTTATACATGAAAGCTGCATTTATATTTAAGGAAAGGTCAACCTGATCTAATGAGAAAATGTAATTATTTCACATTTTTGAAAATTTGTAAGATTTGAGTCACACAAAAAATTAAAAAATTTAGAAAAAAGCATAACCTCACCCCTAAAAATAAACATCACTGGGCTTAAACAGACTGTATGAATACGATAATATGAATTAATACGAATTTGCAAAACACTCTATTTACTGTCGTGAAAAGGTGTAGTCCACGAGGAGATGATCATACTTTTTTTTATGTTACTTGAAAAGTTTAAAAACCCCTCTGGTACAGATGCCTCACCTTTAAAATCCTGATTTCTCTTTGGCAATCCACTTCAGTGAATTCTGTATGGCGCTGCCAGAGCTGTTGGAGCTGTAATCTGCTCCATAAAAAGTTGGAACTCGATAGTTTACTGTACTCATTAGTACAGTCACATGATGTCACCGTGAGCCAAATTTCACGTAACAACGATAATCAGTCTCATGAGCGAAGACATTAACAGAGAGATGCTGGTTTCTACATTTCTTTTCATTTCAATTCACGCTTTCATTTATTGTCATCACACATTTCCGAAAAGGGAATTACTGTGAACGCCAACATTTTAAGTTCAGAGAACTTGAGCCATTAGTGTTGGATGAACTATATAAACCTTTACAAGTTTATCTTTACAGAAGAAGTTGTTTTGCAACTTCAATATCATGATCAAATTATTAGCAGATTGTTTTAAAGGACCAGATGAGGACATGTCTGCTTATTATACCGCTCATGAATACAATCAACACTTTTTTTTTTTGTTTATGTGGTTGTCAACAGGGCAAATGCCAAAGCAAACACATCAATCTCCAAGATTCTTGTGTTTTCCTTGCTTGTTCCAACTGCCGAAACCAAATAAACTGCAAACAGCTGTTTCCCACATCTCATTAATTATTTAAAAGCCTCCCAGTAAGCGCTGCGCTAATCACCTGTAAATACGGTCCAGTGAACTCAACAGGTCTCTAATAAAAATCCAACACCTTGGAACAGTCTTCATTCTGGTGATAATACAGCAGTGTTGGTTTTAACACACACATAAATGAGGAGACTCTCAGGCAAGTAATGTTTGATTTCCAGCTCCGAGTTTGCCACACACTTCTACTTTGTGCCAGACAAGACCACCCCAGAAACCAGTGATTATACATTCTCCCTGAGCAGAACAAATTGAAAGTGCTAAAACAAATCTATTTGAGGCCCAGACCCCTAATATGAACTCAACTGCTCAAAGAAATTAAACTCTAAGGCCTTGTATCTTGTAAATATTTTTGCAACGGTTTCCAGAATACGAATATATTTCTGCACTTTGAATGGTGAATGATTCGTGTAATTATGCGAGTCTTTTGAATTATCTTGGGGATGTTTTCCCTCAAAAATAGAACATTGGTTTAACACCGCCATCTTGTGGCTACAATAAGAACTCACCACAACGTACATTTGTGCATTCAACAAACATCCAGGGCTGGGTAGGTAACTTTAAAATGTATTTCACTACAGATTACAAAATACATGCTTTAAAAAGTCATTTGTGACGTATTTCGTTACATTACTCAAGTTTAGTAACTTAATCTAAATACTTTGGAATATTAATAAGTGTGGAACAAACACAAAAAAGGTCATTGCAAGTTTTTATCTCACAATTCTGACTTTTTCCCTCAGAATTGTGTGATATAATGTTGCAATTGCGAGTTATGAAGTCATAATTATGAGATATAAACTCACAATATTGAGAAAAGTTAAAAATATGAGATATAAACTCGCAATTTTGAGAAAAGTCAAAATTATGACATTTAACTCACATACTACATTCACAATCGCTAGGAAAAAAGTCAGTATTGCAAGTTTAAATCTCGCAATTCTGAGAAAAAGAAGTCAGAATTGTGACATGCAAACTCACGATTGAGAGGGGAAAAAAAATTGTGAGAAAAAGTTGCAGTGACGAGTGAATTATAAAATGACTCACAAAACATGAAAACAGTCGAAAACATGAAACTTTACTCCGCTTTTTCAGACTGTCAGAGTCAGAGATTCACTAATTGCTGTTTAAATGACATTAAAATTCAAAGTAATCACTTTGGTAATCTAAAACACTTTTCAGATGTAACTGTAATCTGATTACCACCCATTTAAAATGTAACTGTAATGAAATACAGTTACTCAAATTTTGTATTTTAAATACGGAACTAAGTTACTCCCCAACCCTGACTACATCTAAAGTGAAAAGTGAAAATCGTAACATATTGTCAGGTATAGTGACCCATACTCGAAATTTGTGCTCTGAATTTATCCCATCCAAGTGCACACACACAGCAGTGAGTAGTGAACACACACACACACAGTGAACACACACCCGGAGCAGTGGGCAGCTATTGCTACAGCGCTCAGGGAGCAATTAGGGGTTAGTGCACTTTAGTCATGGTATCGAAGGTGGAGAAAGTGCTTGTTTATTCACAATCCTTCAGTTCCTGCCAGAGTGGGAATCGAACCAGCAACCTTCATGTTACAAGGTCAACTCCCTCCCTCATAGCACTAAAGCGTCCAATATTCTTCAGTATATTAAGAACATACTTTGATACTTGCTACAGCATTATAATTGTTTGCGATGTACAATAGTGATCTAGGACAGAGAGTAAACATACACATTTGTGAGCCAAAATGTGCGAGCAATGCAAGGACACTTTTATCAGGAATTTTAAGAAACAATAAACCCATTCCGTGTAGCTTTAATGCTGTAAACTTGTGGTAACTTGAAGAACGACACAAGAGAGGAGAATGCAGGTTCATGTTGCAAAATCGATACGACACTTTCCAACAGGACAAACACTTTTCTTCAGCATGTACATTTCCTTTAACAGGCACATACACCCCCTAGCGGCCACAACTGGAACTAGCCGAATTGTACTCAGTCGACTACAGAACGTGAACGCGATTATATTATGAAATTGCAACGGCTGCGATTATTTTTTTATGCGCAGCTTGTCAGTGAAGTAATGCTAATCCATCTGAAAGCGCTGCGAGTCGCTTATAATGCACATTTGAAAAAGCAGCGCGCGTCAAACATCTTTCCAGACATGAGAAGTATTTATTAACATCTTTAACAACATTACGCGTTTTTGAAACCAGAATACCTCGAGTAAGCAAGGTTTGGCTTAATCAACCCAGAGTTCAGGGTTAATGTGACGGTAAATTAACCTGCTTTCTGGAACACCCCCCTGTAGAGATCCACTTTCCTACAGAGTCAGGTGTAGGAGTATAGTCATAATTACAACTTAACTTTTAGCACCATTTCGACTTGTACCACCTGACCACTGCACATTTTGGCATTGATTATGTTGCCATAGAAACGCTCAATCCTCTCCTAATTATGGTAATTATATTCTGGCGTGAACACTGCGTTACTCCAAACCTAATCAATGTGTTCCGCGGGCAGGTGAGTTTCATCACAGCTGGAGTGGACCAGACCATCTTGGATCTTTAAAAACACGTTTTCAGATGTTTTCAGAGTAGTTTGTGTTTTTGCGTTCACTGCTGACTGATTCAGCGCATCTTCCAGAGGAGTTCATTGTGAGGTCGAGAGGATGACAGCTCGAGTGCTTCACCAGTTCAGTGTTTTATTGTGTCTGTCTGCATGTTTGAGCACAACACGCGCTCCAACCTCAGGTGAGAAGATCTTAGCTTCATCACACAGCCCGGAGAAATGCATGAATAAATTCTTTACTAAATTTGACTTTAGACCCACCCAACTCCACACATTGATTTAAAAAACCCAGTGCAGACGTCCAGTGCTGGTTGAACTTAGTTTGTACTTTGGTTTAGTTTCAATAACAAATGTGCAGAACCGTCTTAACTTCATTGAACAAGTAAAACCCAGACAATCACTAATGTTTACTGTAAAACAACATTAATCCCATAATGTAGCTAAAATTTGTTACCAGGTAGATCAATCCTGAACTTACGTTTTTGCGCAATGTTTTGCTTTCCCCATATTAACTAAATAGAACTACAACTATAACCCGTAAAGTGTGTTTGTGGTCGGTCATGGAATGGCGCAACAATTTTTGAAGATGTACGATTGGATTGGATGGTTCTTGTCACATGACCTGCGGTGCGCTTGAGGCATTCTGAAAAATTGATGTTTTCATCTTGTCGCGGCACAGGTGCGCCTGGAAAAAACAAGTGCGCCGCACCGCATGCGCGTCGCTTCCATTTTGTGGGCCCCTACAAAGGAAATAATGAATATACGCGCGCAAAAGACGCGGGCACCTTATTCAACTGGCCTAAGCAACAACAAAAAACGTCAGACTATACTTAAAGCTGATGACCGTAACATCTGTTTTTGCGTTCAGAAAAATGAGCAAGTACATCATGAATGCATTTTCTAAACCGCGTTTTTGTCTTTTCCGTAATCACTACGGTACACCTATAATAAGTGTTTAGATTTGGATTATTTTAGACGGGTTCGGGTCGTACCACTGGAGTAGCACAGAGCGTGACTCGTCATAGACATAAACAGAGAGAAGTAGCTCCGGCTACAATGTTCTTCCGTAAGACGTGTGTAGTTCTGTTTATTATCCGCCAGAGCGCCAAAAGTTACGGACTGCAGCATTAAATAATTATTTAATCCGCTAATAACTCCAATACTAATAGGATGACTTAGTGTTTGCAATCTGTAGTTGTTAACGGAATATTGTAGGTTTTTAACAGTGATGTTGTCCGGCTCTATTTACAAAGAAGTGATCTATTTGCCTGCTCAAAATGGTAGCATTCTAATATAACAATATAATATGTGACCTATAATGTTTACAGTGGCTTTATAAATTAAACCCAAAGCTAAATGCAACTGATTCAGGTTCTTGGTTCGTTTTCTAGAAGTAGAAGTGCTGTATTTGTGTAACTAAGAAGGCACACCCCGACCCGACCCAGTGAGTCCTGCCGCCGAGCCGCCCCGACCCGACCTGCAGTGAGTCCTGCCGCCGAGCCGCCCCGACCCGACCTGCAGTGAGTCCTGCCGCCGAGCCGCCCCGACCCGACCTGCAGTGAGTCCTGCCGCCGAGCCGCTCGGCCTGCAGTGAGTCCTGCCGCCGAGCCGCCCGGCCTGCAGTGAGTCCTGCCGCCGAGCCACTCGGCCTGCAGTGAGTCCTGCCGCCGAGCCGCCCCGACCCGACCTGCAGTGAGTCCTGCTGCCGAGCCGCCCCGACCCGACCTGCAGTGAGTCCTGCCGCCGAGCCGCCCAGGCTTAACAAGCTGGAATACGGAGTACATGCATTTGGGGTGTACTGACCATAAGAAATATGGCCGTGCATGCAGTTAACCGTGTTGCTTTAACAATTGATGTATGGGATAGCCTGTTTATCAGCAAATAAATCTCACTTTGGTAAGACCGTGAAAGACTGACTTTTTTTTTTGTGTGTGTCTGTGGATGAACAGAATTTCTTGATTTGAAGAACAGGTGTTTTTGCTATGCCAGTGTCCAGTTGGCTGTTCTCATAACATTGTGAATTTGTACATTCCTAGAGCACTGATGCCAAAGTAAATGTACAAAACTCCCCAAGATCCAAACGTGTGCAAAATGTCTTGTAATGGAAGACCGGTTTCTGTCTTTTCCAGCAGCCTGATTTGTACTCTCAAAACAGGCATTGAATTACGCACATGATCCTTCAGAAATCATTCTGATATGATGATTTGCTGCTCAAGAATTTATCAATGTTGAAAGCTGTGTACTTTTTTTTTTTTTTTTTCAGGATTCCTGGATGAACAGAAAGTTCAAAACCGCATTTATCTGAAATCCTAAGTGTTTGTAACATTATACACTTATATATATATATACTGTTGAAAATTTTGGGGTCGGTAAGAATTTTTATTTTTAAAGAAATTAATACTTTTATTCAGCAAGGATACATTAAAATCAAAAGTGACAGTAAAGAAATGTTACAAAAGATTTCAAATAAACACTGTTCTTTTGAACTTTCTATTCATAAATGAATCCTGAAAAAAAAATATTGTACACATTTTGCACAATTGTTTGAGCAGCGAATCAGATTTAAATGATTTCTGAAGGATCGTGTGACACTGAAGACTGGAGTAACGATGCTGAAAATTCAGCTTCACCATCAAAGGAATGAATTATATTTTTAGATATTTTCAAATACAAGTCATTTTAAATTGTAACATTACTGCTTCTACTGTATTTTTAAATGCAGCCTTGGTGAGCAAGCAAAACTTTTAAAAACATTCAATCTTACTGATCTCAAACTTTTGAACGGTAGTATGTATGTATAATGGTTTTAACTGAAGGGATACTGTATTAAAAATACATTACAGTAATACTGTGTACTTAAACCGATAAAAAAAATCATGTGAAAACTAATTTTTTTTTATTGGTTTAAGTACACACAGATTACTGTATTGTTTAATACAGTATCTCTTCAGTTAAAATTCATATAACCGCTTTATTGCAAACGCAACAGAGTTCGTTCCTGTTCGACCAGCAGAGAAGAACTTCATACAAGTTCAATAATGAAATATCAGAACGACGTTGTGACGAAGTATCTGGTGGAGTTGCAACTAAGGACAACAAGGAGTACATCCAGAGATCATTTTATTTTTAATCTTAATACATTTATTGAAGCAATATACAATATAAACAAATTAGGGGACTATTTCAGGTTACAGCCTTGGGGGTCCAGTTAATCTCCAGCCTTCCATTTTTCCAACCTTGGTGAGCATAGCCACAGTTCCCAGACCAAAACACGCTGCCGTACCGGTGATGGCGCTGTGAGCTGAACATTAAAAACACCAGCAAAACGTGTTAGATTCTTCCATCACAGAAACCAGTGACCTCAATTATGAAAATCATGCAAATGCTGTACGTACTTCGTGCCCCGAGGAAAACGCCTGATGCACATCCACCAATGAAATAGTTAGTCGGGTCATCAGGGGCATCTCTGGCCTGTGCACTCAGACAAGTGGCCATTCCAAAGATGGCACCCATGGCGGCTGAAAGGGTAGCAAACAGGAAATGAATTATCAGAGCTAGTATGTGTTAACTTTTATTCAAGCTTGTATGATGCTCCTAAAGCAAAGATTTATGGTAGATAATGGTAGATATCTAAATAAAAAAAAAAAGTCCAGGGCACAATGTACCTCTGAATGAAATGGGGGGTTATTATGGGGGTCCTATTTTTAGCATCATCAAGACTTTTTTGCATTGTAAAATTAAATTCTTGATAACTGACTCTTCACCAGCAGTTTGATTGACAGGCGATCTAACCAATCATAACCCCGAATTCACCATTTTGTCCGTCAAAGCGGTCAGGGGAGTTAGTAGATTAACGTTGGTGAACTTGAATCACGTCTTGAAACAACATTCCTTCTGATGTTCATTCATGTTTATTTGATGCTATAAATGAACTAGTATGAAGAGATGATCGCTTCACGAGGAGCTACAGCGATCTGTCACCACACATTAAACACACACTAGACGCTATTTATTGATTCAACTGCTTTAAAAAATGACAATATTTAAATATGAAACTGTTTCATATCAAAAGTAACCTGCTCTGTCTTGTCTGTCGACGTGTTGTCAGCGTCTATTGCTCGGCCATTTATTTTTCACAGCGTGAGAACATGATGTGTGGCGTGAGAGCGGACATAACAACAGTAACTAAAGGGGGCGGGCCTTTGTGAACGGTCAATTAAGTCATATTATAACGGTCATATTTTTAATATTAAATAGAATAATGTCATATATATCCAGGGTTGGGGAGTAACGAAATACAAGTAACTTGGTGACGTATTTAAAATACAAAATTTGAGTAACTGTATTTCATTACAGTTACATTTTAAATGGGTGGTAATCAGATTACAGTTACATCTGAAAAGTGTTTTAGATTACCAAAGTGATTACTTTGAGTTTTAATGTCATTTAAACAGCAATTGGTGATTCTCTGACTCTGACCGTCTGAAAAAGAGGAGTTAAGTTTCATCAACATTTTAATACTTTTAAGAGGATCATAAAAATGTTGTTATTTTTATTTAGTTCTGTCCTGAACAAGACAAAATAACTGAATTTATAAAAAAAATTGCCCAACTGTCAACTGAACTGTCCTGTCATGACCTGATGATCCACGACTGTTTTCATGTTTTGTGAGTCATTTTATAATGAACACAATTGTGAGTTTACATTTACAATTGGGAGATTTAAACTTGCAATACTGACTTTTTGTCTTGCAATTGTGAATTTAGTATGTGAGTTAATATCTCATAATTCTGACTTTTCTCAATATTGTGAGTTTATATCTCATAATTTTGACTTTATAACTCACAATTGCAACTTTATATCACGCAATTCTGATGGAAAAAGTCAAAATTGTGAGATAAAAACTTGCAATGACCTTTTTTGTGTTTGTTTCACACTTATTAGTATTCCAAAGTATTCTAAAGTATTTAGATTAAGTTACTAAACTTGAGTAATGTAACGAAATACGTTACAAATTACTTTTTAAAGCATGTATTTTGTAATCTGTAGTGAAATACATTTTAAAAGTAACCTACCCAGCCTTGTATATATATAAACAACGAATTTAAGTGATGAGAAGAATGACGAATAATTAAATTAAATATATGTAAAGTAAATCTCTTGCTCAGAATTCTACAGATCTGCTCAGCACACAGGGAGCATGAACTGGTGTCTCACCCATGGTGGCGGTGCCGGACGATGCTCTGGTCAGAGCCTCCACAGCCGTCTCAGGCTGGTAAGCCACAATGTGGTAGGCAGAACCCACCAGCCCTGCAGAACAACAGTAACAAAGACCATTAACTTTGTTTTATAAAGCAGGACATGCCTAGTGATCATAAGAACCATACATTGACAGAAAACATTCAATATTTATGAAACAACTGGAAAGTGAGAGTTCTGGAGGTCAATTTGCAATCAAACGCTGATGTCAGAGCACTTCACAGTTCAATAAACCAACTAATAGATGTTGCAGACGGAAATAATGTCGAAAAATATGAAAGAGACTTATGGGGAAATTATTTTCACAACTGACTGTAACGTTACATGCTAACAGCTTAGCCTTCATAGCGCATTATCAATGTTAAACTACACTCAAAACATCCGTTAGAAACGCTCCAGTGCAGACAAACATCAGACTAACCGATGGCAGTGGCTAATTTCGTGGTGATCCATGTTTTGGAAACGCAGTCTTTGCCCTCTTCTAGATCCCAGTAGCCCATTTCTGTCTCCGCATCAAGGACACTACTGAGATATCGCGAGTGTTTCTTCTCAACCGCTTTATTCTCGCGCTGTTAAGGAGGTAGTCGAGTTCAGCTTTGCCCCCCGTCGGCGTGGTGTAGAACTGCAATTTATTTTGCGAGTCCGTTGTAACAACTTAAAGAAACAGGGGGAAAAAAAATCAACTATACCTAAAAAACAAACAAACAAAACAGCTAAAACAAACTAAAATACTATGGAAGCCCGTTCCCGCCACTGTTGAGAAAAAAAAAATTCTGTAAGTCATAATAATGAGAAACTTTCTCAAAATAATGACTTAATATCTCATAATAATGACTTAGTATCTCATAATAATGACTTAGCATCTATAACTTAATCAATTTTTTAATTTTTTTTAGAAACTTTCTCATAATAATGACTTAGTATCTCATAATAATGACTTAGCATCTATAACTTAATCAATTTTTTTATTTTTTTAGAAACTTTCTCATAATAATGACTTAGTATCTCATAATAATGACTTAGTATCTCATAATAATGACTTAGCATCTATAACTTAATCAATTTTTTTATTTTTTTAGAAACTTTCTCATAATAATGACTTAGTATCTCATAATAATGACTTAACATCTCATAATAATGACTTAGTATCTCTCATAATAATGACTTAGTATCTCATAATGACTTAACATCTCATAATAATGACTTAGTATCTCATAATAATGACTTAGTATCTCATAATAATGACTTAGTATCTCTCATAATAATGACTTAGCATCTATAACTTAATCAATTTTTTTAGAAACTTTCTCATAATAATGACTTAGTATCTCATAATAATGACTTAGTATCTTTAACTTAATAAAAAAAACCTTTTTTTCTTTTTTTAAAGATACTAAGTCATTATTATGAAATGCTAAGTCATTATTATGACTTACGGAATATTTTTTTTTCTCAACAGTGGCGGGAACGGGCTTCCATAAAAATACAGTGTACACTATAATCTACATAAATATGTCAAATCTTGATGGGATGAAATATTAACGATATCTCATTGTCATCTACGCAATTAAATCTTAAAAAAGCACTATAAATAAATAATTAAAAATAATTAAATATAAATAAAAGCTATACAAGAGTAGTCTATATAGCATGTTTTTTAAAAAAACAAAACAATTAACTTTAAAGCCACATTTGCAGTATGACTGTATGTGATTTGTGTGAACGTCGCTTTAAATAATGTGAACCACAGATTGTATTTTATTTATATCATAAACTGACAATATTGAGAAAAGTCAGATTTATGAGATATAAACTCACATACTAAATTGACAATTGCAAGAAAAAAAAAGTCAGTATTGCAAGTTTATATCTCCCAATTCTGACTTTATAACTTGCAATTGTGAGTTTAAATCTCGCAATTCTGAGAAAAAGAAGTCATAATTGTGAAATTCAAACTCACAATTGTGAGGGAAAAAAACAAATTGTGAGAAAAAGTTGCAGTGACGAGTGAATTATAAAATGACTCACAAAACATAAACAGTCGTGGATCATCAGGTCATGACAGGACAGTTCAGTTGACAGTTGGGAAATTTTTTTTATATAAATTCAGTCATTTTGTCTTGATCATTTTTATGATCCTCTTAAAAGTATTAAATGTTGATGAAACTTAACTCTTTTTCAGACGGTCAGAGTCAGAGAATCACCAATCGCTGTTTAAATGACATTAAAACTCAAAGTAATCACTTTGGTAATCTAAAACACTTTTCAGATGTAACTGTAATCTGATTACCACCCATTTAAAATGTAACTGTAATGAAATACAGTTACTCAAATGTTGTATTTTAAATACGTCACTAAGTTACTCCCCAACCCTGGATATATTCTACAAAACAACTCAGGAAATAAATAGTTTTCTCTTTCAGTATCTTTAAACACCTAATTTGTGAGAGAGGATATAAAAAGAGAGCGGGAAGATGCCACTCCATGCCAGTCGGTGGCGCTAAAACACCAGGTTGTTGTTTGTCAACCGCCAGTAAAATCTCAAAAGAAGAAGAACAAGCAGCCACAGGTTGCTATGAAGTTGGTGGAAATGACACGTCAGCCGCCCGAAAAAAACAAACACAAACTGCTTATATAGGACACTGATATAAGTCCCTGCAGATCGTCACTGTATTGTAGACGCGAAAATGCGCTAAAGACAAATAAGCGCTGCTGTAGCATCACGCATGCTGGGATCGAGAGATTCAGTCTGGACCCGTCCGAGACCACCCACAGAAGATGATCAGCCCGCGTTATCGCGGATGAGAGCGGTTACCGGACCGGTGCTTTTGTCTTCCGCATCCTGAGCAGCACGAGCAGGGACATGTCGTCCCCGTCGCCGGTGCAGATCCGAGAGGCGAACGCGCACCTGGCGGCGCTGCACAGGCGCGTCACCGACCTGGAGCACAGGCTGGAGGAAGCGGAGAAAACCGTGCGGGAGCAGGCGGAGAGTCTCATCCGCAAAGACGAGCAGCTGAGAGCCGCCACACAAGACATCACGGAGGCCAAGGACAAGTAAACAGTCTATTTACATCGTCAAAGAAGTCGTGTTGTTCTGATAATGCTGGATTTGTTTGTTATTTGATATGTGTGTTGAATCCAAAAGCTCCATTAAGCGTCTTTTGCATAAAAAAGTAAAAACGGAATGCGGTGGTCCAAGAAACCACACCTGATACACCTTTTAACCAATCAGAACAAGAACTGCCAGTGGCGTTAGGGGCGGGGCTACTTGTTTGTTTCACCAATGCCGAACGAGGAAAGTGATTACGGAAACTTGTTTGGAAACAGTTATTGCTGTTCATTATGTAGTTCTAAAACGCAGGAACGAATAGAGAATGTGAAGCTGGCGGGTGTTCCGGAAAGCAGGTTATGTGACATGATAGCCAGATATGTTTTAGAGTAAGTAAACTTTCGCTTCCAAAAACTGAGGTAACTTTCAGGTTATGTTAGTTGCCATAGCAACTTACTCTCTGAACAGAGGTATTCAGATGCGTGTTATTTAATTAATATAGTTATATTAATGTAACTAAATTTGTTATGTAGTTAGTTGTATATACAATATTATAATATACGATACATATAAATAATAATGCTTATATATATACACACACACTGTTATAATGTTTGTTCAATTCTATTGTATTTATTTTATTGTGTTCTCACACATGCTTTTTCCTTTTTATAACAGGACGTTTTCTATACTATAATAAAATGCATATGTGATATCTTAAATATTTAGCATCAAACAAACTATTATTCTTAGAGAATAAAGATTACTTATTATGTAAATCGCCATTAAACAAAAGAAGGAAGTAGAGTGGCGCGCTTTTTCTCAGCGTCTGTTTCCAGGGTGAATCATCGAGTCGTGGCTCGGTTGAGAATATCTTGTGGGTTAACATACTCTGGGTTAGTTGAACTTACTCCCAGATGCGTTTCTGGAACCAGAATACCTCGAGTAAGCAAGGTTTGGGTTAAACAACCCAGAGTTCAGGGTTAATGTGATGGTAAGTTAACCTGCTTTCTGGAACACCCCCTGATGTCCGTGTTGAGTTCTGCTGTCTTGTTTGGACGCCATAGTAGGAGGATCGCGCTGCCTTTTTTCTATAAAGTTTAGGGTAGTATTTTGATTTACTGTTCTGGTTATGAAAAATGTCGCCATTGTAGGTCATTTCAGAGGCCTGTTTCAGAAAGGAGGATAAGTGAAAACTTTGAATAATGAGGGAAACTCTGGATTTTCAGTAAACAAAGTTTCTTTCGGACCCCTTCCCCTTTTTAAAGTGTAATCTATGTTTAACTTTTTAGCGTAAATGGGCCAATCAATAATATTTCATGAATTAATTATTTAAAAGAAACACGACTGATCAATAGAATTTAAAATGAGTATTAATTTATTTTTATTTTAACAATAGGTTTTTATTTATTGTCTTCCCAATCATTATGTGCTCCACACTCCTATCCAGTAGGTGGCGGGAATGCACCATTTAAGCTGGTCTGCCAACCGCCATTAACACCAGAAGAACCCCTTAGTATTCCTAATAGGGATGTTAACGATTCATCGATTAATTGTCGACAATGTATTTAATGGATAAAACTTATTGATCCTCGATTAAGCAGGTTTATGCGTGCGAACTGCGAAAAATGAAGCGAGCACGTCAGAGTTATGTTTGGGACCATTTTACAGCCAGCGTTACACCTTCGTCATGACAAGTTTACGTCTGCATTCGCAGCCTTTTGTTTTGTGCAAATGTAATGTTGTGCTTATTTTTTGTAGGCCAATCTGTATCTGATGGGTTTCATAAAGGACGCATTTGGCTAAGAATGAACATTAAAGGATTAGGTCACTTCTGAATTAAAATTTCCTGATAATTTACTCACATGTCATCTAAGATGTTCATGTCTTTCTTTCTTCAGTGGAAAAGAAATAAAGGTTTTTGCGCAAAACATTCCAGGATTTTTCTCCATATAGTGGACTTCACTGGGGTTCAACGGGTTGAAGGTCCAAATGTCAGTTTCAGTGCAGCTTCAAAGGATCTACATGATCCCAGACGAGGAAAAAGAGTCTGATCTAGAGAAACCATCGCACATTTTTATAAAATGAAATGCCATTAGTTAAAACCCATGTAAATATCTTTGCATCATTTCTTGCTAGAGTTGTACAATATTTCTAACCTGTTCACACAATCTCTCGTCTATGTAGGTCTCCATTGTCGCTGTAACTCGCATGCGTTCCGGTCGGTTCTGTTTATGTAGTTTATCTTTGACTACCTTGTGAATTGACGCCACCTTGTGGATTAACTAATTGCAAAAAAATTAAATGCGCGACCTACGTGTACACAGTATGCGCGGTTACAAATATCCAGCGGTGCGCATACAGTACACGCTTCTGATGACGAAGTTTGCGTAAAAAGTGTAGTATACTTTGGACTTGAGAATGAGAAGCGGCTTTGTGGGAGCACGAAACGATACGATGAAAAATGTGAATATTTAAATTCAAGCAATTTCAAAATAAAATTAAATTCAAAAACAAAACAAAAGGTACGCAGGTATTGGTATTAATTTCAGTATAGATAGGGTCTCCCTAAGATGGCGGCGCCACCCCAGCATGCAACGCAGCACGCAGGGTTGGGGAGTAACGAAATACAAGTAACTTAGTGACGTATTTAAAATACAAAATGTGAGTAACTGTATTTCATTACAGTTACATTTTAAATGGGTGGTAATCAGATTACAGTTACATCTGAAAAGTGTTTTAGATTACCAAAGTGATTACTTTGAGTTTTAATGTCATTTAAACAGCAATTGGTGATTCTCTGAATCTGACCGTCTGAAAAAGCGGAGTTAAGTTTCATCAACATTTTAATACTTTTAAGAGGATCATAAAAATTTTATTTTTATTTAGTTCTGTCCTGAACAAGACAAAATGACTGAATTTATTAAAAAATTGCCCAACTGAACTGTCCTGTCATGACCTGATGATCCACGACTGTTTTCATGTTTTGTGAGTCATTTTATAATTCACTCGTCACTGCAACTTTTTCTCACAATTTGTTTTTTTTGACAATTGTTAGTTTGCATTTCACAATTCTGACTTCTTTTTCTCTGAATTGCGAGATTTAAACTCACAATTGCAAGTTATAAAGTCAGAATTGGGAGAAATAAACTTGCAATACTGACTTTTTTTCTTGCAATTTTGAATTTAGTGTGTGAGTTTATATTTCATAATTCTGACTTTTCTCAATATTGTGAGTTTATATCTCATAATTTTGACTTTTCTCAATATTGTGAGTTTATATCTCATAATTTTGACTTTTCTCAATATTGTGAGTTTATATCTCATAATTTTGAATTTTCTCAATATTGTGAGTTTATATCTCATAATTTTGACTTTTCTCAATATTGTGAGTTTATATCTCATAATTCTGACTTTATAACTCGCAATTGCAACTTTATATCATGCAATTCTGAGGGAAAAAGTCAGAATTGTGAAATAAAAACTTGCAATTGCCTTTTTTGTGTTTGTTCCACACTTATTAGTATTCCAAAGTATTCTAAAGTATTTAGATTAAGTTACTAAACTTGAGTAATTTAACGAAATACATTACAAATGACTTTTTAAATCATGTATTTTGTAA
Source organism: Zacco platypus (assembly GCA_038088235.1). Classification (NCBI taxonomy): domain Eukaryota; kingdom Metazoa; phylum Chordata; class Actinopteri; order Cypriniformes; family Xenocyprididae; genus Zacco; species Zacco platypus. The sequence goes on from CM076064.1 coordinate 26,133,177, forward strand.
TCTGTAGTGAAATACATTTTAAAAGTAATCCACCCAGCCCTGGCAGCGCGTCCTTGCATTTAGCAACTTGTATTTACTACAGTTTCAAAAATTTTATTTGCGCTATCACAGGGATTTTGTAGAACAAAACATGAAAATCTTTTCAAATAATAGACCTTAATAAATCAACAACTGCTTCTGAAAAAAAATGTAGCAACTTCTTGCGGGTGGATTAGCTGTTCAGATTGGCCTACAAATTATGTCATGACTGAACAGCAGAACTCTTGATTGGCATGCAAAACCAGGATAATTTGCTGAATGAAAATGTTCTTTATTTTTCATGTAGAGAGATTTTCTTCCTCCACGAGAAGCTTTGTCAATCAGAGGAATCCATCCATAAACTCAACCAAACAATCAAGGAAAAAGATTCTCTGATCGGACAGTTACAACACCGATGTCAGCTGCTGGACAACATTTGCAAAAGCCGTCCGTTGCTGGACAGCATGCTGGCTCAGATGGCCGAGGCGGAGAGAATGGGGCCCGTCAGAGACTTGGGGAAGCCCACGACCAACAGCTCTCTCACGGACGGAGAATCCAACTGCAGCCCCAGCCGCCTCTCCAACCACAAAGACTTCTCACTCAGCGAGGACGACTCTGATGATCAGGAATTAGATGGGGTTGTGTTTGGGACCACGGTATGAGAGTCTGTCTCAGGTTTAGCAGCCGGTGGGTTTTGACGGTTACAGTTGATTCAGTGTCTGGTCAACCTTTGATTAAAATAGCCATTGTATCATAATTGTGAATGGGATTACCTGGTCAATTCTGGTTGGCCACTTCATTTCGATTTGTCCCTCAGACCAGTTTTCATTTCGGTTCAGTTTAATGACAAACAGGAAAAATTTCTGTACGTCGTGGCCATGAATTAAGAATTTGTTCCCACGTCTTACTAATATGTCAGCACGTTTGACAAATCCCTCATTTTAAGTAAATTGTGTGCATAATATAATTTGTTCCCTCTGTTTATTACATTAGGGCCACGCTGTAATAATTCGTCCCCTTGTTTTAGTTAGGGAACATTAGTTGGCCACGATTTACTAAAACGAGAGAACAAATTCTTTATTCGTGGCAACGATATCCCTCCATATATTTTCTACACGTCGTGTGAGGTGCTAGTTTAAAATAGGCTAGCTTTTTTATTTTTAACTTTAAATTTGCAATATAGGGTGATATTTTACTTAACTATTTATACCTGGATTCATTAGGTCACATGAAAATCAGAGAAGAAAGTTTTTTTAAAATTTGCTTACAGATTACTTGCGTCCATTTGCAGTTTCATTTGTTAAAATGTGATCCGGTCCTGTTTAAAAATGTTTTGGATGTCATATACTGTGCTCGTTGTTTTGTTGGAGCTTCTCAGTGAACAATTTCAGCAGTCATTGACAATGTACAAAGGATAGATTAGATTGATTCATCTACTAACCTGTTCACAGCCTTAGTTGGATTCAGATACAGAGTCATCGGCTGTACGCCGTGCCTTGTTTACAAATAGACATCGTTTTATTTCAGAAATTTGCCCCTTGGCCACAAATTTACATTGAAATACAATGCGATATTTGCATGCCTCTGCTGGAGGCAAACTTAGGCTGCGTTCACACTTGTAGTTCGGTTGGTTCGTTTGGACCAAAAAACAAAAACAAAACATATAGTCCTGGTCCTCTTAGCGTTCACACTGGCATTTTTAACAGCGAACCTGAAGCTACCGAACCAAAGGCGTAGGGATACGGTCACGACCTGATTGGTCGGCTTTTATGACGTATATTTGGTGACGGATCTCGCTTACCGAACATTCAAAACAACGCTGTGTTCTGGATTAAACGGCATCATTTTATGCGTGAACATGTGCTTTATTTTTACCAGCTGAGAACTCACGAAGAGCTCATAAAATGTTCAAAACGTTCAAAACAGCAGCAGGATTTCCTCCGTTGAACACAGAAACAGAAACTTCACCTCCTCGTTGCTCCACATTTTCCCTCGACTCATTTTGGATACTCCGATCTTTAAGCGTCGTCACATCAGCTGACTTGTAGCGTCTCATCTTGTGACATCACGTCCTGTTTTTGGTTCGTTTACATGTCTTTGGTCCGTGTTGCGTTCATATATCAATCGAACCGCACCAGAGTTCGTTTGGAAGCGGACCGAGACCCATCTTTTTAGCGGTCTCGGTGCGCTCCAGGGTTCTGATGGCAGCGTTCACATGTGTTCAAACGAACCGCACTAACTGAGCAATCGCACCAGGGTTCGTTTTAATCAAACCAAACATGACAAGTGTGAACGCTTCCTTAAAAGAATAGTTCAGGGAATAGTATTTGAAGTATTGTCATCATCATGTCAGGTTTCAAACCTTATGAGTTTCTCCTGCAGGACACAAAATATATTTTGGGTGGTGAAGAGGGTGAATTCTCATTGTTACATTTTTCTCTTCGTATGACTCTTCCTAGACTCACTGTTACCCGTTTTATTGGAATTATTGATTCAGAAAAATTATAATGCGTGATTTTGATATTCTTGAGCGCTAAATATCTAAATTAATGGGTTTAAAGCTGCTGTTGGTAACTTTTTTTTTTTTTAGGTTAAAAATGATCCAAAATCAGAATTTGAAATCTACAGGTAACGCTAATACACACTAAGTAGTCACTAAGTAATACACGTAGTCAAGCAATGCTGATGTTGTTAACGTTAACGGTTTGAGAACACTGTATAATTATAATAATAATTTGCACAGTTTTACGTTATCCGAGCCAAGCGATCGTTAGATTTGATCACCATTGGCATCATTATTATAATGCTTTTTTTTCTCAGTTGGTCAGAACAAAAGTGGTAGATTTGTTGCTTGTTCAGACGACATTCTCCAGTGAATTCTTATTTTGACTGCACATTCTCCTCAAACATTAGATTCATCCGCGCCGATGCACAACCCGTGTAAAGATGATTATTCCGCAAATAACTGCAATTGCAGGTTTTGAACAGAGATGGCGACAAAGAGACGACTTACGGTCTGCAGCTTAAATATGTCTTAAATTTTAGATTGGGAGAACTGGCCCCTTAACTGACTAAGCCTGGTTTCTCCCAAGGTTTTTTTCTCCATTTGTTGGAGTTTTGGTTCTTGCCGCTGTTGCCTTTGGCTTGCTTAAGTTGGGGACACTTGCTTGATATTCAGCAGTGTTTTTGATGTGCCTGCATTGGCGCCATTGTAGGTGAACTGAGCTGAGACGAACGATTACGTCACTGTTTCACTGCTGATATACATAAATTAACTAAACTAATAACTATTGATCTTTGCAACCGAATGAATCAATAATATATAGAATAAGCTGCACAATGACACCATTTTCTCTGGGAGCTGCTGTGCAGCCAAAATTATTTGCCAATTATTAATGTAAAGCTGCTTTGCCACAATTTGCATTGTAAAAAGCGCTAAATAAGTAAACATGACTTGACTATTCTTTTAACGACTTTACAATTTGAACAATGATAGTTTACAAAAAGGTTTGTTAACATTTAGTTAATGCATATGAATTTTTTTTGAGGATTTTTTACAGCATTTATTAATATATAAATATATTACCGTTCATTATTATTTCATTCTAATTATACAATTAGCAAAAATTAACAGTAACATTAATAAATCCTTTAGTTCATGATTTCACATTTGCTGCTGCGTTAACTAATGCTAATGTATAGAACGTTATTGTAAAGTGCTAACCAAACAATGTTTTCCTCCAAACCAGTATCTCATATTTAAACAAAGCTGGGAACTCATAAGCAACAGGACTGAATCATGGGAGAAATCAGTTTTTGAGAGACCCTCCCACCATTGCGTTCAGCAAAGTCCCGAAGCTCAAAGCTGCAGCGACGGCGTGATGCACACCAAACACGCTGTGATTTAACGTGCGCGTGTGTAATTAAGTGATCTATGCAGTGAAGTTGTTCTCTGAGAGCCTCCCGTAATAAAACAGCTCGCACTTAAGAGAAACGGAGCTGATGCTTACACCATTTACAGGTTCATGCTTGAGAAAAAGAGTCAAAGCTTTCATATGTTGGGTATCTTGTATAACTACCTGTCCTTATATTTGCTATTATTTCAGTTCTGCAGATGATTATGTGATGTCAATGCATATAGACCTTTCTCCAAATTTTGTAGTGCTTGAACATTTAATTCGGCCTAGCAAAATGAAGTCTATGCAAGCCTGTCATGTTTATTCCGAGTCGAGCTGAAAGCCGGATGGAGGGGAGCCATGATGTAGTGATTGACGGGGCATTATTCATGTACAGCGTGTCATTTTTGTCCTGTTAAGATGTGATGGTTACACAATATTTTCGTGTTCGTTTTAAGAGTTACATGTAGTATTGAACTGCAGCATGGTAATTTTACATATTGGGGCATGTCATATTTGTCTTGCTAGTGCCCTGTACAGAAGTGTGTTTGCTAACATTTTTCTCTTCATATAAAGTAAAACAGTGCCTAAAAGACTCATGGTTACTTGTTAAATGGAAGTATTTATTCTGAGAAAAATCAAATAAATTATTTTGGTATTCTTTAGTGCTAAACATCTAAATTGTGTTCTTCTTATTAAGAAACAGTATATGGGCAGTGTTGCTAATTTAGTGATTTTGTCGCTACATTTAGCGAAATCCACCACTTTTGAGAATTTTTTTTTTTTTCAAAAGACTAGTGAAAAATCTATCAACTTCTTGGACAAGCTTTACAGATTCAGAGACTTGCCCACTGACCAATTTTTATGCTTATTAGATCATTGAACTCGCCATTATGACGTACAACTTTTTATTAAAAGCAGTTAGCGATGCTGTATATACAGGAAATAAAGGGTTAGTTCACCCAAAACTTAAAATTCTGTCATTAATTACTGACCCTCATGTCGTCCCAAACCCTTCGTTCATCTTTGGAACACCATATATCAAGATATTTTTGATGAAATCTGAGCTCTCACCTCCCTTATAGACATTGTCAAAGAAGTTGTAAACAATGCAGCGCTCTACGTCAGAACGACGACTCATTATTGGCTCCTGCGTCAGCACGCATGTGTCGCTCACGTGAACCGCGTCGGCCAATACTGTACTAAGAAATGCTGTGCTGTCTACACCGTAGGACACTAACAAGGGAAGACAGTCGTTCTTGTGCACAAAAAAGTATTCTCTTTGCTTCATAACATTAAGTTTGAACTACTGTAGTCACATGGGCCGGTTGCACCAGCTGGACGTACACCTGGTCGTAAGACTAAGCTTCACGTAAAATGCGTAGAATTAATACCTGTTGCTCCATCTGGACGTAGCGCACGTCTGACACTAAATCTTACGCCTAGTCAAAGGTGTGAAGTGAGAAGTCTTCACTTGTTTCCATGATGAAAATAAAGACAAACAAAGACGTTGAGATGACGGTGCGTCTGGTTTACGGGCTCCACGATCAGCTGTCCTCGTGTTTTTCGGTACTAAAGGCGGGTCGGGATTATCTGCTAAATTTGAAAGCGTTATTAAAGTATAACTTGCTCCAGAAATGTGTGTACTCCACTCTGTAAACAGGTTTAGTCTACAATTTGCTCCCTAAATGTGTTCTTTGTGTAAACAGCTGTTATCTTTTGCCAGATAAAAATCTTTGTTTTATTCGTTACTGAATTGTTTCGCTTGCATACCAAAATATACAAATACTTACTGAATTGATCAATTTTTCTTTTTTCGGCTCAACAGTCATTTTTCATCTATTCGTTGGAGCCAATAAATTCATATTTGTAACTATAGTAACGCGAACGGCGTCTCGACTAACAGTGCGGTGGAACGTATCAGCATGTACGAGCATCTTCTACTCTAAGCGTAGCTGCGCCTAGTCGTAGTTTTCGATGGTGCAACAGGTGTAAATATTTATCTGAAAGATGGACGTAACTAAGTCCAGCGTAGAGCTTACACCCAACTTTTTTAGGTCCAGCTGGTGCAACCGGACCCTGGACTATATTAATGAAGAAAGGTCTTGCGGGTCTGGAACGACATGAGGGTGATCATTTGGCCTAGTGGTGAGGGAGTCGGACTTGTAACCTGAAGGTTGCAGGTTCGATTCCCACGCCGGCAGGAATTGAAGGTGGATTGTGAATGAACAGCACTCTCTCCACCTTCGATACCATGACTAAAGTGCCCTTGAGCAAGACATCTAACCCCTAATTGCTCCCCTTGTAAGTCGCTTTGGAGTGTCTGCCAAATGAATAAATGTAAATTACTTCCTGTAGGTCTATATACAGCAGTGCCAACTGCTTTTAATTAAAATGAGCTAAAACTAGTCGCTGCATTTTGCAAGATGTCATAATGGCGAGTTCACTGATCTAATAAACACAAAAAGGTCAGGCTTTTTTGGGTGAACTAACCCTTTAACTTAACAAATTCAGGAAAATTGGAGTACAAATTCATCTTTATTCAATATTTAACTAAGACATTTTTGCATTAAAAGTGTTGAAAACGGTTCTCACAGGCTGAGTGAAGAAAAACAGACTGTTTACTGCATCTTTGACGGGGTCAGTGGGGTAGCGGCACCTTCCCTCTACCAGTGCAGTTGTGAAAACCACTGGTCCCGTCAGGGCCGAAAGGCTGGCGCACAACCATGACACTCAAAGACTTCACAATCTGATTGTCTGAAAACAAGCTACCCATCTCAGGTTGAATGACCTGGGCGGCATTTTGAGGTCTCTGGACCCACGGGGTGCTCATGAACCCCAAGTCATCTGGGGAAAGCTCATCCGAGCCCTTGTACCAGCTCAAGGAGGATGTACCAGCTGCAGAGGGAGTGCTGCTGAGAGGGTGTGTGGCTAGAGGAGAGGTCACATGACTCCAAGGAAAAAGCTTGAGAGGCAGAAGGGGGCTTCCTACGGGACTGCACAGGGGATTCCTGTAAGGGTCAGAGTGGAAAGTTGATATCTGCGGGACGGCGAGGGGACTGCCGTAGAGGGCCTGCGGGCGGGAGACCCTGCGGTTGGGCCGGGGTGATGCAGGGGCAAAATCGGACTCTGAAGAGCTGCAAACAGCCGAATCCTTCAAAGAATAAAGGTGCTGCCTGTCTTTTCTGTTAGGCTTTTTTAAACTGTCAATACCCTCTTCTGACTGTCTCTCCGCTAGGTTTTGGCTCCATCCTGGCCTACGAGTTCCACGGCAACCCAGCAGGACCACACACATCCCCCTTCCTCCCTGCCGCTTCTCTTCTGCCTTCAAGGCCTCGTAGGCTTTGCGCGCACCCTCTAGATACTCGTACTCCACCACAGCACATACTTTGCGCCCCAGTTCGAGGTGTTTCTTAGTATAGCGTTTCAACTCTCCAGGGATCTCGTTTCCTGGGCGCAGAATGCGGAGAGAAGAAATGGTGCCGTAGGGGGAAAACACCCGCGCTGCGGCTTCCATGATGCCCAGCTGCTCCCAACACGGTGATCCATTCAACTCTTCCTCGACTGGGCCGACGCCATCCAGGAAGTTCCAGGCCAGAAGCAGCTTGCTCGTGGGAACGCACAGGAGCCGGTTGGGTACTGGAGTCCTTCGTCGCACCTTGGTGCCAGTCTCATTCACTTCCAGCTGCGGAGAGGTTCTTGCAGCCGCCAGCGTAGTGCGCCAGTCTCGCGTGAGAGCTCGAATCTATGACAAAACAATGAAAAGCACATTTTCTGATAACACTCCTACTCAGATCGACATGGTGTTCACAGGGTTGGGGAGTAACGAAATACAAGTAACTTAGTGACGCATTTAAAATACAAAATTTGAGTAAGTGTATTTCATTACAGTTACATTTTAAATGGGTGGTAATCAGATTACAGTTACATCTGAAAAGTGTTTTAGATTACCAAAGTGATTACTTTGAGTTTTAATGTCATTTAAACAGCGATTGGTGATTCTCTGACTCTGACAGTCTGAAAAAGAGGAGTTAAGTTTCATCAACATTTTAATACTTTTAAGAGGATCATAAAAATGTTGTTATTTTTATTTAGTTCTGTCCTGGGCGGTATTCCAGAAAGGAAGGTTAACTTACCGTCACATATACCCTGAACTCAAGGTTGATTAACTCAAACCTTGCTTACTCCAGGTATGCTGGTTCCAAAAACGCATCAGGGAGTAAGTTCAGCCAACCCAGAGTATGTTCCCGGTTAACACACAAGACGTTCTCAACCGAGCGACGAATCGATGATTCACCATGGAAACAGACGCTGAGAAAAAGCGCGCCATTCCACTTCCTCCTTCTTCTTTTGTTTAATGGCGATTTGCAAAACCTACTTAGTGCACATCGCCACCTATTTGGTGATTGTGTAATAATTTTTTCAATCTTTTTATTGAATAAGTAATCTTTATTCACTGAGAATAAGACTTATATTGTTTGTTTGATGCTAAATATTTAATAAGATATTACATATGTATTTTATTATAGAAATTATAGAATAGAAAACGTCCTGTTATAAAAAGGAAAAAAAGCACATCAGATGTGTGTGATTACAATAAAATAAATACATATATTATATTATATATAAATTGAACAAACATTTAAACATTATAATAGTGCTTTATACTTTATACATATATGTACGTATGTATTGTATAATATAATATCATATATATATATATATATATATATATATATATATAACAGTAACTATGTACAAATTTAGAAATGTAGTTACCGTGATAAAACTATATTAATTAAATAACACACATCTGAATACCTCTTAAGAAAACTAACCCTCAAACTTAAGCTGCTCCGGAGCAGGTTATGTTCAGAGAGTAAGTTGCTATGGTTACTTACATACCCTGAAAGTTACCTCAGTTTTTGGAACCGAAAGTTGAGGTTATCAGCTTACTTACTCTTAAACATACCTGGGTATGTCACATAACTTGCTTTCTGGAATACCCCCCTGAACAAGACAAAATGACTGAATTTATAAAAAAACTGCCCAACTGTCAACTGAACTGTCCTGTCATGACCTGATGATCCACGACTGTTTTCATGTTTTGTGAGCCATTTTATAATTCACTCGTCACTGCAACTTTTTCTCATTATTTGTTTTTTCCCTTACAATTTTTTGTTTGCATTTCACAATTCTGACTTCTTTTTCTCAGAATTGTGAGATTTTAAACTCAAAATTGCAAGTTATAAAGTCAGAATTGGGAGATATAAACTTGCAATACTGACTTTCTTGCAATTGAGAATTTAGTTTGAGTTTATATCTCATAATTCTGACTTTATAACTCACAATTGCAACTTTATATCACAATTCTGAGGGAAAAAGTCAGAATTGTGAGAAAAACTTGTAATGACTCTTTTTTTGTGTTTGTTCCACACTTATTAGTATTCTAAAGTATTTAGATTAAGTTACTAAACTTGAATAATGTAACGAAATATGTTACAAATGACTTTTTAAAGCATGTATTTTGTAACCTGTAGTGAAATACATTTTAAAAGTAACCTACCCAGCCCTGTGATGTTCTTTAATTTAATCTCACCTTTTTGAAGGATGTCAGCAGCTTCAAACTAACATAACCCATCTTGTTTTTTTGGACTAGTTGAAGCAGAAAAGAGTTATCCAATAGATTTTCATCAGACAGGTAGTTCTCGAGCTGGGCAGCAATTTCTTGTGTCAAATCATTATTTGGAGGAACCCAGAGTTCATCCTCGCCAGATTGCTCTTCAAAAACATCAGTCAATTCAGTTGAACTCCTGAAAAACAGTTGTATTCTTTGTTTAATATATGTATTTGAAATTAGCCGACTTTTTTTTTTTTAGACAGCTGCCTGAAATAATTTTTACACTTAATGTAAAGAAAAACATAAAATCTACAACTTATCAATTATTTAACCCTTATGTGCTGTTGGGGATATTTTCCTTTTATCACACTCTTGGACATGTCAAAGATTAGAAACAACATTGGCTTTGATGCGTTGTTAGTTTTTGTGCAGCATCAGATTTGAACTTTTTCTCCCTCATTTACTGTTCGTGGCTGTTTTTGCCCCTTTGACTTCCATTATAACCACATTTTTTGATTGCAAAGCCTTGACACCATATAATCATGCATTTTTGATTGTTGGTGGTTTTCCCTGTTGGGAAGAGGTAAAATTAGTATTTTTACTGTTGATAACCAGGTGGCACCAGGTGTTTCTAGTCTTTGACATGTCCAAGACTGTGATAAAAGGTAAAAAAAAAAATCCAGTCCAAAAATCACATATTATATTGAAAATAGGTCATTTTGTGTTTTTTTTTTTTTTCAAAATCAGTGACATCATTTATGAATTTGGCAATTAAAGAGTTAAAATCCTGATTTTTTTTTTTTTTAAACATTTAGTAGTTTTGTATCCGATACATTTTTAAAGCAGTTAAAAGTTGTACGAACATAACGAAAGGGTAGTGAATTTGAGTAATGCACAAGGGTTAAGCACCGTCTTACCTGTCCAAACTATCATTCAGCCCATCATCGGTGTGTGAGAACAGCCCCTTTGATTGCTGACGGTCTTCACAATGGAAGGTGTAAGGAAAACCAGGTGAGGACATGCTGCTGACAAAACTGAAATTTGATTCAATTAAATGTTTAAACGTCGATTAAAATGGCAAGCCGTTTTGACTTTTATTCATTCTCAGGATATGAACTTGTGATAATTACATTTTCACTAGTTAAAATGTTAATTCTTGATATCGGGAATTACACTTCCACTAGTATAAACTATCATTGTTGATATCAAGAATTGTATTTTCACTAGTGAAATCTCGCCATAGGCTGCCATTCAAATTCAATTGTTGATATCAAGAATTCATTTCTTACTAGTTGAAATTCCAGTTTCACATATCAGGAATACAATTCTTACTAGTAAAAATGCAAATTTCTGATATCAGAAAATTACATTGTTACTAGTGCAAATGTCTATTCTTGATATCAACAATTGAATTTCTACTAGTAAAAATATTCATTCTGATATCTGAAAATGAATTCCTGATATCAGTATAATTTCTGATATCTAAAACGGCTTTCTTACTAGTAACAACCACATTCATGATATCAGAAATTAACATTTTTACTAGTAGAAATTCAATTGTTGATATCAGAAATTTGCATTTTTACTAGTAAGAATTGTATTCCTGATATGTGAAACTGGAATTTCAACTAGTAAGAAATTAATTCTTGATATCAACAATTGAATTTGAATGGCAGCCTATGGCGAGATTTCACTAGTAAAAATACAATTCTTGATAAACAATTATAGTTTATACTAGTGGAAATCTAATTCCTGATATCAAGAATTAACATTTTAACTAGTGAAAGTTCATATCCTGAAAATGAATAAAAGTCAAAACGGCTTGCCATACTACAATTAAACGTTTAAAAATATATATTATTAATCTTCAGTTACACACAGCCTACCTGACTGCTTCCCCGTTTCCCGCCACACACACCCTGAAACCAGGTGAAGCCTTTTTAGAAAATTATTTTACGTGACAATTGGAAAAAGGTGTCGATTGGGCGACGTCGGAGTCGAGAAGACAGGGGTAACTGCAGCTTGGAGTAATGGGCGTGCCGAACGGTAGGGGGCGTGCCGAACGGTTTCTCATTGGTCACGAAAGCTGCCTGTTCTGCATAAAGGCGAGCCATACTCTTAAATCACTAAGAAAGCAATAAATCCAACATAATACTATACAACCAAATTCCATTCTTTTAATGTAAAAACAGCGTCAATGATCTTAAGAATATTACATTCAAGTTTTTAAAAATTACTTTCTAAAGTGCTTTCAGAACTTATGCATGGCGCGGATTACTGACGTCATCACCGTGAGTTTAGGTCTTATATACACACGTTTGTTTTGCTATCAAAGTGAGGACATTCCATAGGCGTAATGGTTCTTATACTGTACAAACTGTACATTGTATCTCCCTACACTACTACTACTCCTAAACCTACCCATCACAGAAAACATTCTGCATTTTTACATTTTTAATAAAACCTCGTTTCCTCATAAATCATAAAAACGTGCTCACTCTCGCGCACACACAAAAAGCATCGTATTTTAGCTATCGTAATATACATATGTGTGATATATAAAGCATTAATCACATAGATAAACGTATAACTATCTATGACGAATCACATGCAACGTCTAACAGCCGCCACTAATTTATGTAAATGTGCGGTTACCGCTAATTGGCCAACACCAACAGTCCTTTCACCAATGAGAAACCGTTCGGCACGCCCATTACTCCAAGCTGCAGTTACACACACTAGGGACGTCGTGAAATCGGGAAAAAAAGTTTAAAAACATTTGTCATACTTTAACACGTGATAGTATCTTACACGTGACTATCATACTTTAACACGTCTGTGATAGTAATGAACATTCGGAAAAGATTAAATATTATGCACATGCGCACTGGAAACAAATAATACAAAAAAAAAAGACCCAGCCAAATTAGTTGCATTTAATCTCTCTTAATTACTCCATTACACCCAGCCCCTGTTCCCCAGACCTCACTAATGGGTGTGTTAGTTAATTTGCGACCCATAGACTTTGAGAGGGATGAGGGGTCGAGATTAAGAGCAGAGTGTATTGGGAGTGAATGGGTGCCGACGGTGCAGGACTATTGCCAACCCCCTCCTCAGCTTCCTGTATATTAGACCTGTTAACCATCCCCGTGATAAAGACCAGTTATTCCTCACTTAGTCTTCAAAGAGCACGACGAAGGAATCTGATGCTAATGACCTCTCAGCCTCAGGTTCATGTGTGCTCAGTCTAATTATAATTACACGATCGGTGCCTTTGTAGATGTGAGTGCGACCGGAATCAGCCATACAGGCTGATTAAAATCAGTTGGTAAACTATTCCAATGCTATTTAAGTACATTTGAAAAGGAAAGTCAGGTTTGTGATCATTAATTATACAAGGTAATGATGTTTTTATACTTCTTGTATTCTATTGTGGTTCATTTGTATGGTATTTTTTTTGATAATTTGGTGTATTCCTGCCCAGGGACAGCAGATGATTTTTTAGAGGAAATTCTGGGGAAATATTTTACTGTCCATTGTCGCTGTTAAGTAAAGAATAATTTAGAAAAAATTATATTATATTATTTTTTATATATATTTATATTTATAATATATAAAACATTTATTATTCTTTTTTTATTATTATTGTTATATTTTTTTTTTTTACATTTTCTGAACGATAGAATTAGATTATTTGACCTGCAACACAAAAAGAGTAAATCCAAGAAGCTCATTAAATGTATAGGGGGTGATTCTTCATTTCTTTAAAAAAAAAAAAAAAAAAAGCCTTAATAATAATAATAATAATAATAATTGAATGAAGATGCCTTCAATCTCCACAAGGGTGCAGGCTAGTTATGTGTGAAGGCATAAGCTTGTGTAATGTGTGTGGTGGGCTGATGGTAATGGCATTTCTCACTTTATGGAGAAAAAAAAGCAAGCAATCAACAAGAATTAACCGTTTCTGAATTAAAATTCTCAAATCATGAGCATATACAGGACGGGGGAAGATGCCCCTTTTAGAGCAACGTTAGTAACCTATTTAGATATAAGTTTAACATGTGCAGGACGATGATGCGTCAGAAAGTTTTTAAACATTTGCTATAGCACAAAATGTCCAATATTGAAAGAGGGGTAACTTTTAGGCTACAGAATGTATAAATGAGTTTTGATATAATTATTATTAACATTTATATACTTTTTAACGTGTCATTAATGTAAAATACTAAATAAACTACTGCACTTAAAATTTTATTTTGACAATTGATAACTGAACTGATGTCAGACGAAGCAGAATACCAGTAGAGATTCATCGGAAAGGTACATTTATGACTTCTATACAGGCATTTGAATATTTCTTTAATTGCTCATATTTTAAAATGAAGATATTTCATTATAGCAACACTGAATGCAAATGGGACTATTTCACTCAACTAACGGGTTTAATAAAAGCGAAGATGTCTGAGTTGTACATCTAATTCATGGGAATACTGAATAAATCCCCCATTAATTAGAATAATTATTCCATTTACAGAATAATAACTCTAGTAAAAACATGCCACTCGGGGGGTCATCTTAATTTGATCTTTTTACTTCATAATAAAGACTGAAGACTGAAAATCCCTGATTAACAGAGACAAAAAAACCTTGATATTCAAAATGGATCACAATTTTCCAGAGGCACAAAAGTGTTTCGACTGACTAAATCTCACAAATGTTGACGTTCAGATGAAATGACAAGATTTAAAAAAGCATAGCCATTCATCAAAAGAGCTGAGATGAGATTTTGCGCATTCTAGGGTCAGGAGAGAAAAAAATGAGGGCGGCTCATCTTGCCCCTACCTACCATATCATAATGTAAAAAAAAAAATTACACTTACATTTATATATTTATATGTTAATTTATATTTATAGTGATTACTTTGAATTTTAATGTCATTTAAACAGCAATGGATGATCCACGACTGTTTTCATTTTTTCTGATGGTTGTTTTTGAGTCTCTTGCAATTGTAAAAAAAGTAATTGAGACTTCCTGGCAATTATGAGTTTGCATCTGACTTTTTTTCTCCGAAATCCAAGATTTAAACTCACAATTGCATTTTATAAAATCAGAATTAGGATATTTAAATTTCATAATTGCAAGTTTTAAAGTCAGAATTGCATGATGATAACCTTCTTTCCTTGCAATTCTGACTTTTCTCAATGTTGTGAGTTTATATCTCATAATTCTGACTTTATAACTCACAATTGCAACTTTATATCACACAATTCTGAGGGAAAAAGTCAGAATTGTGAGATAACTTGCAATTACCCTTTTTTTGTGTTTCATATTTATTAGTATTCCAAAGTATTCTAAAGTATTTAGATTAAGTTACTAAACTTGAGTAATGTAACGAAATACGTTACAAATGACTTTTTAAAGCATATATTTTGTAATCTGTAGTGAAATACATTTTAAAAGTAACCTACCCAGCCCTGATCATGACTTTAAAGTCACTAAAGTGGTTGCCTGATATTTTAAATTCCATAACAGAATCTAGCAGAAAAACTATATATATATTAAAAAAAGTCATTATCATTATAGAATGATTGTTTTGAAGCTTTTTATGATTATTTTCTTAACTTTAAAATCCCCTGAGCCATTTTACAATTCATTTGCAGTGAGATATCACAGCCAGTAGGGGGCACTCGTTGACCTTTCTGAATAGTGCTGAAACCTCACATCAGCACTATTTATCATATTTTACAGATTTTAGCATCTCTTTACCATTAATTCCAACTCATGCACACAAAATTACAGTTATTTATTGCATGTCGAGTTAGAACACTGAATGGATTCCAATCAGAGTTATTGATTGAATTGATTGATATGATCATTTGAAGTCTGGACGTGTTGCTGCAGGGACATCCACCCCATGTGCATAAATGTTGCCCCTGAACACATTTCTATCGAGGAAAGGAACAATTAAATGTCCCTCGCGATGTTGACCCAGTGTTTATGCAGTCCGACGTTTCGTAACTCGAGCACAACAAGGTCCCATGATAACATCAACAGCTCTGATCCTGTGACTGCAGCGCCTATAATTAGCCGGGAGAACTGGAACAGCCTGGGTGAGGAAAGTTCCAGGTAAGAAGGAGACAGAAACTGCCTTCTGGCGCGCGCAGACGGCTCGTGCTTTGCGTAACAAAGCAGTGGCTCCTGCAAAGACGCACAACGCCATGAGCGCATGACTGTCGTGCACGCTCGGGATGTCACACAGAGGGAGTTTCGAGCAACGTGGTAACATGTTGGATTCGACATGAAATATTCTTGCGATTCAAAAATGAAAACTATGGCGTTGTTCAATGTTGCACATGATGGGCAGGGAAACTCCATCACTTCCATAAGGAAATTCCATCGCTCTCAGTACAAACAAATTGCAAGCTACTAGTTGTTTGGGGAGAGATTCCGCGAATCAGCCCACGTGGGGGCGAAAGCAGGAGTTTCCCGCGTAACCAATGGTTGAGACGCTCGTGGAACATTTCTAACCAATCAGAGAGAACGAAGCCTCGCCCACTCGAGCGCGGGTATAAAACGCTCGCGTTTCGCTTGAAGTCGACAGAAACTGTTACTCAGACACGAGCGAAGGAATACCTCAAGAGATACTTGGATTATACTTTGACCATTGCAGTGGATTTTAATATTTGCGAGCTGGAAATTTGTGGATTATTTGAATCAAAATGACCCTGGAAGAAGTGGTTGGATGCAACATCACTGATAAAAAGTAAGTTCTTCTCCCGACTGCGGGTCTCAGTTGTTGTCTTGCTCTTTAGAAAGTCGCTGACCATACCGCGTTTCTTTACAGAATGGACACCGTGAGTCACGCGCTGGAGGAGCTGCTGGTGGCCGCGCAGAGACAGGACTGCCTCACCGTCGGCGTGTACGAGTCTGCAAAACTAATGAATGTGTGAGTATATACTTATGCGTGTCGCTTTCCATACTAGAATGCCGCTTGCTTTATCCTCACTGATCGCAATTCCTCTGACTCGCAGTGATCCGGATTGTGTCGTGCTGTGCGTTCTGGCCACCGACGAGGAGGACCAGGATGATATCGCCCTGCAGATCCACTTCACGCTCCTGCAGGCGTTCTGCTGCGACAACGACATCAACATCCTGCGGGTGTCCGGTCTGGGACGCCTCGCGCAGGTGCTCGGCGAGCCCAGCGCCGTGGACAACGGCGAGCCACGAGACTTCCACTGCATCCTAGTCACTGTAAGTAGGCTTATAATATTGATGATATGATATATGATATGCAATCCGTGGCCATGTCATGTGACGTTGCGTTCTTTTTCACAGAACTCTCAATGCCAGCCACTCAAATGCCAGGCGCTGAAGGACGTGGGCAACTACTGTCAAGAGAGCCGGTGCAAAAACCAATGGATTCCTTATCTGTCCCTGCAAGAACGCTGAACGAGTCGCTTTTACCGCGAGGAAAGGATGAAAGAGTAATTCTCTGCGAATGAAAGCATAAGGGCTGTGCACCAGCCGCCGGTGACTGCTGCGTCACGAGAAGCGGAGCTGTGTGAGCACGGTGCGTTCCACCCTGCCGCTCCGGCTTGTCGTGTCCTCCGTGGGAAAAAGTGGTGGAGGAGGAACAAGCGGTGGGAAAATGAACTGCCTGTCGGCGCAAGCTGTGCCGGAGAAGTTGCGCGTGGGCACGCGCGCGCCCCCGGCTTCATGTGTGCAATGGGTTGGAAAGAGGCGAGTGTGCGTCACGATCGCCGAGCATTTCGAAACGTTGAGTGCATCATCTGTGTAGAACTACCGCAGGAGCATTTCTGTCGAGCTACGAATGGACTGCAATCGACTGCACTGAGAACAGTGTTTGTGGAACAGTGCATGCATGCTATGAATTGATCTAAGTTATTTAAACAGAGTAATATATGCATTGCTTCTCTTGTCAAATGCAATACTGTTTCAATAAATTATTGTTTGAGAATTGTACTCCTCTGTCTGATGTTTTGCTTTGGGGAATTACGGGACAATGCTTCTTATTGGAGACTGTGCTTATTGTAAATAGGCCGTGCTGATTCTCTTACCTTGGTCAAAGTTTAAAAACACAAAGAATTTCCTTGCAAATCCCAGTGTCTTGCCAAATTTAGTGTGCGCCGTACTGGAGTGGGAGGGGATTGCCCCGCAGAGGTGTGAACGCATTCAGTGGAAATGTTAAACAACAAGAGCCCTAAGCGACGTGCAAACAAATCCCAGTTTGCCAAGGGATAGTCTTTATATCCTCTTGTCCTGGAATCAACGTCATATCCTTCCTGATTACAACACCGCGCTGACAGGAATGCAGACATTTGTCAAGTTCCGTCTGCGTTTGCAAGCTCCACTCCTCCATAAAGGGACAAGAATAGCCTCCAGAAAAAGATCTGACATTGCTTTTCAGAAAGTCACTTAGCAAAGGTTCCATCACACATATCTGGTTACACATCTTTTATTATTTCTATAATAGACAACATATTATGCCACACTTGGCATCCTGGGATCACGTCCTCCTCAAGGGCACAATGGTGATGCTAGTTCACGGCTTAACTCTAAAAGGTCTGGGTTACTGGGGCAAAGCGTTACGCCGCTGCCACCTTTCTGTAAAACTTTGAGAGCTTTGTTATTCCGGCTCCATCCAGTTGCTGTTCAGGTCAACGTTATGAACTCTTGAGAGGTGAAGAACATTCATGCTAGCAAAACAAACAGTGAGGGATCCTTCCAACAAAACATTTCCATCCTGCTCATGTCTATATGATGATTATGTTTAGAATCACAAGCACATTGTTGGGCTATCCTTTTTGTGCAGTCATTTTGGGCATAAATGCTAACTGTAGCAACACGTATGCGCTAGTATTGTACAATAAATGTGTAATAGTTCTCATATCTATAGTTATTATCAGTTTATTCGGAACATATATTTTCTTATCTATGTACATGTGTGAAATATTTTCTTATGTGTCTTATCTAGTTACACGTTTCTCCATTTTTATATTCGATTTATATAATTATTATTGTGATCAAAATGCTTGTTACAACTATTTTGGGTTCTATCATAAGAGTTATTGCTTCAAATCAATATGGAGACGGACGTCTGTGATTGGTCAAACGTACATATGCGCGTTTATGGCGGGAGTTCGTGATAAAGCGCAGGAGAAGAACGTGCATTCATTTAATCTCATCCTTTGCAGGTGTAAAATGTACACGTATATGAGGGTTATGTCCGTGTTTAATGTCAACGATCGACTTCGTGCACATGGTTAGCATAAATTAGCGATTAGCTGTCGATTCTGAGATGAAGTACAGAGTATATGTAGTGTCGTATGCTTTTCATGTAACGTTTGTTATGAATTTGTTTCGCGCCTATTAGAGTATGTTTGTGACGTCACGAGTAGACTTATTTGCGTACATGGCATGAAGTAGTTAAATTAACAGCATGTCATTCAAAACTGCATTTGTCCACATTAATTCATTTAATATCATCATTTACAGGAGCACCACACAGTCACTGTCAAAACGAGCTCGATATTAAAGATAGATTTACCAAGGGATAATAATAGAAATGCCCAAATTAATCTCCTTTGAGATAAAAGGCATCAAGTGTTTGTTTCGGGCATTCCCTGAGCGACTGTGCGTCTGACGTAGGCCGTCTCTGATTACGCATTGGAACCCCGGAAACGTCATTGACCATTTAAGGGCAAATTTGAAAACTCCAAGCATGTTGAGTCTTTCAAACACTAACGCGAAATATAACAATTCAAAGCAAATTATTAGCGTTTAAAGTATCACCATGTTCATGTTTGTGTGGATAGGGCATCTCCCGACTGCTCTCCCGGTGAGTCGTGCCCGGAATGTGAGGAATGCGGAAATAGTGGCTCTGTTTCCATAGAAGTGCAGCGTGAGAGCAGTAGATGTTTCCCACAAGGTGCGAGAATGAATCAGGGTGTTTTTTGTTTTTTTTAAATCATATCGTGATAACAGGGAATAAGTGAAAACAGTCATTTCAATGCTGATGGCATTGCACTCCAGTGAATATTAAGCTACTCAGGTTTATTTTTGAAAATCAGGTTTTTTTTATAGACACTCAGATACAAAAATCTTCTGGAAAAAAAAGATGCAGTTCATTGAATGTTGTCACGATATAATTTATCGCAACTGACACTGATTTGAGAAGGAATACCTCTCTGAAATATGAAATACAATATAAAGTTGGTTTTAAAAAACACATAATTCGAGCAATAAAGCAATTATAAACCATTTCATGATTGCAAAAACGCATCATTTAAAATTATAACATAAAACCCATCCTATAAAGTCAAACAAAATGTTTCAGCAGTGCAAATTACACACAGTACAGGAACACACATTGTACAAAATGAATTAAAAAAAAAACTATGCAAATTGCAATGACTGTAAAAGATACACTGATATTCACAGAAATGCGAATCTCATCTCAAAACTCCTTTGAGAAAAAGCGTGACCAGGCCAGAAGTATATACAGGAATAGACTTACACCTACACAAGCTGACTCGAAAAGAAAGAGAGGGAGACCAGGTTTCAGATTTTTAAAGCACTCATAGGCAGAAACTCTGAGCCCCTGCTGAAAATTTCCCTCCCCATAAAGCCTTGATCTGTGAGCGCTCTGTAATGACTCCGTGCCACCCAGTCTGTTTCTGTTTGACTCTCGTCTCTGAGGTCGTCAGGTACATTCAGGCTGGCAGCCGCTGCTTTCCACTCCCACCCAAATGAGCAGCCAAGACGTGACTCTGGCCAAGTTTATGACCCATCCTGCAGAGCAGACCAAATGAAACAGACAATAAAACCATAGCTTGTCAATGCTCACATTTTCATTGCACTGTAAGAGTCTTTAATCAGCATTTTATCTCACCACTATAAACGCATTGCTCATGCTTAATTAAAGCTACCAACTACTAGGTTACAGCAGATGTTGACAGTCTTTATTGGAGATGGGGCTCTATGGAAGCACACTGCTAAAAGCTCTCTGGATTAAGATCAATGACAAAGAAGGTGTCCAATATGACCAATAATAATAATAAATACAAATAATAATTGTTATTATTAAACTTCTAGATATGTATTTTGCTGAGTGTGAACATTTATTTAATCCCGATTTAATTTCTCTGTTTTCATTTTCAGATCCTCGTCGGACACGATGAAACATCCCACTGTTATATGGGCAAACTTTCTTGGCTGGATAAAGCAAACCACTGTCTCGCTAGTCAAGTTTTGATGGATAAGGATTATAATCAAAGGAACTGACGGTGACACACAGGAGTCGTGCAGCAAACACACGTGAGTCCGTTATATTAATGCGCAAACCGTGCATGTGCACTCTCAAAGCACCGATCGCACGTTGTATTTATGCAAAGACGCATTTCTGTACTTTCACATTGTTTCCACACACTGTGAAAAAGAATAGTTGGTTTAACTTAAAAGTAAGCCTTAATTTTGAGTTTATTGGAATTAAAAATTTGAGTTAATACAATGAAGGCGAAACTCACAATATTATGTTATCTGAATATTCTTTTACAGTGCATACATTCATACATTCAGTATATATATATATACATACAGGGTTGGGGAGTAACGAAATACAAGTAACTTAGTTACGCATTTAAAATACAAAATGTGAGTAACTGTATTTCATTACAGTTACATTTTAAATGGGTGGTAATCAGATTACAGTTACATCTGAAAAGTGTTTTAGATTACCAAAGTGATTACTTTGAGTTTTAATGTCATTTAAACAGCAATTGGTGATTCTCTGACTCTGACCGTCTGAAAAAGTGGAGTTAAGTTTCATCAACATTTTAATACTTTTAAGAGGATCATAAAAATTGTCATTTTTATTTAGTTCTGTCCTGAACAAGACAAAATGACTGAATTTATAAAATAAATTGCCCAACTGTGAACTGAACTGTCCTGTCATGACCTGATGATCCACGACTGTTTTCATGTTTTGTGAGTCATTTTATAATTCACTCGTCACTGCAACTTTTAATCACAATTTGTTTTTCTCCCTCACAATTGCAAGTTATAAAGTCAGAATTGGGAGAAATAAACTTGCAATACTGACTTTTTTTCTTGTAATTGTGAATTTAGTATGTGAGTTTATATCTCATATTTTTGATTTTTCTCAATATTGTCAGTTTATATCTCATAATTCTGACTTTATAACTCGCAATTGCAACTTTATATCACACAATTCTGAGGGAAAAGTCAGAATTGTGAGATAAAAACTTGCAATGACCTTTTTTGTGTGTGTTACATAATTATTAGTATTCCTTTATTAAGTTACTAAACTTGAGTAATGTATCGAAATACGTTACAAATGACTTTTTAAAGCATGTATTTTGTAATCTGTAGTGAAATACATTTTAAAAGTAACCTACCCAGCCCTGAATATATATATATATATATGTATGTGTGTGTGTGTGTAAACAAAATAAAAACATAAATAAATATATTTTAAGTGCTTTACAACGTATTTTTAAATTAATGTAAAATAAAATATTATGATTCTTTTATTACTTAGTTCATTTAGGATATTTAAGAAGCTTTTATAAACTAAATATTACTATTGTTGTGCATCTTGAGGCAAAACAATGGCACATATTTTAAGATATGTCAGTGCAAGTTGCTTTCAGTTAAAATAGTTTAAGCATGCATTTCAGTGTTGGACTAGCTTAAGCCTCGTCTGTGAAACTGAGGGTATATTGTTAAATATATACACTTAGCAAGTCCCCAAATCAAATAAAAAATCAAATATAGTCTATTTAAAAAAATATGTCAATGCCACTGAAGTAACACTGTCTTGTCATTGACCCATTATGCACTGCTTTCATGAAAACCATCCTGACTTTCTCTAGGACGAGTGAACCTGACTGCTGCAGGAATCAGCCGGCTAAGCGGTGAATTTAAGGTCTGGTCACTTGTTGCAGTCACGGTGGAAACAGAGAGTGGGTGAGCTCTAAGAATACGCACTATTGTACGGCACGCTCGCAGCGCAGCCGAACAGACAATAGCTAGCTGTGTGTTCCTCTCCAGACTGCTGGAAAAAGTGTGCACGCGTGTTTAGCCCTAGAGGCGTCACACTGCAGCACAATGGCAGCGCCCGTAAGTGGCTTAAAAGACTAAATTTGCCTGAACGAGACCGGTGACTGGAGTCAAAAGGGCTGACGTCAAGCCAGAAAAAGTGTGAGAGAGGAGAGGAAGGGGGGCCGGCAACAGAAACAGACAGCCTTTTCTTCTCCTTGGCAAAGCCCTTGCTGATTTAAAGTTGCTGACAGTATTTAGTTCAGACGGCACGGCTATTAATAGAAAGGCCTGCTGAAGTATTTTTAGCACAACAGGGCTATATTTATATTTCTCAGGGAGTGGTGGCCTTGTAGATAAAATAAGGGGCTTCTTGATTCAGTCATGGACATAAAAAAACCCAAGAGAGATTCTCTTGCCCCTCCTGTGGTTCTCTTGAATTGGCCCGCAACATTTTTTGCCTTGATTGAGAGCGCAACAGAGCCTCTCTTTTTCAAACTGTGTGCAGAGCCGGCCGGTTGCAGGACACAGTTGCCTTGCATCTTAGCTATAATTATAGAGTTGTTTTAAGCCCCTTACCACCCAGTTTACCTCGAACTGTAACCAACTGGTCCATCCACACCCGCACTCCATATGAATGCATATGTCAATGATTCCCCATGAAACTGGCCTTTCATTAAATAAAACCACACCTATTTCAGTGACCTCTCTGTATTAGGGTCAGTGACAATGTCCAATATGAGCAGAAAATAAAACGTTCTAGTGCCAGTTTTCAAGAATAGTTCACTCTAAAAATATCACTTGAATAAAGAGTAAAAGCACAGATGAGTATGTTCATCTAAAGCATTGTTTAATTTTGTTGTTACACAGTTCTGTGGAATACTTGATAGCGCCGTTATTCCCCGATAACAACTGCTGAAAACAGATAACACAGGCTCATCCTCATACGCTTGCTAGGAATGGGTTTCCTTTGTTGAATTTTTGCGCTTTGTGAGCTGATAAAATATTAAAACTCAGTCAAATCTACGGTGGCCGAGAGAGCTCAAAGCGCTGCAAATAATAAAACACATGCAAATTAAAAAAAGCACATGCAAATAAAAAAAAAAAACGTGATCATCAGTTTGACAACACATGTGCTGCAAATCCTCACAACACATGCAAACTCAAAAACGCGCTGCATTTACAAAAAGCGCTGCAAAGAGCACAAACCACAACGGAAATGTTTCAAGGGGGACCCCAAAAAGTGACGGACCCTACTAGACAACAGCACAAACTAAAAAATATTTAAATATATTATGTAGGCATTAACTCAATGTAATGTGTTTCACTAACAGAAAAGTGTTTTAATATGTGGCATTGTTGTTCACTCATTCAACTTTAAGAGATGATCATATTTGCAAAAAAAGAGCTATTTGCAGCGCTTTTTGTAAATGTAGCGCGTTTTTGTAAATGTAGCGCGTTACACTGTTGGATTACAAGATAACAAACAGGTACAATTTTAAAAGTTTAATCTAAGATCAATATATCTTAAATCCGTTAAATGACTTTCTAGTTTGAACTTGGCGCTCGTACAACTGCTCTCTCCACGGAGTCTTTGCGTTTAAAGACATAATAAAATATTTTGACTCGGATCAATATTTTGTTTCTGATTATTTACTTATGTGGCAAGTAGCGTGTAATCAGCGAGATAATGTACATCCAGCCGATTGTTATTTTAAGAATTGACCCTTCGCAAACAGTTTGATTGACAGGCGATCTGACCAATCATAACCCTGAATCCGCCATTTTGTCCATCAAAGCGGTCAGGGGAGTTAGTAGATTAACGTTGGTGAACTTGAATCACGTCTTGAAACAACATTCCTTCTGATGTTCATTCATGTTTATTTGATGCTATAAATGAACTAGTATGAAGAGATGATCGCTTCACGAGGAGCTACAGCGATCTGTCACCACACATTAAACACACACTAGACGCTATTTATTGATTCAACTTCATTACAAAATTACTATATATCAAACATGAAACTGTTTCATATGTCTGTCGACACGTTGTCAGTGTCCTCTTTGCTCCGAGATGCTTGTCGGACATAGCAACAGTAACTAAAGGGGGCTAAATGGCTAAATCACATGCACGATTTACTATTTCGTTCCCTCGATTTACTAAAACGTACGCACGATTTAGTAAATCGAGGGAACGAAATAGGAAATATTACGCACAATTTAATTTTTAAAGTCCTTCAGGCTGATGCAAGACCCCTCCGCTTTATACTCAACTGGCTGGATGTACATTATACCTTACTTAAACAATGCATAATAGTTTTGGACCCTTTTCACAGACTGTGATGATGCGTTTTCACAGTTATTAACCACTGTTGGGGAAAGTTACTTTTAAAAGTAATGCATTACAATGTTACATTATACTAAGAAAAAGTAACTTATTGCATTACTTAGTTACTTTTTATGAAAAAATGTTACGTTACTTTTGCATTACTTTTTCTCACCTGGTATGGGCTTGCTTGCTTGTTTTTTTGTTATTGTTGGCAAACTTCAACACTAAAAGTGAAACAAAAAGTCTCAGGCTGAATGAAAAACAAATTCACACCTGTACAGTAGAGGGCGCAGATCAAACATTTCAGCTGTTTTGCCATTCTGGATCGTAGAAGAATGGGACGCAGGAGAAGAATCATCAAAAAAAAAAAGGTCAGCAGCAAAGACATTAATTAAAGTAAGATTAAATACATAAAGTACTTGTATTATTGAACATAGTTAATTTTTCATCATTTAGCAGACGCTTTTATCCAAAGCGACTTACAAGGGGAGCAATTAGGGGTTAGATGTCTTGCTCAAGGACTTTAGTCATGGTTTTGAAGGTGGAGAGAGTGCTGTTCATTCACAATCCCCACCGGTGTGGGAATCAAACCGGCAACCTTCAGGTTAAAAGCCCGACTCCCTCACCGCTAGGCCACGACTACCTTTACTAATTTAATCATTGCAATCTTGCGTAATATTCTGAGATTGCATTTCCCAGAGGTTAGTGACGGAAAATTTGACATTGTTCTCCCGTCTGACTGATCAATCTCTCAATTTTTCTTCATTTGAAGGTTTTTGTTTTAGCAAATGGTAAATCAACAATTATATTTGTTGAAGTATTCATAGAAGTTTACCCAACTGCGATAACGTCCACTTCACAGGACCGGAACTCTCTGCTATAAAATAAATTTTTAAAACAGAGATGCAAGCAGTTGTAATTCTCCATTCCTGTTGACTGCCGTGTCAATACTCCTGGTTGAATCTTTGTTCTCTTGCACTGACGCTGATGAGCTCGCTGTAAAGCGGCACGTCTGATGTCTCAGCTTTGAGAAAGCTTCGGTCTTCGATCCAAAAGCATCGGCAAACGTCTGACTACGAGCAATGACCATTCTTCTTATGAGTCATGACCTCCTCCAGAGCTCAACAGACTCAGCCTTTACTGCCGTTTGAAGTGTCAGACACCAGTGACGCGTCAGGAGAGCATGCGCTGCGTAAGATAGATAGTCTAAAATGTGCTTTTCCAGATCCCTTTCAGAGAGTGAAATTGCATCCAGCCGAGACATTTATAAGATCTGGGCCAGATTCAGACAAGACATCATAAGTGTAAAATCTGGCACAATCATGCATCTGATCAGGACTTTTTCATTCAAAGAAAAGATGTCACAGTCAGCAACGTTTTTAGCAAGTGTGAATCAGAGAGCGATATCATGGTAACAATTAAACGAACCTTGGATCATGGGTGGTCTCATTTAGTGTTACGGGCAAGTTCTACGCGAGGAAAAAATAATTTGTTCTGTTTAAAGTCGTTTACAGTGGGGAGATCAAAGGCGAGCGCTCAGTCCTGGTGGAGATTTTATTCAAAGTCTTAACAAGCACAGCATGCCAGTGTTTTCTACTGGTAATTGAAATGCCTTTTATGACTTCACACAGTCTTAAATATTCAGTATGAAGTGCAGGTCTGAATTGAGCTTTTAAGTATTTCCAACTGATGGTTTTCTTTATCAGCGTTAATAAAACCTAACACTATACACTCTTCATGCCGCCTAATAATCGTGCATTGTGTTTATTAAAATAACACTTTTCTAGATATTCTAAAGATTATGTATATTCTACGGTAGCACTATAAAATAAATTAAAATAACATCATAACTGTATAATACAATACAGTATTATTAAAAATCAACAGTGTAGTACTTTGACATGGTAAAAAATACAGTAAAATGCTGTATTCAGTTTTACAGTAAGCTTAAACACTACTGTAGTTAATTTTACTGTTGAATGATATACAGCAACTACTGGATGATTGTTGCCAGTAAGTTACTGTTAATTTGACGATACATTTTTTACAGTGATTTCATTTCGAACGTTGTTGCAGCATTGCAATAGTTAGAGTTTGCCAATTGATGATCTTTACAGTGCGGACAAAGACAACAACTAATACTCTTCAGGCATCCCAATAAGCTTGCATATAAAGTATTTATTTTCATGCATTTCATTTAGTAAGGCTTTGCAGTATTGTTAGTTTGAGCTTGTATTTGCTGATCTATTTCCAAGTCATGAGCTTTGGCTATGCTGACAGACAACTCATGCTTTTCACGCCTTGCAATAAATTTGTATCCTGTTTTGAATGCAATGCATCCGTGCATTTCTCTTGGTATAGCATTGCTATAATTGGCGTTTTTGTAATTTAGTAAGTGATAGACTTTGTCTACGCTGTCAAAAACGACCAGCAATACTTAAACGTGCACTTAATTCAGGATAGGGTTGCAATAGTTTGCACTTTAAAGTGTTTGCAAGAGTGTATATGCTTAGACTAACACACATTGTATAATCATGACCTTTTGCAAAAAGTCTGGATTTTATTTTTAATGCACCCCATAGTATGAGGTTGCGATATTGCTATATTTTGAACCTTATTTATTTCCAAGTGATGGACATGCATGTGTTTCACGCATGTAAAAGGTAGGACTTTTTTCCTTTTGAAGTCTTTGCATGCACAGCGTGCCTTTCACATGAACGACACAAACGTTGGGCACTTAAAGTGTCCTCTGAGGTCTTTCTAAGTTAACTCAAATTAAACAACAGTGGAATTTCACCTCAGGCTTCACTGACACAAGAGGAGCCATTGTTTGGCCTCATGTGCTTGTGTCTTTGTTTGAGGTGGCAGTTAATTGAAAGGTACGTGCAAAAGCGGCAGGAAGCCTTTAATGACACAAGGCCTTCATGTGGACGTTCCAGAGTGAGGTTTGCACTCATGCCAGCAGGTCTTCAGAGTTGAAAGGAATCTTTAAGTGCAATCCATTTGAACTTCACCCATCCCGAGACCCAGTGATCGTGGATAGGTGGTTGGAGGGGTTGGGTGGGCTGTGGGATGGGGTGAGAGAAAGAGCGGGAGTTGCAGGGTGTGGTGACTGAAGTTAAACTGCAGAAATGGGTGAAGGGAAGCTACAGAGACAGTTTCGGTTAGCCATTCTTATTAATGTCACAGTGGAATAATCTTGACTACATAAGAGATTGAACTTCACAGAATGGAAAATGGAAGATAAAAGATATTTGATGAATTTTACCCACAAGAAGTTGAATAAATGTTTCAAAATTTAACTTCTTGCTTTATTTATTGCAAAATTCAAAACAACATAAAAAAATTACGGGGCAAGTCGTTCCTTAAGAATTATTAATTGTGCAACACTTTCCAGTAGTTATGCATTAAAATTAGTTGTAACAATGAACAATAAGTTTAATCAAAACTACTAGTCTTGGTTAATGCTAACATATTCAAATGCATTTTTAACATAGTAAAGGGGTCCTTGATTGTGATTTCACTTTTTTAACTTTAGTGTGTAATGTTGCTGTTTGAGCAGAAACAACATCTGCAAAGTTACGACGCTCAAAGTTCAATGCAAAAGGAGATGTTTTCTTTTACAGAAATCGCTTTTTAAGGACTACAACGAATGGCTGGTAGGAACTACAATGAGCTTCTTCCCTGGTTGGTGACATCACAAGCCCCATAATTTACATAAACCCCGCCCCCGAGAACACGCAACAAAGTGGGCGGGGCCATGTTGTGCTGCTTTAGAGAAGAGGAAGAGTTGTTGTCGTCGAGTGTTGTTGATGCCGTCATTTTACGCCGGACTGCTTCACAAACGAGGGTCAATTCAATGAAAAAAGATGAACGTGACGACACATGCTAGTGATGAGTTGATCAACTCCACAGCAACTACATCAATTTATCCACTAACCGTTCAGAAACGTCTAAAAGTTGAACTTCTTCCTGAGTCTCTCCATCAGTTTGAACACTTTCCTCATTTTGTCTGCGTGAGATTCTCCAGCTTTGTTGTTGTTGAGCTGTTAAAGCTCCGCCCTCTTCTGGAGCAGCAGCTCATTTGCATTTAAAGGGACACACACAAAAACGGCGTGTTTTTGCTCACACCCAAATAGAGGCAAATTTGACAAGCTATAATAAATGATGCTTTAGCATAACGTAAAAATGACAACGTTTACTAACTTTACATGATTATGACAGGAAATTAAACTGTGCACAAAGTAGGTTAGTAAGCGATTTATACACGCTAACATGTATAAAGGATAAGTTTTGGCTAGACTTTTTGAGTGCTCTAACATGTATCCTGCTGCAACGCCTCATGGACTTCCATGGAAAGTGCATTACTACAAACACAAAACAAGCCAACGTTCTCACACCACAACAAAGGCACAGAGTCTTGTAAGTTTGTGTCATTCTGCCTCACAAAACCTGAATAGTTAGATGCATGCGCTCTGTATATTTTCTTATCTTGTAGTTAAATGCCAAGTGGTGCAACACAAAATGCAGGATAGGCTTAAAAATGTCAAGATGATAAAATTGCCCTAAATGCCGTTTTATATTTTGCTTTTGAATTGGTAGCTACGTGTCCAGAGTTTGTGGGTTATAATTACGATCAAAGAGATCGAGCCCCCGACCTCAAGCGCAGGGCTGACTCAATGCGACTTACCGACACTAAAAATAGAAACGACCCCATTGCCATGGACACACACCCTCTTGTTATCCCTATTTTCTGACCAACAAAAAGAAGATGGGAGGGGCAGTGTGTGTATATGGTTTTGTACGGGGGGTATGGAAGAGTAGCATTGGAAAGTTGACTCATTCAATTGTCCCACAATTGCTGCTGCTGCCTCAAACTCCGGCATCCAGAAAGCCTCCTTCACTTCTCAGGATATATTTAGCATTTCCAATGGCTCCCAATGGAGAGTTTCTCTCTGAAAGGTGAGGAAAAATGTGCAAAACAGAAAGGCCAGGACATTCCAGACAGATTTCGTACAGTGGCTACGACTGGGAAACATGTTAATCTGCTTATTTATGGATGCTCACACACACACACACACACACACAGAGAAAGATCCCTGGCTGACTCACTCAAGCCACAGGCTGGGATAAACGTCTGGACAGAAAGTGCTTCCACCCGACCATCATAGGAGTAATAACCACCTCAACTACTGGAACTAAATAAACTTCACACATACACACAGTGGCTTGAAATGGAAATGGGTGCTTCGGTAGAATAACCGCAACAACACAACCCTCCTCTCAGTGGTTCTAAGTAGAGAAATGTGGCGAGAAGCTCCATATTTAAATCATTTTGTTCGTCTACAGACTTTAGCTTAACCCAAGTCGCCCTAATACGCCTATTTGGCCTAAACACAATTAAACTCTCCTCGGAACGGCGCCGATCTGAATGCGGGAACGTGCATGAGTCTGACCAGACAGCTTCTCCCTCATTACCCATATAAAAATATGTGTCTATGCCTAAACGCTGATCCCACACAAATGGCTCAGCCTTCTAAAATTAGTACTAAGCTGCACGCTGAAACAATCACTTCTGATATAATGTTAACTGAGATATTTCTGGCCATACCAGAACAACTCTCAAAAAAAACAAACAGTAAGCACGTTTCCATCGCCCTTTAAATTACGTAAATTGAAAATACGCTCAATGGAAACACGTCGATTTTCCCATATATATCCAAAAAAAGTTTTTACGCTCTCATGAGGTGGTTTTTCAGGTAATGTGAAAAAGGAATATTTCATAAAACTGAAGTGGAAACATTTTTTTCGCATTTACAGGTCACCTGCCGTATGTAAAAGTCGATCATTCTTTAAAGATGCCGCAGTGTGTTTGAACAGAACACGAGAGTTCTTCATTAAACTCATGAAAGACAAAAGTATACAGACTGGATTCTAAACAACAGAAATGCCACAATTTGAATTTATCAAGACCAGATATGAGGAAGAAACACCCAGAAACATGTCATATGTGGCCGTTTGCCTTGCCATAAATGCTTGGAAAACATGCCTACGTCTCCTTTGATTAAAAATAATTGATGATGCTGTGGCTGGGATATACCCAGGGCTGGGTAGGTTACTTTTAAAATGTATTTCACTACAGATTACAAAATACATGCTTTAAAAAGTCATTTGTAACGTATTTCGTTACATTACTCAAGTTTAGTAACTTAATCTAAATACTTTAGAATACTTTGGAATACTAATAAGTGTGGAACAAACACAAAAAAGGTCATTGCAAGTTTTTATCTCACAATTCTGACTTTTTCCCTCAGAATTGTGTGATATAAAGTTGCAATTGTGAGTTATAAAGTTATAAATTTATAGTTATAAATTATGAGTATAAACTCACATACTAAATTCACAATTGCAAGAAAAAAATTAGTATTGCAAGTTTATATCTCCCAATTCTGACTTTATAACTTGCAATTGTGAGGGAAAAAACAAATTGTGAGAAAAAGTTGCAGTGACGAGTGAATTATAAAATGACTCACAAAACATGAAAACAGTGGAAAACATGAAACTTAACTCCTCTTTTTCAGACGGTCAGAGTCAGAGAATCACCAATCGCTGTTTAAATGACATTAAAACTCAAAGTAATCACTTTGGTAATCTAAAACACTTTTCAGATGTAACTGTAATCTGATTACCACCCATTTAAAATGTAACTGTAATGAAATACAGTTACTCAAATTTTGTATTTTAAACACGTAACTAAGTTACTTGTATTTCGTTGCTCCCAAACCCTGGATATACCTACCAACATCCATTGCCTTGGTTTTAGTACTGAAAAAAAATATGTTTTTGTCGTATAACATCGGTTAATGGACACGCCGTCATTTTGCAATGTTTTTTTATTGATATTTAGAAAATATCGCAAAAGTTTTGTGCAAATCTGTAATGGAAACGTGGCTAGTAATGACAGTTGTTTCTTTTTATTTTATTCACGCATTTAAAGAATTTTTATAAAATGTTTTTCTGGTTGCTATGACTGTGATCGTGGAGTTTATGTTGACACCTGTTGGTGTGGATGAAGAATCATGTTAATGCAAACATTTATGGGCACTGATGCCATTGTGTATTTGTCACCAAAGATTCCTTTATTAAGTATCCAGCTGGAGTGAGGTTAAGTGAGTAGTATTTGGCAGGTCATGTGATCTTAACGTGGCAGCCACCATGAGAGCGACCCTGCTTTTTACATGACGTCACACACTCATAGGAACACCCACCTGGAGGACAAAACAAGGCTTTCCTCCATTTCCCAAGTGATTTTTACCAGGTTTGTACAAATATGTACAAACTAATGAAGCAAGTTTGAGTTTGTACTAATGAAGCAAGACTAATATTAAAATACCAAGTTCAATATACACCTTATTGATGGCCAGGGTTGGGGAGTAACGAAACACAAGTAACTTAGTTACGTATTTAAAATACAAAATTTGAGTAACTGTATTTCATTACAGTTACATTTTAAATGGGTGGTAATCAGATTACAGTTACATCTGAAAAGTGTTTTAGATTACCAAAGTGATTACTTTGAGTTTTAATGTCATTTAAACAGCAATTGGTGATTCTCTGACTCTGACAGTCTGAAAAAGCGTTTCATGTTTCAAGTTTCATGTTTTCGACTGTTTTCATGTTTTATGAGTCATTTTATAATTGTAAAAAAGGTCACTGCAACTTTTTCTCATGGTTTGTTCTTTCCCCTCTCAATCGTGAGTTTGCATTTCACAATTCTGACTTCTTTTTCTCAGAATTGCGAGATTTAAACTCAAAATTGCAAGTTATAAAGTCAGAATTGGGAGAAATAAACTTGCAGTACTGACTGAGTTTATATCTCATAATTCTGACTTTTCTCAATATTGTGAGTTTATATCTCATAATTCTGACTTTTCTCAATATTGTGAATTTATATCTCATAATTCTGACTTTTCTCAATATTGTGAGTTTATATCTCATAATTCTGACTTTTCTCAATATTGCGAGTTTGTATTTCACAATTCTGACTTCTTTTTCTCAGAATTGCGAGATTTAAACTCACAATTGCAAGTTATAAAGTCAGAATTGTGTTTTCTTGCAATTGTGAATTTAGTGTGTTTATTTCTCATAATTCTGACTTTTCTCAATATTGTGAGTTTATATCTCATAATTCTGACTTTATAACTCATAATTGCAACTTTATATCACACAATTCTGAGGGAAAAAGTCAGAATTGTGAGATAAAAACTTACAATGACCTTTTTTGTGTTTGTTCCACACTTATTAGTATTCCAAAGTATTCTAAAGTATTTAGATTAAGTTACTAAACTTGAGTAATGTAACGAAATACGTTACAAATTACTTTTTAAAGCATGTATTTTGTAATCTGTAGTGAAATACATTTTAAAAGTAACTTACCCAGCCCTGTTGATGATACATTCTATGTACAAGCAAGCAGATGAACCCAGAATATGAGTGAAACACAGTTTCTTGATAAGCGTTTTTCCATAAAAAAAAACATTATAAAGAAAACACTTAACCATTTTATATTCTGTGCTCATCTCGCCTGTATATAGTGTTTATCATCAATAATGTATCCTGAGTTTGGTCTTTTAATTTCGCTGTTTTAGTACATTAATGCAGTGTTTTTCTCAGTTTGAAATACTTTTTGTGCACTCTGAATCGACACTTCACGTTGATTTCTTTAAATTGAGTTCAGCTGTGAGGTCAAGGCAAATGAAACTGTGAAAGTGAAAAAGTCAAGTTTAAACAGAGATGGGAACAAACGTGTCGCATGATGCGTCTTTCGAATCGAAAGTACCTAAAATGCGTTTTGTGCTAGTTTTCTTTTCAATGAGTTTCTCTCGACTTACACAGAAAACAGAACTGAGACAGAGAAACGTCCTAAACAATTGCAGCAGGTCCATAGACCTTAGAAAGGGACATGAAACTAAAAGACATCTCTGAGATCTATATGTGGTGCACACGATGAAAGACTCATTTTCAGTGGACATCATAAATGGTTGATTCAGAGATTTTTTGTGGCTATTTTTCGGACGTCGGCAGTGCCTCATTATTATTCATGAGACTGTGTGGCCTATGAGAAGGCAATGCTTTATAATTATTCATGACATTACTTGACATTTTTCTCAGACATATGCTTAACTTGCATTAGGATCAATACATCTGCTACAACATAATAACACAAATATGAAGCGAAAAACTGACGTCCCGCAACGTGACATACAGCTCTTCATCTAAAACTACTTTTAAAAATAATTTGCTCGGCCATTTAAAACGATCTAGCAAAGGATGAATGAATCTACACATTTAAAAAAAAAAAAAAAATATATATATATATATCTAAGAACACCAAATAAAATTGAGTAGAGTGAGCCAAACTTAAAAAAGGGCAAAATATCCATAGAAAATCATTACAAACGGTTGACCCCTTGAAAGTCTTTGTATAATTTGCACGCTGTCCATAGTTGTGATGATGTGTTTAGGAAAATGAGGAGGTGAAGAGGTCAAATCACGGAGTAACTGTTTAGTTAGAAACAGGACAACCAAGTGTGACTGAATCTGGTACCTCCCGATTTTAAAGAAGACATGCAGCTGTTGTCATTTAACAGTGTCACTCTGCGAACACACCTGCTGCTGACCACACACACACACACACACACACACACACACACACACTGATGTCAGTGTGTGTGTCAGCAGAAACTCAGAGTCTGCAGCACATTTACCATTGCAACAACATGTGCCACTTCAGAAGAAATGTTTGCTGTGACGTTTTAACTGTGATCGACTACCATGGAAAGAAAGTGTTGCTTCAATCTGTCACTCAGTTTCCCTTATTATGTGGGCTTAGAGCCAACGTGCATTTTTTGCCTGGTATTCCTTACTTTGAAATGCACAAGCAGTTACACAGGGTAATGCTGTGATTTAAAATAGTCTAATATGAACACTTCAGTTCTGTTCTATTGTATTTTGGTGTAAGGCTGCATCTCAAACCTCATGAGGTATTTGAAACACATTTATAAATAGTGCTCCACATAAAGCACAAATATGGGAGACTCGGTCAGAATTGACATTATCATGTTGCTAAGCTAATGCTGTGACACACTGATAAGCCTAAAAATGCACAGAAATGAAAAATGTTAGAATGTTCATGAGTTCATAAAAACTTAGGTAGTGAAAACATTAGCTTGAACGTGATACTCTGAGAAGCATAAAAACATACAATAGTGAAAAGACAAGACTGGCAAAGACGCAATTTTATGACGTCATAGTAGGGCTGCACGATTTAATCGCACGATATGAAAAATAACATCGAACTTGAACTCGATTATTGCTTAAACGTGATTTTTTTTTATGCACAGCTTGTCAGTGAAGTACGGCTCCAAATGCGAATCCATCTGAAAGCACGGCGAGTTTGAGTCGCTTATAATGTACATTTGAAAAAGCAGCGCGCATCAAACATCTTTCCAGACATGAGAAGCACTTATTAACATCTCGTCCAACAAAAGACAACATTTAATAAGATGTTTTTACTCCAAACTCGCTTCATAACGACAGTTGAGCGTCCTTCTGTGAGATGATGTGATTCTTACACAGAATAAGACAGTCGTGTTTATTAGTCATGTTTAATCAATCAAAGCGTTTCAATCTAGTTTATTCAGCCACAAGCTGTGTCCGACCCCAACCGCCCACTCGTTCACTCGTTCACTAACCCCTATATAGTGCATGGCAGTTGAGCGCACTATATCAGCAAAGAGTGAACGAAAATGAGTGAGCGAATTCAGACGCTGACGTTAATAGCATCCGCCAGACAATTTCATCATTAACATTTCCTATACCCGTCTGTAATATGTCCTGTTTAGCTTCATGAATTGTATATTACTGTTTATTTGTCATGTTTATTGAGACCACATCCTCATCCGTCCCTAAAGCAAATAAAAATTCGTCAATACATCATATTCTAAGAGGTACACTGTACACCAGTTCACTAACATGAGAAAAATCCACCAAATTATCATATGATAATAAGTATATATATTATGATATAAACCTGTATCATTTCGCTTCAAAATATCTTTACAAAGATGTTCTAATTAATAAAAAATGACACTTACATTTGTAGAAGTTGCCGCTTCCCGTATTGCCGTCCGCCATATTTATTTTTCTTTCACGCTTGATCGTCTTATCGCGTTGGATTTTGGGTAACGGCGCTTTAACGAGTGTACATCGAATGTACACTCAAAATCAGAGAGGATTGTGGGTAAAAGTAGTGAATGAATGTAGGGAATGAAGTCGTTCACTCAGAATTCGGACAGCACTACAAAATGGCCGACACCCGATATAGTGCACTATATAGTGGATAGGGAGCGGTTTCGACCCGATATAGTGCGCTATATAGTGGATAGGGAGCGGTTTCGGACCGATATAGTGCGCTATATGGTGGATAGGGAGCGGTTTCGGACCGATATAGTGCGCTATATAGTGGATAGGGAGCGGTTTCGGACCGATATAGTGCGCTATATGGTGGATAGGGAGCGGTTTCGGACCGATATAGTGCGCTATATAGTGGATAGGGAGCGGTTTCGACCCGATATAGTGCGCTATATAGTGGATAGGGAGCGGTTTCGACCCGATATAGTGCGCTATATAGTGGATAGGGAGCGGTTTCGGACACAGCAACAGTGATATGACGCGTTATCTTCTTCTGCTGCAGGGCATATATGGAGTTTCTGCTCAAGAGCGCCCTCTAGCTTTCAGATGGAGAACCATTTACTTCTGATCACAGAGCCATACAGCTCTGACAAGCTGCGCGTTAAATAATCGCAGCCTTTGCCAAATCGCGCGTGATTTAAACGCTATAAACCGTGCAGCCCCAGTGACCTACTGCATACTTTAATGTCTCACGAGTCCACGGAAGTATTGGTAAAGCGACGCAAGTGACGCTGGTAGGTCACTTGATAAGGACAACATGGCGAATTTAGTTTATTCATCCTACACAGTACTTTTTTAGCGGTTGTGCAGTAATTTCTGAAATCAGGCTCACAATTATTTCAGTTTGACATTAGCATGTAGCTTTCTTTCAGTCATTTAGCAGACGCTTATATCCAAAGTGAGGCAATTAGGGGTTAGATGTCTTGCTCAAGGGAACCTTAGTCATGATATCAAAGGTGGAGAGAGAGCTGTTCATTCACAATCCCCACTTTCAATTCCTTCCAGCGTGGGAATCAAACCGGCAACCTTCACGTTAAAAGCCCAGCTCCCTCACCCAGCTAAGCTAAGCTAAGACTACCCCAGTAGCTAAGCTAATGATGTGATACTCTATTTGCATAAAAGCACATAATAAATAGTGCATTTTGGAGTAGATTCACGTTTTTTACTTTTCAGTCAGCGTTCGCTCATCTTCAGTGAATGTTGTTGCAATGCATTCTGGGATTGCTATCTCTATGAAGGCTACATGATGCTGCCTTAGATTTAGACCAAAATTAGGTATCTAAGAAGGCAGTGTAATTACACGGCCTACTATTTAGAACAGAAGCACGCCTATGATGCCTAAAAATACTACCTAGATAGTCAGCTCGCTATTTTTTTTTGTTTTTTTTTTAAATTCTGCTGTGAGATCTATTTTACACGATTCATAACAGATCAACCATTCAGGGTTGACCTTCCCCATAGATAATCAAATCGTTCTGGTGAGGCAGACATTAGTCAGAAACACAGTATTCCCACTGAACGAAGTACAAAACATTCTGTTCTAGCTCAGTAGGGTCATTAAGGCAGTTGTGAAGTACA
Source organism: Zacco platypus (assembly GCA_038088235.1). Lineage (NCBI taxonomy): Eukaryota > Metazoa > Chordata > Actinopteri > Cypriniformes > Xenocyprididae > Zacco > Zacco platypus. The sequence continues at coordinate 26,170,952 of CM076064.1, forward strand.
CTGGGAACACTGACGGTTACTTTGGCTGTTACACTAACTACACAAATATAAAAAACTTACAGATGGTAAGTCATGGTCTGTAAACCAGACGGGTGTGTGTAAGTGTGCAGGATGTTTCAGGCATGATGATAAAGAGTGAAACATATTCAAATGTTCAAACAACAACTGATTAACTGAAATCTAAGGGAAGTCAATGTAGCTTTTAAACCTCTGACTCAACTAACCAGTATTAAGCCCTAAAAGTTGCATTCACGAGCAAAAGCATTTGCAAAATATTTGCATGGTTTGAGACAGTCAGAGGGAAGCCCCGCCCTATGCGTAATTTTTCCTGTCTGTTTGTCTGTCTGTCTCCTCCCAGTCTCCCAGACTGCAGCTCAGCCCTACGCCTCACTAAGTCTCTGTCTTTTCCTTTTCGGCACACCCCTCAGTCTACTGAGAGAGTGGGTGAGAGAAAAGTGAAAAAAGTGTCAGGGGAGAGAAAGTTTATCAGTCAGCAGTGACTCACTGAGGGAAAACCCTGGCTTGTATGCCAAAAACGGCTGAGGGGCAACACTTTCCAGATGATATAAACAGGACTCAGACTGTCCCGGTAAAAAAAAAGGACCTTGTTTAGTGCTAATGCTAATGGCTGTCTGATCTTTCTTCCTTACGGTCTGAACACTACAGACAGACTGCTAATGATTTTCAGACATGACTTCCTGTGCTGCAGACACCAGATCAGCATCTGTGCTGACCTGTATTGTTTCCTCAATCAAGTATTAAATGCTAAAAAAAACATCTTAGGCCCCGTTTACAACTGGTGTTTTTGTCCACTTTCAACCTGTCCTGATTTCTTTGAGGGAAGGTCTTTTGTATGGAGGACCAGGAGTGACACATAAAAATAAAACGAAGAATCAATTCATTCATTTAATAATTCACACATAAAAATGTATACAAATAAATCACTTTTATATAGGCAAATAAATAGACATATTTAAAGTTGTTTATTTAATTCCTGTTTTTAAACGTAGATTAATAGAACAATAAAAAAATACATTTAAATGGCTTTTTAAAAAAGGATTTGCCAAATGCTTTTCTTTATCCATTTGTCAATCGGGTGCTAAAATGCCATTGGACAGCACACACGTGGGAGCAACCAATCAGCTTTCACCTCAATTTGAAGAGCCGACCCTCTCTAGAAGAGTTCGAGTGACGCGATCACGCAAAATGTCAGGCGAAGCTAAACGTGTTTTTAGAGGTATTGTAGATTGTAGATTAGCTTTAGCTGATTTTTGCGAAAGAAATTCTCCTCTCGATTATCATTTTACATGTAAAAGAGTTTTTCAGTTGAGGGAAGACAATAATATATTGTGTTTGTACAATAAATGGAAGGATTTGGGTTCAGTTTGAGGTCATTCAGCGACTCTCACGCTATGGTTGAACTTCCAAGCGTTCTCGAACAACACCAGTCGTTGGATGTACCGGCAGAAGAGACGGCAGGATGTATTCTTGTGTCGCTAAGGACAGTCCGACGAAAACCATTATAACTTCTCCAAACATGTTCAGATTCGCCTGACATTTTGCGTGATCGCGTCGCTCGAACTCTTCTAGAGAGGGTCGGCTCTTCAAATTGAGGCGAAAGCTGATTGGTTGCTCCCCCGTGTGTGCTGTCCAATGGCATTTTAGCACTCGATTGACAAATGGATAAAGAAAAGCATTTGGCAAATCCTTTTTTAAAAAGCCATTTAAATGTATTTTTTTATTGTTCTATTAATCTACGTTTAAAAACAGGAATTAAATAAACAACTTTAAATATGTCTATTTGTTTGCCTATATAAAAGTGATTTATTTATATACATTTTTATGTGTGAATTATTAAATGAATTAATTGATTCTTCGTTTTATATTTATGTGTCACTCCTGGTCCTCCACACTTTTGGTGGCTAAATGTTTAAATCTATTGGACGAAATAAGCAACGTGACCAGAGATGGCAGTAAAACATACGGAGACCTTTCGTTTCTGCTCTCACAACACTATGCCGAATGCGGTGAGTGTGTGTTAGAAATCAGGAATCGTGAGAGAACATTGTGCTTGGTATGTTTTTTGTCTTCAAACCAAGCCATCAAACTTTAAATCCCATCTGGCTAGAGCGCTTCCCATAATGTTTACACATCAGGTCAGTAGGTGGAGAGTAGACGGTCTTTCGCGCTGTTGAGCGTCTACACGACGAATGCGTTAAGTGGTTGAAAGTGGACAAGCTCAAAACATTTTAGCCCCCGTTTACACCTGTATTTAGCGTCGTCCACTTGTGATCCGATCAACCAAAACGCATCTTAATACCAGATCTAAACAGTCCTTAGCTGGTCCTTAGGTTGGTCTGTTGGAGGAATTTTGACCACTTTCTTCTGGCTGCATATCTAAAACAGACCCATTTAAACTAGTAAGGCTCGAAAACCATTTTAGGTTGATTGATTTAAGTAAGTTTTTGCAGGGAAGATGAGGAGTTGTGCTGTATACATTTTTTTTTGGAAATGTTTGCTGTTGTCTCATTTGCATAGGCTAATTCCTTCAGCAAATGAAGTAGTAAAACAACACAGATTGCCTGTGCAAATATATCGCTCTACAATTCATTTGCTGTGAAGTCCTCTAGTTGCCAACAACAAGGTAAAGATGATCTTGTCTAGCTAAAGTCTGGAATTTGTGCAGCAATTTTGGATGGTAAGATATGTATCGCACTTCACGAGAGATTCATCACCTCCCACAAACGGCACCAGCAGCTCTTGCTCCGACTAATGATTCATCAGCTTTTACTGGAGCTATTTTCATCAAAGAAACACGCATGCTTTTGGCTGCAATGCAAAGAGATATTACATACACATCACACTCCAAGAATAGAAGTGCCGCTCATGAATGCTCTGGTATATGACGACGAAAACAGCTGCACACACAAAAAAAGAGAGAATTCAAAAGCTTATTGATTGTAATGACTGTTCAAATGATAACCTTAATTATTCACACACACACCACAGCCACAGAGTGAACTGAAGACAGATTTCTACAGAGCTTTATGATTTCATAAAGGAGTCAATCCTCACACGAGACTCTAGGATTTGCTCTTTTCATTCATTCATTTTGATAGAGGGAAATGTGTATGAATGTTTTCCCACAGATTTTATTCCATCTTCATGCCTTCACTTTTTCCGGATTCTAATTTGGACAATGGGAATATTTGTAGCAGTAGAATTATGGGTCAAAATTATCGATTTTTCTTTTATGCAAAAAATCATCAGGATATGCAGTAAAGATCTTGTTCCATAAAGATATTTTGTAAATTTCATACCGTAAATATACCAAAAATGTATTTTTGCATTGCTAAGCGATTTTCTCAATATTTTGATTTTATTTGCACCCTCAGAATCCAGATCTTCAGATAGTTATATCTCGACCAAATCCAATGCCGGTCCTATCCCAACAAACCATACATGGAAAAGCAGGTATAAATCTCAATTTCATAAAAATGATCCTTGTTTTGTGGTCCAGGATCACATTTGTGAAGATCTTCAGTAAGAGTGCATATGTAGGAAATATTGCTAATTTGCAATCAGTCGTTCTCCGTCAGACCATTAATTCATGCTGGTCCATTTTTTCATCTATCCGTCCATCCAATTTGGTGAGGTAGTCTAAACCTAGTACTTTTGAGGTTGCTGGTTGTCTCCTGGTTGAGCAAACATTATGCTTTGCGAGTTGCTTTGGATAAAAGCATCCTCTTCACATTGGTTGCAATCCATCACTCTGGGCTTTTATGACAATATGGTCTCCAACGAGTAATTAACAATCTTCTAGAATGATCGATCCCCATAAACTCTCTCTTCTACTGAGATCTGTAAGTGATAAGCGCATAATGAGTTATCTGGTCATGGTTAATTCTTTGTACAGTAATGAACAGGGGAATTCTGTCCTCCTTCTGTTAACGCACTCCAACTCAAAATAGCTCAAAATTTAAGACTTTGTTCATAACCACAACCTCGTTCCAAACATAAGTTATAGGACTGATACCAATCAACAACTGTGCAAACCCTTGCGAGTCTTCTTAAGATAGCAGTTCATAAATCAGTCATTGAATTAGGTTGAGAAAATTGCTCCTTCCATCATGTGAATTATGAAATTGTCTGACTCATGCGGTACACAAGGGGCTCGTAGCTTATCAGACTCGATCTGATCGTTTTGATGTGCAGCCAGGACCCTCAAAGATTAATCAATACCGCAAAACACTTACTAGTTAGTTTGGAAAATAATGAAGAGACAGTCATATTCTCATTTGAGTCCCTTTAAGTCCAGATCACATAAACCTTTTGAAATGTAAGAGGTGTCGTTGAGTCATGTTTGTGAACTGCAGCTGGTGTGTGAGTAATTCAGTATGCAGTAAGACTATGTGCACGAAGAGAATATGTTCAAAGAAGCATGAAAGGGAGACCCCGGTAAGTTCCCCCCCGGCTTCCTGTAAGCACCAGGTGAGTCACTCGAGAGGCACACGTGTGATCCGGGTTTGGACAGACTTGCAGCTTAGATCACAATGCCAAAATAACAGTTTGAAAGACATGAAAGAGATTAGCTTTTGCACAAGACTATTCCGACAGAGAAATGTCAGCTGTGTGGTGTTCTGGGTGTTAAAGTTTTCTGCATTAACATGTGGTTTTTAGCCGCTTGCCATTCCTGAATTTGAAGGGATTCTGTAAAGAGGAACGGCATCTGATCTCTCCAACCTCATCAGGGATTATAGGATGCTCAGAGCTGTTATCTTGGGAAAAGGGGTTTGTGAAAGGGAAAAGGGTGCAATTGATTGTGGCCAATGTGTATAAGAGAAAAACAACATTTATTTATCCCCGTTTTCAATTGTTTTACTTCAATGAAAACTCATCTCTTCCGTGAACACTTGATCCCCTCATAAAAAAAAAAATTAAAAAAACCCTATCCTTCCCTTTTCCCTTCCTACTCTAGCTTATGGTACTGAGCAATGTATGAAACTTGTATTGTGAGCACTTCCTGTGTTATTTGCCAATTCATGAAGAATCGCTTGTTTGTTTTCCTCACTTGTAAGTCGCTTTGGATAAAAGCGTCTGCTAAATGACTAAATGTAAATGTAAATGTAAATGCAATGAACGGTTAGAGTTTTGGGTGTTTTACTAAAAGATCAAAACGATTCAGATTTATATTCACAGCCTACCAAGAATTCTGACCATGACTGTATTGTAATCTTTATCTGTTCAAATGATTTCAAACGTGACTGAGATTAATTCTATTATAAAATAATAGCTATTATTTTGTCATGATGACTAATGTTTTATTTTTTGCGTTAAAGGTCAAAACAAGATGCTGAATTCTCCAGGACATTCCACTTTGCAATTCTCCGAAGATGTGTATTTGTGACAGTTTACAGTAGGTATTCAGGTGTGGTATGAGGAGGGAGTGTTTCGGTGAGGTAGACTCACTTAGACACCTACACAGAGACACACCAAAACTAGAATGTGTACAGTTATAGAGAAGCATGCGGATGGTTAGCTCCTAGAAAAGAACTTTCATGTTGTGCAATAGTGAAGGCAAATCCTTTCTTAGAAAACCTGTCCGTAGAATTCCAACATTTCAAGGGCAGCTGCGGGTCACCGAGGGTGAGAGGTGAGAGGTCGCGCTACAGTACGAAGACAAAGCTGTTGTTTCCTGTCATCTCCTCTGTGCAACAGAAGACACTTTCTTAGCAGAAAGAGCTGAGAAACATGAGACTTCACCAAAACCTGTTTGCATATAAATAAAGGCACATTCCTGTTTCCAATTTTAGGATCCTGGTACAGATGTGAGTCATCTTGGTACACCTGTGGGTGGGATTTCTAGGTGGATCCTGAACACATATTGGCCAAACCTCGATGCACAAAGAGAAGAGTGCGTCTGTCACACACTAATTCATTTATAACTGATCCGCTCCGTCATCGGCCGAGAATGCTGAGCGTGCGATCGGTGTTTGGATCCAAAGCCTTTAATATGGCCGATTAACCACAATGTGTTTAAACAAACAATCCCACTGCAGGTGTCTTATGAATAATAGTCCACCTGTAAACACCTTTCGCACACTTCAAGAGATCCTCTGACTCATTCTGTACTAACAGAAGTTCAACTCAAACATCCTAACGTGAGTTGTGAATCAGAGGGTCTGCACACGTTTCTCAGAAGTGGCCAGGTGAAATAGACAAGCCTTCAAATGTTTTACTTGTGATCGGATCACCATGGATGGATGTTATTTCCAGATGGGGCCTATGAGGCTACCTAACATTAGTTTAAGAGCTAGTTGCAAAGTTGTAGCTTTTAAAACTTGGTTCTCAGCAGTGCTCATCCCTCACTATTTCACCTCCCACATGTTGCCGATACTTTGACTGAGGGGATTCCCGAGGGCATCCCCCCTTTTTTTTACACTTCAAGAACTGTTTTTCAGTCTATTAGCACCTTTTCACTGTGCAATGGCTTGGCACAGTTCGGCTCACTTAATACCATCTCGCTTGAGGTTCCAAGCGAGCCGTAGCGATACTAAAACACTGCAGATCACTGATTGGATTATCATTGTCGTTGGATTTGAAACACGAGACACCAAACCTGCTAGATCTGAACAATCAGTAAGAGCCGCGTCAGTATCATTTGTTCACAGAGCTTTTTTTTCAACTACATGCTTTAAACGACCGTCGCACGAAACTTGAAAATGCTGTGTCGTTGTCAATAGACTAGGTGCAGAAGCTCCTGGAGGAGCGGATCCACGGCAGGAACGGATCAGTCCATTTTGAAGAGGTACTAGAAGAGTGGAAAAGTAAACCGAGCCGTGACGAGGTGTAGCATGCAGTGGAAAACCATTACTTACTAATATGGGATAAGTTTACAAGGGTGGTGCAGAGTTTTCCAACCCAGAACCACCTTTTGTTTGGTGCAAACATGAGGAGCGCTTCCAGATTAACTGCTGGCTCCAGCGCAACAGTGGACCCAGCAAGTGAACATGCACTGTATCTGCTGCAACAACATGTGTTTTTGTGTGTGTGCGATTATTATCAGGAGGACAGGAAGGACAGACACAGGAACTAGGCTGGGGGATTCGATTCTCTCTCCTCTGATCTGTTCTCCTCCTCTTCGCACTCTCCTACACTTCCTGTGCTTTAATGAGCAGGAACAGGAAGACAGCGGTGACACTGGGGCCTGTGAGGGTCACAGAGCAGAGCCGCTCACCTCGTCCTGACCCCCGAAAACTGGCTTGCAGGAATCTAGAGACAGCAGACGCTGCAGACTAAATCCAGGGATTTGAGCAACTTCTTGTTTAAGGACGATCAAATGAACCTACAGCATCAGCATACCTTAAAACCTCCTGGTATGAAAACGATTTAAACCTCAAAGGTGCGTAGGTCAAAGCATCCACCCAGCAGGCGTGAAACACAGTACCGATCAAAGGCAAGGAGACATGGAATGATATCAATTACAGCACAGCATTGCCAATGCAACGCAACACAACAATGTGTGGGAGAGGAATAGACACAAAACCATTTTCCAATGGGGCAAAAACTACAGGGTGTGGGAGTCGCATGCTGTAGGGAGAGGCTGGAATCTGCACATACTTTCCTCACGAGTATCACATGCTGATCTATGTACGCTCAGGGCATGTGAGTTCGGCATGATCTGCTCATAGAGGTTTGCATTATGTGAACAAAATGCTCTAAATGTACAGATCCTCCACTTTCCCACTGCACATGCCATTAATTTCACTCAGGACTCCCCCTCTGTTTCACACACACTTTTCCAGCTGCTGCAAGTAGGGTAATAGAGAGGACGAGAAAGGAAGAGTTTCCCAGAGCTGTCAGCAGTTTTTTTTTCTCAGCTGATATAAATCACTATCACTTTGTCTCCAACCACAAGACACACAAACAAGCACGTGAGAAAGTATGGGAGAAGAGGTACACTCAAATATTGATACTGGCAGCAATAGATGGAAATCTTTAAGGTTCTTTTTGTAGGGCATAAATTATCCACGGCTGATATTGAAACACTGATAAGAAAAACTGTATTTTTATGTTTTCTGAAGAAAAGAAGTGAGTCCATGGGCTTGCCAGAGTGTTTTCTAGGGCATTGCTTTGGCGTTCTGGGTTATTTCCAAGTGGGGAATAAACTCAAGACAGTCTTACCTCTGTTCATTTGACAGTTTATCGGCTTCCCTCCACCACCCCATCTCCTCACGTCTAATTCTAACTATTCTCACCACAGCCGGCAGGAGTACTCTGGGTTGGGGCCAAAAGAGCCTTCCTGCTGGACACCACACCAAATATGCATAACCTTTACTCTGCTTAATTATGTGTAAGCATGAACTTACTAGGGTGTTCTCAAGGTGGTTTGCTAGAATGTTGCCAAGGTGTTCTGGGTGGTTTTATAGGGCATTACTATTTGGATGCTATGATGCTATGTTGCTGGATGTGGCTCTGCATTTACTTACGTCTTCTGAGTGTTTTTTTATTGTGGTGCTGAGAGGTAGCTCAGGTGTTCTGGACAAATGTTACGGTGTAGCTATGAGTTTTAGGGTGTTCAAGGTGGTTGCTAGGGTGTTCTTGTTGTTGCCAGAGTGTTGCTATGCAGTTGATAAGGTGTTCAGAGTTCCCATGCATTTGGTTTATTAGGTTGCTGAGATGTCCTAGGTGATAGGTAGTGCATTGTTAGGTGGTTACTTGGATCTTCTGGTGGTTGTTAAGGCATTACTATGAGTTGTAAATGTGTGCAAAAAGATGGTTGCTACAGCGTTGCCAGGGTGTTGCTATATGGTTATGTTTTTTATTGTGTTGCTAAGTGTTGTTAATGTATTCTGGGTGATTGGTAGGGCATTGTTTTGGGCAATTGTTGGGCTATTGCTACGAGTTCTAAGGGTGCTCAAGATGGCTAGGGCATTACAAGATGGTTGCTAGGGTGTTCTGGGTGGTTTTTAGGGCATTACTATTTGGATGCTATGATGTCTTGGTTGTTGCTGGATGTGGCTCTGCATTTACTTAGCTGAGTGTTTTTTATTGTGGTACTGAGAGGTAGCTCAGGTGTTCTGGACAAATGTTACGGTGTAGCTATGAGTTTTAGGGTGTTCAAGGTGGTTGCTAGGGTGTTCTTGTTGTTGCCAGAGTGTTGCTATGCAGTTGATAAGGTGTTCAGAGTTCCCATGCATTTGGTTTATTAGGTTGCTGAGATGTCCTAGGTGATCATCAGGTCATCTTCTGGTGGTTGTTAATGCATTACTATGAGTTGTAAATGTGTGCAAAAAGATGGTTGCTACAGCGTTGCCAGGGTGTTGCTATATGGTTATGTTTTTTATTGTGTTGCTAAGTGTTGCTAATGTATTCCGGGTGATTGTTTTGGGTAATTTTTGGGCTATTGCTACGAGTTCTAAGGGTGCTCAAGATGGCTAGGGCATTACAATATGGTTGCTAGGGTGTTCTGGTTGTTTCCAGAGCATTCCTATATGGTTGCTAAGAAGCTCTGCATGGTTTTTAATGCGTTGCTATACAGTTGATTGTGTGTATTACAATGTTGTCTAGGTGAACAACAAAGTAATCTTGACTGTGTGGCTGTAGTTAAGATCCTTAAATGTCTTACATGTCAGTCATTCACTTAAATACCAGAGTGCCAGGCCTTCTGCTAACAATAAAAGGGAGGGATTCCCTAAAAGCGTAACAAGCGTGCGCAAATGGTGGTTGAGTGCCAAGACTTGCGTAGACCATTAACGCAGGTGGGCAGACACTTATAGCTTCACTGCTGTTACCTTAAACAAACAGGGCGTTAGCAGTGTAGACACAGAGTGGCAGGATACCACTACAATAGAAATGGTTTTCACATATCAGCAATCCTTCGTGACTCATCAGTGGAAATATTTGTAGAATTTGAAAACGGTTGCAGCAGCAGAGTCCATGACATCCAATGAGACAGATGAACGAATCGTAGGAATGAAACCAGAATGAAAAAATGTTCCAGAATGTTCCTTGAAATCAGTGTTTTATTACACCAGATTCTGTGGAATTCTGCTGAGAGTCATATCCTTTTATTGTTAGCTGAAGGTACAATCATATAAGTATGTACAACTTTGATTGGGAATTATGAGGAAAATTTTCTGTGGAGTTCCTGGGGAAACTTTCGGCATGGGTGGAGATGCCATGTGGGCCTGCTTACAGCCAATGTGATCTGAAGGAAATTACCCCTGAGCAATCATCTATGGAAAGAGTTTTACTTTCAATTCTGCTAGTTTTATTTGGCATTTGTTTTATCTTAGCACACAGACATGAAGCCGAGATCTTAGAGTTTATAAAAATCCCAGTGGAAATCTTAGATTTTAAGAAGGGCTTGTTTGTGTCTGCTCCTCCCTTTCAGACTTCCAGCTTTCCCCATCCAAAGTCTCCAAAACATATTTCTCTTTTTCTTCTGCATTCTTTATGTCTTCATTCTCATCTACTCTTTTTCTTTCATGTCACATACGCCCTTATTCCCTACTCCTTTCCCACACAACCCTACAGACGGTAAACCCACAGTGTTGGCTGAGAGACGACCAGAGTTGCTGGGATGTTCAAACCATATTTTAAAACAAGTTCAAGGCAAAATTCCCACGGACGAGTACTGACACATCAGCAATGAACTTACTAAAGGGCATATCTTATAAACAGTAACACCCTCTTGACCAACATCCCACACATGCAAAAAGCTGAGTTTGCCTGTTGCTGTGATGATTTGGCAGTACTGAGTGCTAACTGTTCATCAGAAAATTGGCCAAATCTGATGTTTGGCTTTGATAGCTATTCTCAAAAGTGCTTTCAGGAGCATAAAAAAGTCCTGTCTTCATCAAACAAGAGAACACGTATCAGTTTGTTTTTGTTTCTCCTGCTGAGGTTGTCCAGATTGCAATAGGACATGAAGGAGAAGCTCTTCATGAATATCCTTGACTAAAACCACATCATAATTTAGATCAGACAACAGAAATGATTAAACAAAAAGCTACTCCACTTTCTGTCTGGTCTTATATTACAGCTTTGTTGAGTTCTGGATTCTAATTGGTTGACTTGAAGTAGTTACAGGTTTTTTGAGTGTTTTACAGTTCTATATGTAACCCCTCTACCCGGGTCCTACTCGACCCGCTCTGAGCGGGCCTCAAACCCAGGTCTTCTGGCATGGGAGTCGGACGCTCTAACAAGGATCTGTTAATCTGTCACTCAGAGGAGTGAGGTTTACTCACACAGCAACTACTAGCTGGCCTCCATTACACCCACCCCCCTAAACCTCACTCCCATCCGGGTCACGGCACCAAAAAATTAAAAATTTTCTAGTGATTGAGATCCGTTATGAACTGTTTAGTTCATAAAATGTAATTAAAATAAAGGAATTTAAACTAAAAGAATTAAAACTAAATCCATTAAATGATCTCATGATGAGAACGCCTAAATGGTTCTTCTATGAAGAGCCAGACAGAACCCTTTAAAGTTCTATGTAGAACCTTTTCTTAGACAGTGGTATAATCTGAGGCCCACTAGAGCATTTTCATTTTAAAACTCATAAGTTTTGCTATGGTTACACCTGTCGTTTACACTACTCGAGACTTTCGAAAATGCTGCAGACCCGGTTCTAGTTTGAAGTTTGAGTTTAGTATAAACGCACCAAAATGGAGACTTTTGAAAACGATGCATATCCTTGCGTATCCTTGACGATCGTGTAAACAATAACAAGGAGACTGAACTGCAATCTTTGCTGGCGTTGTTGTAACTTTTAGCAGCCATTGCAGCATACCTACATGCTACCCACATGCGCAAGAGGGAACTGTTTACACCTGTACGCATATGCCCAGAGTGCGTGAACGGTCATGTGATATGTGTTTTCGGTACTATAGACAGAGATCGTTTCTGAAACGCTGTGGAAATGCCAGTGTAGACGAGGAACGTTTTCATTTTAAAATTCTGGCTTCAATTGAACGAATGAATCAATAATCCAAGAATATGGAATTCATTGAAAATGACCTGACTGAGGTTAAAACTAAAGCATTTGTTTCACATACCTAAATAATAAAACATCTCAGGTTACGTATGTAACCATAGTTCCCTGAGAACAGGGAACGCGCGCTGCGTCCAAAGCGCTGGGGGAACCGCCTCCGTGGACGCAGCGCGCGTTCCCTTTCAAAAGGGAACTGGTATACATGTTGTGAATTGTATACTTTGTTAAAATGATAAAAAAACACTGAAGGAATGTCTTGTAGTTCTCCTGGGTGCAATGACATTCACAGATGTGCTCTGAGAGTTTTAGATTAGTCAAATCAGCACTTGTCCGTCACGGGGAGCTGTAAACACGCCCTTATCTTTCTCTAAACAGGATCCCAGTCTCTCTCTAAACACAGTGTGCTGAGTTGAAGAGCAAAGTGCCAAATGACCCTGATTTCCTGGAAGACGAGTATCAGAGAAGAGACATAAGAGACTGTTCCACCGGAGCAGCACAAGGTCTTTGAGTTCATTTAGATAAACCAACCCCAAACTTTACTTTGAAACATGATCTGTTCTTAGACAGAGGTTAATGTAATGCAGTAGGAGTGTTTTTTGGGCACAAAGTAACTCAAAGTGCTTGAGTGATAATGACCCCTTGGCTTCTTAGCAGCAAGAGCAATAGAAATGCTGCAGAGTCAAGAAAACTATAGGCTGATTGGTGTTCAGAATGGCCAAAAGTTATTCATTTGCAATAAAAGTTGGAAATTTGTGGCGCCATGAGCATCAGTGATTCGAGTTTAGCTTCAATGTATGTGAGAAGAAACACATCAATGACACTTATTGTGTTTTTTTTGTTTGTTTGGATCTGTCAAACAAAAATTGCGACTCGTACATAAAAAGACACAAAAAATTAACAGTGTTTTTAATTGAATGTTGATTGTCCTCACGTCATAATCAAAAAAAAAAGCTTTTAGCTTAAAATGTTTTGAATCATTTAATAATCATGTGTAATATGTAATTACTTTTAATGCTTGATGGTAAAGCATTTGGCAGAGAATGTGTTCTTATATTAATTTCAGCGATGCACATTGTATCGTGAACAAAATTCATACTTATTAATGCATAAACCAAAGTTACTCAGAATGGGGACCATTTCTGACAGTTTTCCAAATTTTCTATTATATTTGTGCATGCGAGCATTGCTGCACATTCACGCTCACCTCACATCAGAAAGCGGAAGACTTGTGGTCGCTTTGTCTCTGCAAATCATTGTATGTGTGAATGGTTATGACAAACGCTATGATGTCTCCTGTTCAACTTAAAAAATCCCCACGCACTAATCTATTGTACACTTCAGGTCCATTTTAACACCATTGTTAAGTGGAAGCTGAAAGATATTTTTCACATGGGAATCATTTGTCTCTGCTCTTGCCTACAGTGAGGCTATGGGGCAGGAAGTGAACATGGCTCAAATGACAAAGGCACATTGTCCCAGTACCCACCACACAGCAGAGGGCAAGACCTGAGAACAAACCGGCCGGCCAGGACTCAGCATTGACCGGCATGACAATGAGTCTCACAGAGCCACAGAGGCGAGATAAAGAATAGACAGCGTGAGGCATAGTCAAGGCTAGCACACAACCTCTCTCCACTTCATTATGATCTCCTCATCCTACAGGAAAGAGGCACTGGCTGTTCTCAGAGCCACAAACGAGGGAGGAAGGAGAGATAATGTTCCCTCAGAAGCTGATCTAGCAGACAGACAGCCATAAATATCAGAGCATAAAGAAGCTTTGAGGCGTGAACTCCCCACAAGACCTTGTCAATGACCTTGAGTTTTGCTTCGAACCAGAATTAAAACATTAAAACGGACAACGATTTTGATATGCCCCTTAGTTTGTAAAAAAAAAAAAAAAAAATGTTATGCAGGATTATGCAGTCAAGCAATTACAAAAAGGCAGGAATGGGTAACTTCCGCAACAGCCTACATGACACATTAGCCTACTATGTAAAAACACTGAAGTAATTAAAATCGAAATTAAAAAAAACGAAAGAAAAAGTTAAAAATAAATTATTATTATTATTCTTATCTCTCTAATTAATTAAATTAATATATTTAATTTCATATATATATATATATATATATATATATATATGCAATAATAATAATAATAATTTAATATATATATATATATATGTAATAATAATAATAATTTCATATATATATATATATTACATATATTTATTTCAGTAATTTATGAGAATAATTTATTAATTTATGTAAATAATGCATATATATGTTATTTACATAAATTAATAAGTTATTCTCATAAATTACTAAAATAAATATAAATATATACGTAATTAACATAATTATATATATAAATATATATAATTATATATATATATTATATAATATATAATATATAATCTATAAAATCTCAGCCTCAAATTAATTTACGTAAATAATGTTACACACACACACACACACACATATATATATGAGACGCTATTTACATAAATGAATTGGAGGCTGAGATTTACCACTTTATAATAAATAATTATATTAAGATAAAATAATTTATTTTATATAATTTATTTTATATTAATATTAAAATAATTAATTACTTGATTAAAATGTAAAATATGCATATATACATCACTGTATCTGCAACAGGTGAAACAAATGAGTATTATCAGAATATGACAATAACAAATAAGAAATTTGGGTGAAATGCTTAAGTTTTTTTTTGAGATGCGGCCCGACCTTTGGGACGAGGCAGGAATGAACTTCTGCAGATCTACAGAGTTTCACATGCAATGTACAAAGTCAAATTTGATTTTAAGGTGCAGCTATTCTTAAACTCAGAGCATGCTGGGATAGGAAAGACTGCTGCCTTACATAACCAAGTGCTGGTATCATGCCATGACTTTACAGGGAGAATGCATTTCAACCTCTGTACTAATTGGAAGAGTGTGGCTCTGGCACATGACAGGCTAAAAGCAGAAGTGACCTCCAGCAGAACACACATAATCCTTTGCACCTAGTCATGCACACGATTCTATTATCAAATGTACAAAATGAACTTTTATTCATCACAAAAAGCTGTCATGAAACTATGAATATGCACATAATTAGTAATGTCACTTAATTAGTAATTGGGGCTTTATTCAAAAGTTGCATGAAACCTGCATGACTTTTAAGGAGTGTTTGCTGGAGGGGACATGTGGGAAATGATCTCCGGTCAGGATGTGAGGGGGGAGTCTGTCTGATGATCCCAGACCAGCGGCGGGGACGCGCAATCATCAACCCCGACCCTTCGCACTATGACGCCACGGCTATCAGTGGCGCTCCAGCGAATCTGTCTAGAGATTAGTCTAATTCAGTCGAGCTCTAATGAAGATGGTCGAGATTAGTCGTTGTGTTTGGGCGTCGATTATAAGTAACGCTCTTTGCCCCAATTGCATTCATGTTTCCTCGGTCAGACAGCTGTGAACGAGCTGCTCCACGCCACAGACAGATGGACGATCCCGCTGCGCTCCCATGATCCACCCGCCTCAGCTGCTGTCACCGGCGCTCACGAGACTCGCATCCTGCAGCATGATCACAAACATCAGAGGAAACATCACGTTTAAACACATGCACAGGATATCTTAATCATGCATAGAATACAAAGCCATGTAAACACGTCCAATTCACAATTCACCCTAAAATTAAAAGAAAGAATAAGTGCATGACGTTATTTAATTATTTTTTATAATTATAATTATTTTTATTTTTTATTATTATTTTCAGCCTCCAATTAATTGACTTAAATAATAATATTTATTTAATGTATTAATTTATTATGAATAATAATAAATATAAATAAATAAATAAATAATAAATATAAATATGAATCATTTATAAAATATATTTTATATTTATATTTTAACAATTAAGCAGCCCTTTTTGTCATTACTGCAAGAAATCAGACTTTTACTATCATAATGCAAAACAAACAAACAATAAATAAATAAATAGGCACTATTAAGTCATATTTCACCCTCAAATTAAAAATGAGAAACAAAAAGTTCACAACAATAATTTTTATTACTGTTGGTTTTCGTTATATTGCTAATATTATTTGATTATTTACATATTAAATATACATACTATATTATCATTGTTCAGCCCAAAATAAAAACAAAAGAAAGAATTAACAGTAACAACAGCAACAATAATTATTATTTATTTATAAATATAAACCTGCAATTAACTGAATAACAACAATATTTATTTTTTAGCTACTGACAATTAAGAAAAACCTATTGTCATTACAACAAGCAATCTTATAAATAAAATTAAATATAATAAATAAATAAAAAGAGAGAGTTATTTATTGTTTTGTTTTTTGAAATATGACGCATTTTCACGAGATTCATAAAATCTGGTGAATTTTTAGAATTTCATGCTGATGCATGAACACGTGTTCATGTTCCCTAAGTAGATATGTATTCCCATATGTCGATGTGTCGCCTACATATATATCAATCAGGGTTAGGAAACATAGAAGCTCTCAGTGTTTCTATTTTGAGGATGATGACATGCTCCTGATCTCAGCCCTGTCTCTGTTATCGTGAGGTCAGAATACAGGTACGACAGGCTGAACTCCGACCAGCCGTGAGAGGCGTCCCGGCAGTGATGTCTGGAATGCACTGACAGAGCAGCAGAGGAATGCAGGATCGTTGGAGCAAGTGATCTCACCCGGCCAGCACATTCTGACCAGAGTCCAGTGCCAGGCATTTCTGTGGACAGATCAGTCTGTACTCACTAAAATCCCACACTGCCTTCTGCATAATGCAAAGATAACGCAGGTCATTGTTAACTGCCGTTAATAGATTTCCCGAGCACATGCAACACGTTAAATGAAATGTCACAGTGACCTGGTATGCTAAAGCTTTCCACTCAAGGCCTTCAAACACACTGTAGCTACGGCTACAAATATTTAAGTATTGCTGTTATTCTGGCAGCGTTTGCACTGCATTGTGTTGAAGCTCAGGAAACAAGATGCATGTCAATGTTCTTTAATATTCTTCTGTGGGTCTTGCAAACGCTGGTATTATGCAAATTTCATTTGAAATGACATCATAAAAAAGGTCCTACTTTATGTTAGGTGTTTTTAACTATGCACTATTTAAATGAAACATTCACATGCACGTATTGTTACATGCATGTAATTTCTGTAATTACATTTATAATGACACTGTTGACTCTTCCCTCACCCGTATCCCACCTCAATAGAAGCACAAGACTTTTTGTAACACAGTTCTTAAGTACGGGAAGAAGGAGGCGGGAACCGGCGAACATTCAACATACTTTAATCAAATAAATAAACAAACAATAAAACGAAAGTAAAAGGGCGGCAGTTCCTCACGGCGACTGCCGCCCACACAAACAAAATAAAACACAACATAAAGTCCAGGCCTGATCCTCTCTCGTCCTTCACTGTCGTCGCTCCTCTTTTATGCTTCCGGAGCTCCTCCGTGAGAGACACGAGACCGGTGTAGCGCGCAGCTGACGCTCATTATCACTCGCGTCACAGGCCTCACGCCGTTCCCTCACGGCTCTCGCCCGCCCTGCTCGTCCCACTTTTATTTATTTGTTTTAAAGTTTAGATGTTTTGTCCATCAAGATAAGTTTCTCAGTCGGATGAACACAGTTCCGACAACTTCTGAACTCAAAGGAGGGTCAGAAAGCGCTCAGATCTTTTCATCTAAAAGATCTTTATTTGTGTTCTGAAAGACTAAAGGGTTTGGAATGACATGAGGGTCAGTGGTTAATGACAGATTTTTCATTTTTGGGTGAACTAACCCTTTAAGTCATTGGTAATACTTTAGTTTCATTAGTTACTTTAGTTAACATGAACTAAGATTTATAAATGCTGTAGAATTATTCATTCTTAATTCATGTGTGTTATCATGAAACTTTAATTTTAAAACATTAGATGTCACTTAAAACCCTAATGTACATAACTGATTATGAAAAACTGAGAAAAACCAAAAGGAATCAGAGTTATTTAGACAAAAATATATCAAATGTGACGTGTCACGCAGGGAATTGACCCTTCGCAAAACCCGCGCCCCGTTGTTATGTCAGACAAGCTATGCGCTCTCACGCCACACATCATGTTCTCACGCAGTGAAAAATACATTGAGGAGCAAAGAGGACACTGACAACATATGAAACAGTTTCGTATTTAAGATATTGTCATTTTTTAAAGAAGTTGAATCAATAAATAGCGTCTAGTGTGTGTTTAATGTGTGGTGACAGATCGCTGTAGCTCCTCATGAACCGATCATCTCTTCATACTAGTTCATTTATAGCATCAAATAAACATGAATGAACATCAGAAGGAATGTTGTTTCAAGTGATTCAAGTTCACCAACGTTAATCTACTAACTCTGCTTTTGTCGGACAAAATGGCGGATTCGGGATTATGATTGGTCAGATCTTACATTTTTTTCAATGTAAATTATACAATGACTTGTTATTTTTCACTTGCAAAAACTGTAAATATAACGGTATACCATAAAATTTACCATAAAATTTGATTAAATGTACGGTTAGATCTATTACATGTATTCACCGTATATAATAAACCAATTAACTGTTTTTCACCGTAGCATATTTTACAGTATATTACCGTTAAAATCACGGTAATTTTTTGCAGCGAAGGTCTTACATTAACAAAGATTACCGTAGCAAAGATACGGTAACAAATGTATCACTCATTTTTATTTCATGTTAGTTAATACCTTAACTAATGTTAACAATTGAGACCTTATTGTAAAGCGTTACAAAGTCATTTAACCAAAATCCCATTGATTCTGGGATGATGGAACCGGAAGTACTAAAATGCTAACTAGTTTCCGGGTTTTTGCCTGCAAAAATGCGTCATACCTGCACCACTAAAAGTGTGTTTCTATTTTTCTTTCTGACCACACAGTTGCTCAAAAGAATCTATCCATACCATGCTTGAATATACTTTTTTAAAAACAACAACAACAATCATTTTCAAACGCACGCCGGCTCTAGTCAGAGCGAACACTGAACGTTGCACGTGCCTCACGCTAACCAATCAGCACATCGCACAAATCGCCTCCCCTATTCCGATTAGCATAAAACACACAGTGTACCGCTGCCGTTCCCAAAACGTCCTGTGCCAAATCTAGGTCATAAGTCTGTTTTTAGACAAGGGTGTGTGGAAGCAATTATTAGAAAACTTTGTCAAAGTATGAATGTGGAAATGTCAGTCTGTGCGAAAAGCAGAACACTCTGTATGTCTGGCGCCTGTGCAGAAAAACATCCAGATCATCTGGATAAATCACTGGTTAGACTTCATCAGATGTTTGTCTGCAAAACCGCCAAAAGAACAAGTCGCTCTTGCGAACAGCTCTCTCTGTCCTTTAGCTTACTGCCTGCATCTCCACCCCTCCATCCAGGGAAGTTCATAGTATCCTGGAACGTTCTGTCTTCTTCCCTCCTCTCTCTGTTCACTTTTAAGGCTTGTGGTTATGTTTAGCCAGTCCCAGCCAGTCGCACGGCAGGTATCAGCCAAAATGAGAGGGGAGGGAGGACTTTCCGACCACTCTAGTCTGTGCATAGGCCACAGCTATTGTGCAATGTTCTGCAAGAGGAAAGAAAGTGCGTATTTAATAGGAGAGAACTGTACTGCTTTGTTTTGAGACATTTTTTTGCTGGTGTCATCATGCCTGTGCACATGTAAACACACATGCATACATAAACGTGCATGCAGCACATGAAGTTTTTGGCAGCCGCTTGCAGTTTCCGAAAAAGAAGTGCACTTAATATTTACTTAATAGGTACTTGGCCCCTTAAGTGCCTTTCATGTAGAGTACACTTTCAAGACAATGTTTCTTAACACGCTTAAGTACACTTTAAAAAAGTGCACTTTATGTAATATTTGCAAATTAAACCACTGATTTTTAATAATATTTTGTCATGCTTTAAGCAAGAAGATGCAAGATGTGTTGAATAACATAAGCACATTTAAAATATTTGATTATAATTTTAACTGTATTGTGTTTCAACTTCAGCACTACAAATGTGTAATTACAAATATATTTGAATATGTTTCAGTAAAAAATGACGCTGAAATATATTTTAGTTTACCATAAATGCTTGTTAGTACATTCAGCTCTAACCATATTTCAAAGACAACAGAAATAAGCATGAAATTACATATAAAGATGTACTTAAGAGGATCAAAAAAGCACTCTAAATGCTAATTGCATTTAATTTAAATTATAGTACATTTTCATTTAATTGCAAATAACATACAATTAAGTGTCAAAAAACATTCAGTTCACACTTAATTATATCCTTGTAAGGACTCTTTTTAAAAGTATGCTAAAATGTGCTTCTTTTCCACAATGGGCACTGTTTTTTTTCACTTAATAAAAAGTTTCACACAAATAAACAATACTCCTTCAGAAATTTTTTAAAAGCATGTACACTCACACGAGACTAGTTATATTTTATTTTACATAGGTGATGACATCATATTATGGAAGCCCGTTTCCGCCACAGAAAAAAATAAAATAAAAAGAAGCTTATTGCAACTTTTTATATCACAATTAAGACTTTTTTTCACAGAATTGCGAGTTATAAAGTCAGAATTGCAAGATATAAAGTCAGAATTGCGAGATATAAAATCAAATATTTATATCTCACAATTCTGACTTTATATCTCGCAATTCTGACTTTATATCTTGCAATTCTGACTTTATATCTCGCAATTCTGACTTTATATCTTGCAATTCTGACTTTATATCTTGCAATTCTGACTTTATATCTTGCAATTCTGACTTTATAACTCGCAATTCTGACTTTATATCTCGCAATTCTGACTTTATATCTTGCAATTCTGACTTTATATCTTGCAATTCTGATTTTATAACTCGCAATTCTGACTTTATATCTTGCAATTCTGACTTTATATCTTGCAATTCTGACTTTATATCTCGCAATTCTGACTTTATATCTTGCAATTCTGACTTTATATCTTGCAATTCTGACTTTATAACTCGCAATTCTGACTTTATATCTCGCAATTCTGACTTTATAACTCGCAAATCTGACTTTATATCTTGCAATTCTGACTTTATAATTCGCAATTCTGAGAAAAAAAAAGTCAGAATTCTGAGATAAAAAAATCGCAATAATCTTGTTTTTTTTCAGTGGCGGAAACGGGCTTCCACACCATATGGCCAGATCAGGGGGAGGCAAGTTTGGTCCAGAGAACCGCTGTCCTGCAGAGTTTAGCTCCAACCTTAATCAAACACACCTGATCAATCTAATCAAGCTCTTCAGGATTACTCATGCTATAGGCAGGTGAGGGTTGTTTCAGGGTTGGAGCTAAACTCTGCAGGACAGCGGCTCTCAAGGACCGAACTTGCCTACCCCTGCGCCAGATGAGTGCCGCTTGGTTTGTAGCAGTTTACCTTTACATCATGATACATCCACGCCACTAAGTGTCAGTATAAAGGCAACTGTGACAATTTCAGCCACTGCAACATAAACAATAATGACTGTGTGCAACTTTACATGAAATAATTACTCAAACTCCAGTTTAAACTGCAGAGTCAGGGACCATACAAGGAGAATATTTTTTTGATGACTCAAAGCGTACCTGTGGGAATGTTTTCGCGCGTCTCCAAAATACATACCAATACATACATATCGCTGCAGTTTCCAACAGAAATGAACACTAGAGGCAGCAAAACAGCAAACGTCTTTAATCGTTTTCATACACGGTTCTGATTACAGGGTCAGATTTTGGATTAATAAAAACTCGTTTTCACGCGGCTCCTTGCTCGATGTTATGTTATGACTTCAAAACGCTTTTTACCAAAGAATTGTACTTAGGTTGAGGAAGCCTAAAAGGGCTCAAAGGCGAGAGATCAAAACGAGCTAAAATGGCATGATTACAGACGCTTTTTTATTTCACATTTGCTTTTGTTAACACTGTCGGGTAGGTTTTGGTGTAGTATCAGTGGTGCGTTATTTTTAACATAACGGAGCATTACACTTTTAGCGCCACTCACCGGACAAAATTTTAAATCAGAACTGCGCGGATTCGTAAAAAACAAAAAGCAAACAAAAAAATGAATGCTTTTAGTGCCGTTCAGTGGACATTTCACACTGAAACTGCAGTGTTATGTACATATTGGTTCGTATTTTGGTGACTCGCGAAAACGTTCCAACGGGTACGTTTTTCTAATGTGATGAAGGTTGATAAGAACACAGCCTAACTATATTTATTTATTTTTCATTTTAAAGTGAAGACCTCAGATTTCACTGCTGATTTAGAGATTTCAACCTTTTCCCATTCAAATATAAGAGTTTCCTACGGCCTTCAGAAATCAGCTGCCTGAGGCATGACCAAGATGGCCGCCTAGTGAACTTGCCTTGAAGGCACTTTACTGTAAAGATGCTATTTATAGGTTGACTTCCTAAAGAATGTTAGTGCCACAGGCCAGGGCTGCAGTGTTTTCAAAACATCTCCCTAACCAACCTGACATTGCAACAGCCAATGGCATGCATTTGGGGGCGGGGATATTTGTTTGCCCGACCAATCCAGAGGGGGGAGTGGCACGTAAACCAGTTTGAATTTTTTTTCTTTGCAATTCTGTTGATGCAGACGGTGAAGAAAAAACACACTTTGCCTTTAAGAAATCCTAGGAAATTGAGACTTGGCATGACAAAGTGTTCTGGGAGGAGCATAATTATTAGCATGCGTACACAACAGGTTCAGACCTCTTCCGAGAGAAAACTAGCTCCGGCACATGTTATGAGTGTCACTGTGTCATGTGTTGTTGTTGATTTCACTTTCATTAGTCACTGCGAATTGAAGTGCAAAACAGGATTATTGCATTGTGCATTTATGCACAGGTTAGCCTATTAATAGCTAACGTTGACAGAGGAAAATATCAGTAACATATCAGCGCAAACAACGCCAGCAAAAATAGGCAGGAAAAGGTGAGAAAACGAGAGACAGGATTGGGACGGGGTTGGAAACGATTATTTTTCTTTTGCCGATTTGTTTTCCCTCCCCATGGTTGAGCATATGGGCTTTTGTTTTTTAAGCCTGTGAGTGGAAAAAACAGGACAAAGTGTGTTTCTGCCTCTGGCAATCAAGCATGCATCTGATACACACACAAAGAACATCAAAGCACTCTCTGTGCTTTTGGTTCAAGTAATCATAGTACTCTGCAGAGAATACTTGCTTGAGACATTCCATTCTGGTTTCACTGCTTTCTTAGCATGCTCTACTACTTAAAAAGTACAAGCTTTGGGCGATCTGATGTTTGGCATCAACATGAGGTCTTGATCATTTCATGTTTTAGGGTGTGGTATGTAGGTGTCTTCCTGCAGGTGTGTGCAGGATGAACAATGCATGTGAAGGCTGCGAGAGGACAGGATGTGCAAAACGCAGTCTGATGTAATGGAGCATTCTGTTCGAATTAAGATGAGGCGTGATGTCACCTGTCCGATGTCTGACAGGTGATGCATGAAAAAGTGAAACTAGCCGTGCATTCTTTGCAAGCATTTGATTTTTCAGACAAATTGGGAACAGAATTGAGAAGGATAAATATAGTCGATGCTGAGCGATTTGTTCTGCAGGAGTAAGGTTGTCAACAAAGACTTTGCTTTGTTTCCTCAGAGCTCAAACAGTAGATTATGGGTTTGATTCACAGGGAATGTATGAGTGGATGGAATGTTTGCAGGATAAAAGTGACAAAAGTTGGTAGTCAGACTTTGAGTGGCATTTTACTGCACTTTTCATAATTGGAATTTTTGACTTTGAGACGAATGGAACAAAGCACAAACATTCCAGTGCCTGCCGTTCCAAATTTCATCAGGAAGCTAAAAACAAGTACAGGATGACAGACCTCGTGGCTAGATTTATTCATTCTGACAAAGCGGGTCTTTAATAGTCACTTCGCTTGAGGTTAGCTCTCTCTGTTCCAAAACCAAACCTGATGCTTGTTTCGATTCTCTGATTGGTGGAGATTTCTTTGCAGAATCATGAGTAATGTAGTTTTCCACCAGGAGATCCACTGTTAATATAATATATGGTCAATTAACAAGCTTGTAGTTCACAGTAGGTCGGCCTTTATTTGGTTTATAAGTTATCTCTAAAAATCAATTCCTCTATGGAAAAAATGAATGGGATTTTTACTTCCAGAACCCAAGTGCTGCAGATTGTCTTCTCCATGAAGAAAAGATCCAGTGTTGCATCAGGTATCTACATTTATTAATTGCATGCAAGTGGCATAAAAAATGGGAATGCATTTAAAGCAACAGAAAGTGATGCAATAAAATTAATATTATTGATGAATTCTTTATTGGAGGAAATGCAAAGTCATGCATCATGAAACCAATTACAATCATCAAGGGACACCCAGAGAGAACAGACACATCTAGCAACATCAAAACAAACACACCCGTTTCTAGAATAGCCCGCAGCTCTTCTATTCTGCTTGATATTTATAGCCACTTCCTAATGGTAAGACATACTGTACTGTACCACACAGGCTACTGGCTGCCGCCCAATGTTGTAGATGGAACTTGTCCCCTTCTTCTCTCATTTGCACATACGCTCACTCTCACACGCAGTACTAAATATATCTGAATGCAGCTGGATATTCTTAGAGAGTAATGTTTGTTTTTCTGGCATACTCTAATCTATGGAACTTTTTTTGCGGGGGAAGTTGTGTAAACTTGTGAATGACTCAGCTGTTCAAAGCTAATACCATTTCCGACTCTGTTATATCAATTCCAAGTTTTCCAACTTGATCTTACTAATTCTTGCTAATTCTTGCCTTGTTATATTGATGAATGTTCTAAGGTGTGCAATTATTTTCAGGGAAACGCGTGCTAAAGCAGTTCCAGGCAGGTCTTGGACTTTGCCAAATGATGTCAGTCATTTCAAAGGTCCTTACAGCTTACAACAGCAAAATAACCCAAACCCACAAAGACAATGACCAAGCAAATAAATAGAGTAAACAATAGGATAAAAATGACAAATTATGTCCATTTTGTGTGTGTGTATGTGTTTTGGCCACAAAAATGTGTTTTATTACACTGTAAAAAAAATCTCCGTAAAATTTACGGTAAAAAAACGGTAGCTGTGGTTGCGAGAACTTTACTGTACAGTAGCAACATTTTAGGTTTGTACGGGACAGCACTTAGTTTACGGTCTATTTTACAGTTCAAAACCATATAATTTAAAGGTTTTATATTGTAATAATTACAGTTCATAACTGTTAATAAACCAGCTGCCATATCAGCATATGTTGTTTTTGCTTACATTTTATTTTAAGGTGTCTTTGTTACAGTGTAATTATACATTTAAGTACTGAGTAATATTTGATAACTACATGTACTTACTATAGGTTTAGGATTAGGGTTTGGTTTAGGGTTAGTTGCATGTAATTATGCATAATTTATAGTTATTACGGTTGCACATTATTTTACAGTACGTGTACTTTCAGTGTACTTACCTAAAAATAAGGTAACTCCATGGGTTAAGGTTAGGTTTAGGTGTACATTCAGGGTTAATACCGAGTTATTGTAATTACTATAATAAGTACATAGTATGTACACAGGGAACAGGACTGTAAAATGAAGTGCTACTGTTATTACTATAGTAGCTACATGTAACATATGTAAGTAAAATAAAGTGTTACAATCAAATTTAAGTTGCATTTAAACATTATTCTTTCATCTTGTTGAACACATATTTTTATTTGGACAGTGTGACACTGTTTTCATGCTAATGAATGGAATGGAATTCTGCAAAACTACAGTGAAAACATCAAATAGCTTCTCTTCCCTGCATACGATACCATGGAGAATGTGAATAATTCATTTAAAGGCAAAAATAAAACAAAAGGTATTGGTTTTAATTTCTGTATTAGTAGTAGAGAGCGATACTAAGATGCTTCACATTCTCTATACACACGTTTTTTGTAAGTTCAAGCCCACCTTCGTTAATTTATTAAAGGTGGGGTAAGCAGTATTTCAGAAACGCTGTTGGACATTGTTGATATTTGAAATCATCCCAAACAAACCCACCCCTCTCTTCATTGCCCCGCCTCTAAAACTCACCCTCCAATCCAAATTTCTTTCAAATCTCCCTCTTGCTCGTTCTGTCTCCTCGACCGTCATACGCCCTCTAATGCTGATTGATTACACGTTTGTTCTTGGTGTCGGCCTGTCTAACTTCCAAACAGTGTTTTTGAAAACTACTTATCCCACCGTTTATTTGTTGGACAAATTGTCCGATTCAACATCAGATCGTCTGTCAATCAAACTACCGCCGAAGACTGAATGATTCCTTACACATAAAATGTATAAATAAAATAAACCGTTATTTTGATAATATCTCTATTATCAATTTTACTGTATTTTTGACGAAATAAATGCAGCCTTGATGAGCATAAGAGACTTTTTCTATAAAACATTTCAAAATCCTACTGAACCCTAGTGTATATCTCTTTTAAAAAATAATTATTTTTTTACTTATTTATGTAATCTTTCTAGAACATCGTCAGCTGAAGTGCCCGGGACAACCTCTAGAGGGCACTTCACTTTGGACTATACACCACACACTCACACTCTCATTCTTTCACACGGACTACATTTCCCATAAGCCCCGTACCCAGTCACTAATTACCATCACCAGCTGCACCTCATCACCCACACCATATAAGCGCTGCTCACGCATCCATTCATTCTTGATTAGGTTCCCTGTCAGTTCTGAGCGTTACTTCCCGTGTCTTGTTTTCCTGGTTCTGTTTGGCCTGTCTGTCCCGGTTTGACTCACTGCTTTAGATTACTGGACTGTTGTTTGCCTGCCGCCTATACGACCCCTCGCCTGTTTACTGACCTGCTTACTCCGATATTCCTGTTTGACCCTGCCTGTTACGGCCAATCTGTTTCCTAATAAAGCCTGGAATTGGATCTCATGCCTCTGACTCGCTCTTCATTACACATATACACACCAGACTTCACTGGAACATTCTTGCATTGAAGGAAGTTCATGTGATGAATTCATTCCAATAATTAGTGCAACCGTTAGTGGGGCCGTCACAGGACACCAGCTGTGTCTTTCTCCATGGAAATATACTCCTGAGGAAAATGTAAAACAAAAATCTTGTTTTTACTTCATAAATTGGATTTTGGAAGTCGTTACTCAGTTTATGTAACCCTATATCTCTACGGCAAGCCCTGTTTGTTATCAGATCGCCAGACACAACTGTTTGCTGGTTGCTATGGGAGAGGACCCTGGCAACTGTATTGTTTGGGGATGGTTGACTGAAGGAGGGGGCGGTTGGCTCAGCCTGACTGGCTTTGTTTCACTGCAGTGGGGTTCCCTCTTGGCACAGACTGCAGGGTATTATGGGTCACGGTTTCAGGAGTGGATTCACGTTTACTTTAGGGTGAGCGGGACTGTAAACTGTGGGAGCTCTGAGTCAGCACTTTCCCCTGGACGGACCACTGAGCAGCAGTAACCACAGAAACCACACATACAACAGAAAGTCACATGACAACCACGGTTTCCAAGGAAACAGACATAATCATACAGCATTTTATTTGAATCCAGTGTCTTGTGATGGAACAAGACGTGACATTTTGATAGAAATTATGAATACATTTTTTAATTGGCTAAAAATTTAAAACATTAGAAAACTACGTTTACCCATTTAAAAGTTGCTATGGTGTTTTGATTCTTTGCCAGAGCTTTTATTTGAGACTGTTGATGGTGTTCTAGCCGGTCACTAGGGTGTTCAAGCTGACTGCTAAAACATTTTTCAGTGATCAGAACAGACTGAAAACAACATGAAGGAAATGATCAGAGATTTATTTGAATGTACATTGTACTGTACTGTATGTTGTTTTAGTTCCCCACGAGATCTCATTTACTGTTCAGAAAAAGTTCAACTGGACTGTGAGATCTCTCTCTCGCAGATGATCCCAAAGCAGCCCTTCAGATGAAGAACACACTGTATCTCTCTGGAGTGTGTGTTTATCTCAAGAGGTCACAAAGCTCCAGTGTGACACTCACTGTGACATTTATGTACAAACGAATGAGAGCACTTTCATGAGAGCATGAGACTTACAACAGAACTATAGATGCAGCTCACATTATGTTTGTGTGAGGGCGAGTAACAGTTGTATAAGGATTTTTATACTATGTAAACTGTATATTCTATCCCTTAGCCCTAAACCTACCCTCATTTAAAAAAAAAAAAACAACAAAAAAAAAAAACAGTAAAAAACAACTAAAAACATTTTAACGGTAAAAAACTGTAAAAAGTCAATTGGTTTCTGTACTAAATACGGTGAATAACTGTAATAAATCTAACAGTACATTTAATGTCATTTTATGGTAAAATACCATTAAATTTACAGTTTTTTTTAAGTGAAAAATAACAAGTCTAATTTACAGTAAATAACCATAAATTAACATTCCCACAATTCCTTACGTGACACTTCACATTATACAGTTTTGAAGAGTAAAATAGACGGCTGTTCCTACCGTATTATTTTTTACGGTAAAGTTCTGGCAACCAAAGCTGCCCTTTTTATCGTAAATTTTATGGGACTTTTTTTCAGTGCAGTTTTACATACACACACACACACACACACATATATATATATATTGTGTGTGTGTGTTTGGCCTTTATTGTATTTTAGACTTAATTTGGCCCATACAGTGTTCCTTCATCGATAAATAATTAAAAAAAAGTTTACATGTTTAGTAAACTGATCCATAGGAACCACTGTGGCCCAAACAGTGAGCTGCAGGTCCATAACACTTTGTAAAATGACGAAGCACCGTGTCACCTAATGCCAGAGGCCACGAGGCAGGTGAAACCTCTCACCTGTATGACCATAACCCCGTAACTCAGAGTGACCCACAAACAACAACAAATACAGGTAGTGTGGAGACTGTCCCCTCAGATACGCCTCAGCATTTACAAAACTTAATCAAATGAGCACAGTGACTCCAGACACTGTCAACATATTGCATTTAATGAGGTTTGTATAAAGCAGATATGTTAGGGCACTTCACTAGTCATGATGAACAGATGGGACCTGTAGATGGGCGTTGGGGATTTGATTATGGGTGTGAAAGTTAATTTACCAAGATCTGACTGTACAAAACTATTTTAATATTACAATTATACTCTCAACTCTGTGTGTGTGTGATATATGCACACATATATACACCCAAATCTAATTAGGTCATTATGTATATTTAAGTAATAGGCATATTTCTGTATTACCATCCACATGATGATGGTATAGTGTGTCCTTGTCTTGATATACTGTACCTGGAAAACAGTTTCTGTTTTCATCCTGCTCTGTCTGTACTGGATGTACCTACCAATTAGTAGCACGCACTCTGAAGAACCCTCTCACATTCTTCCCAATTGCGTGAGGAGAGCAGAAGAGGACAGCTGAAGAAAGCACAGCGTGCTTGCAGAGACACAAATCCTGAAATCCTCTGAGATGAGTGCAAAACTGAAGTGCATGCATGGTCATATATCCTGCAGGGTTACGTAGTTTCGGGTTTTTTCCGGTCGAGTGTTGCGTGAACGGAGAGAATAGATTTTGAAGAAAGAAGAAAAAAGAACATCTGAGGCCTTCATTGTCTGAAAAAGCCCAGGACTGCAAGGCATGTCTGTACATGTGTGAAACTGGCCAAGGCAGATCGAGTGCCAGTGCAAGTGAGGTTGAGTGTGTGTGTGTCTATGTTAAACGCACCTAATTAAGCCAATGCTCAACTGGACCAATTTACAGGTACTAGACAAAAGCATGTAATCAGACTGTAGCCAGACCTCTGTATCAAACACAGTGTTATGGACCTAAATTAACCATTGAAGTAAACTGATCACTAGCGCTCACTAAGCCACACTCAGAGCTGGGTCACTTTTAAAATGTATTTCACTACAGATTACAAAATACATGCTTTAAAAAGTCATTTGTAGCGTATTTCGTTACATTACTCAAGTTTAGTAACTTAATCTAAATACTTTAGAATACTTTGGAATACTAATAAGTGTGAAACAAACACAAAAAAGCATATATATATTGCGTGATATAAAGTTGCAATTGCGAGTTATAAAGTCAGAATTATGATAAACTCACAATATTGAGAAAAGTCAGAATTATTAGATATAAACTCGCAATATTGAGAAAAGTCAGAATTATGAGATAAGTTTATTTCTCCCAATTCTGACTTGATAATGTGCAATTGTGAGTTTAAATCTTGCAATTCTGAGAAAAAGAAGTCAGAATTGTGAAATGCAAACTCACAATTGTGAAGGAAAAAAACAAATTGTGAGAAAAAGTTGCAGTGACGAGTGAATTATAAAATGACTCACAAAACATGAAAACAGTGGAAAACATGAATCTTAACTCCTCTTTTTCAGACGGTCAGAGTCAGAGAATCACCAATTGCTGTTTAAATGACATTAAAACTCAAAGTAATCACTTTGGTAATCTAAAACACTTTTCAGATGTAACTGTAATCTTATTACCACCCATTTAAAATGTAACTGTAATGAAATACTCGAATTTTGTATTTTAAATACGCAACTAAGTTACTTGTATTTCGTTACTCCCCAACCCTGGCCAAACTATAAAATAAAATAAAAGTTAGGCAGTTTGTGTATTTATTCTTTAAAAAGAAGTAGAAGGCAAAAAATAACCTTGGTGTTGTCACCATCAACAGCAGAAAATACACTGGAACAAGACGTTAATGGATCAGAGTTCACCACAGACCTTAACCAAAAATACCGTTGACCTCAAGATGGAATTGGAAGTGCTAAATTGCTAACAGGTTTTGGCCAATACGTTCGACCCTTTCTTGGATCACAAGTGGACGACACTAAATACAGGTATGAACAGGGTTTAAAACATTTTGAGCTTGTCCACTTTCGACCACTTTCAGAGGTAGTCGAAAAAGCATTCGACCGGATTGCTTTCGTCGTGTAGATGCTCATGTGGTCGAATGTGTTCAAACAGCCACAAAAGACCGCCTACTGTGTAAACATTATTAGAAGAGCGCTAGTTAGATGGTATTGAAACTTTGTTAGCTGGAGACCCAAGTGGTTTGAAGATGAAAAACGGATTATCAACATGATTATCTCACTTTCTATCACAGACTCACGGCGTTCGGCGTGGTCAGAGCTGAAACGAAAGCTGCTGCTGTTCATATGTTTTTCCGTCGTCTCTGAGCGTGTTCATGTGAATTGCGTGAGCTTTTTTCCCATTTGATTGAAAGAAAACATACATTAGTCTCAAGTAGCCAGATCTCCAGATGAACGGCAGGAGGTCTCTATCGGACTCTATCGCAGCTTTCATTGGCCAAGGACCCCCCAAGAGGAAGTTTGACTGACATGTAACTCAACCAATCACAGTTCGTTTTGTTCTGCGTCATGTTAAGGGGGCGTGAAAATGTCCCTACGTCCAATGAAAGTCAAAGCATTTAGTTGATCTGGTAAGCGCTCATTGTCACGGTTGTAAACACGACGGCGGTCTTCTTCTACGAGGGGGTCTGGCGTCACGGCATTTGCTTCCAGGTGGACCAATTAAAGAATGCGACACATTCTCCGGACATCCTGTAGAATTCAACCAACCAGAAGACGACTTTGAAACTCCTGAAGTTTTTAGGTAGTTGTGGCCTAATGGTGAGGGAGTCGGGCTTGTAACCTGAAGGTTGCTGGTTCGATTCCCAGGAGCTGAAGGTGAACAGCACTCTCTCCACCTTTGATATCATGACTAAAGTGCCCTTGAGCTTGAGCCCTAACCCCTAATTGCTCCCCACCAAGGGCAACTTCTCACTTGTCAAATGAATAAATGTAAAATGTAAATGAAGTGTGTGATATGCATCAGACGTTCAGCCAACGGTCTGTGGGCGTGAGACTACCCACTCATAAACCCTCGAAAAACAGGACAGAAGTGGATGAACAGAGCTCGTAAACTGGTACGTGTCTCCCTTGTCCACTCGAGATCCGATCAACCAAAGGGCATCTCATTGCCAGGTGTAAACAGGGCCTATGGTAGAATGTTGTTGGGACATTATAGCTAGCAACACCAAGATTCAAATCCCTGGGAATCCATAAAAGTGAATCTTGAATGCACTGCAAGTTGCTCTGGATGAAAATGTCTGCAAAGTAAGACCTAGAACAGAGAATTAAACTCAAGATAAACAACAGTAACGTGTTTCTTGGTAGGTAGGAGTGATATCATGTATTCCTACTTTTATGCTAAGAGATTTAAACACAAGCAAGGAATAAAATACCCATGGCCCTGATGTTCTTAACACGGTATTTTGCCAGCTGAACTGGGAACGCTGTTTCATTATCAAACAATAGTCATATTAATGTAAACATTGCAGCTGAAAGTGAATAGTGCAGCCAGTTGGTGACCTTTCTTTTTGGGAGTTTTTACAGCTATTATTAGAGTAACCTGGAGGAGAGATTAACTTTCCTGGACTAGATAACCAGCCAGGCAGCTGCAGAAACAGCTTTCGGATCAGTCAAACAAACCCTTTATCTAAATTTCTACGCGCAATGTGCCGAAACTGCTCTCAGATCAGCATATGATGAATTGCCTGCCCTCATGATCTAGTACAGGAGTTTCATGTTTGGACATGCCTTTCCCACAGAAACCTTTTCCAGGTAAAAGACTGTGCACACTGAAATGGTTCACAGTATTCCTAGACTGATTCCTAGAAATTGTCCCTATCAGGAGGCAGCGTTCATTCAGATAAACACACATGCATCCATAAAGCACTCACTGCATACACCGCAGGACAAGTGTATATCTAAACTTGATCAATGCCCTAACGAACTCCAGCACATGGACGTCTGGAAACAAGCCAGCCTTGCGTAAGTGAGCACATGCTTCCATTACCCTGGAATACTCTCACCCTTCTGAACCCTGTGTCAGATTAAAGGGAATGTTCATACTTGAAAAGGACTGTACATGTTGTGCAAACTGTACAGATGTTGTACTGTCATCGTTGTCCTTGAATGAACTGCTTCATCTTTGATTAAACGTCCCCTCCTACATTTATTTCACTCATCAGCTCTGAGGACAGGATATCCCCTCATAACAGCTCCATTACCAAAAAGACTAAAAGGTCAGAGGTCACTGAGGCCACATGCACAATCAAGCTTAATTTTTTGCACACTCGAGTGTATGTATAAAGAGGGCGGAAAGAGGTGAGAAAAACCATAGGATGAATTTCTGTGGGAGGAAACTGGGTGAAGACCCAATTCACAGAGCAGTTGGAGCCACACCTGTTTGTCCACCAAACCCAAATCCTTATTTCCAGTGAGTCTCTGTACCCAGAAGCAGAGAAAACCAGCACTTGGGGTGGAAAAAGGTGGAACTCTTTATGTAAGATACCAAAGCAAACCAAAAACAAAGATAAGATACGTCTGTTTTTCTGCACACAGACGTACATCTACAGAATAAATATCATAGGTGGGGCTGTTTTTAAGGTGGCAAATGAGCAAGGGCCCATTTTTCCATTATCCCATAATCCTGATGTGGACTTTGCGCTAAAATGGGTAGTAAAAAAAAGCAAACACAAACAAAAAGCAAATGTCCACTGGAAAAGTTGGTACATTTGAAAAAAAGGCTGTTGTTGTAG
This sequence comes from Zacco platypus, assembly GCA_038088235.1. Classification (NCBI taxonomy): domain Eukaryota; kingdom Metazoa; phylum Chordata; class Actinopteri; order Cypriniformes; family Xenocyprididae; genus Zacco; species Zacco platypus. The sequence continues at coordinate 26,204,683 of CM076064.1, forward strand.
AAGAATAACAGCAATTTTTTTTTACTATATTCCTTTTCAAAATCAGCACAAGAAAATATAACCTAAAATTACTTTAAATTAAACAATGCGTCTGAATATAATCATGCAATTTGCTTTTAATCAATTAATCGACAGCGCATTACAATTATAATATGAACACAGTTCATGTTACAATTTGCATACTATACAAATAGAATGGAATATTAGAATTAGTGCATTCCAATAATAAACTACCAGTTATCAAACATGTAGACAAACTAAATTATTGAAGTTCATTTATTATTATAAGAGTTCCCATATGCTGCCTTCTTTTCTTTACTCTTTACTCCAGTTCATCGAAATATTTTAATGTACTAATAAATTAATAAATGTTTGGAAAATAAAAAAACAAAACAATAAAAAAACAATAAAAAAAATAAAAATAAAAAAATTTAAAAAAATAAAAAAAATAAATTTTGTCAAGCAATTTTCATACATAAATGCAATTAATACTATTCTACAAAACTATTCTACTAAAGCCTTTATGGATCATAAGGTTCATTTCGTTATCTAAAATTGCGTCTGGTCATGTAAAAAAATCTTTTTCGTGAATGCTTTTTTTGAATCAGCCTGTGATCGTATGGTTGCTCGGTATGACCGAAATTATGATAAGCATACAATGTATTCAAGAAATGACTCATTACAAATCTCGTACTTCTAAATCTGATGCGAAAATGTGAATCAAAATCTGCATTACTGCTGTAACGTGTGACTTTCAGATTTAAACCGGTCTTTAAAAATGAATCACCAAAGCGGATGATTTACAGTCAGGCCTTTTCTGCACTAGAACAATGCAGGGGCTGGTTCTGCTCGATTCATGCGTTTTGTACATCACGTGATCTCCAAGTGCATTTATGAAAGGATGTTCCTGATGTATTCGAATGCTTTTAGCCAGCAGGTGCTCAGTTCGTCCCTGGAGAGTGAATTATTCAGGACTGCAGCATGAGCGTGCATGTGATTTGTGACTGTCACACGCACACACGCTCTGGGCAGAGTGACACTGCACACACGGTGTTCGCTGTGACTTTCATTTGCAAAGTCACCGTGACCTGTACAGTGTCTCTCTCGTGACACTGGCTAACTTTCCAATATAGGAAGCAGCGAGTGTGTGTGTGTGTGTGTGTCTGTCTGTGGTTTCACATGTCCATCACGGGTAGAAAAAGGAAATCACACTCTCCTCTAGAAGTAGCATGTTTCAAAGAAAGAGGATATTTCATCACCAGCTTGCAGCTCTTCAGTAATCTGTGCAACACAGTGAATCTAAGCATGGGTGTGATTTATACTCCACTAGAGGCACCAAACGGAACTGCAAACATAATCAGCCCATGCAAAACCTCTGATAAAATGCCAGGACGTATGGATAAAAGTTTTAAAAATGCATTTTGATGCATCAATCCAATAATAAAACATGAAATGTACTGTTTACACATTTTAATAACCAATTATAATGACTATAATTATACCCAATATGCATATTCTGGAATATTTAAAGGTTATAAGGTTATACCAACACAATCACCAACAAAATTGGTGGACCCATTCACACCGAGGATGATGACTATAATGATGAAGATATTCTAAAAATTGTTCAGCACAACTATAGCAATAATGCCACAGTGAAATTATATCGTTGAAATAACTTTCTGAATTTTTTTCCCGCCTGATGAACAATAAAAACATCGACACCCGATCAGAATCCATCCTGCCTCAAAGAGCTTGAGCATTTAAAGGGACAGTTCACCCAAAAAAAAATTTTTTTATGCCAGCAAGACAATTAACACTTTCAATGCCCAGAAAGCTACTAAAACATGTTTAAAACAGTTCAAGTGGTTAAACCTTGATATTATAAAGTGACGAGAATACTTCTTGTGAGCCAAAATCACAAAATAACGCCTGATGCGCAATTTCAAAACACTGCTTCATGAAACTTTACGCATCTTTTGTTTCGATTCAGTGGCACCAGAGTCACGTGATTTCACTAAACGAGGCTTTGTTATGCCATAAGTGATCAGAAATATCTAAATTTGCACTGTTAACAATTTTCCTGTATTTTTACAGTACATTACTGGCAGCACGGTTAAAATGTACTGTAAAATGTTCCCGCTCAAACAAAATTACCCAGAATGCAATGCAAATTACAGTATTGTACTGTATTATAAAATACAGCATTGTACTGTTGGTTTTTACAGTAATGTGCTGCTAAATCTACAGCGACATTTAACAGTGTGTTCTGAAGATGAATGAAGGTCTTACGGGTGTAGAACGACATGAGGGAGAGGAATTAATGACAGAGTTTTCATTTTTGGGTGAACTAACACTTTAAAGCGGCTTAAACAGAGCGATAATGATGTTTATAGTTACTGTCCTCAGTGTAAACGGGCCCTAATGTGAATTTGAACGATCTGCTCACACCCCAGTGGCGGTTATGTTCAGGGCTGGACCTTTATGCTTACTTTTTTTCTAAAATTCGTATGTTTTCAAATGAAATCACCGCCTCATAAAATAGCTACCTTTCCTCGTAATATGGGGTCGGATTATAAAATTGTTTTAATTTACCTTGACTGATTATATGCCATCAATATATTTAATAATTTAATCATGTGACCCTGCTTGATTTAAGATGGAAATTCGTTATTGGTTCAGTTCAGTGTTTTATTTCCACCACATGATGTTTACTGTATTTTATTTTGCCATAAGTATAACTATCTTAAGTAAATCACAATTATAAATCCAAACAACCGCGAACAAATATGTGCAGCCCTATATATGTATGCAAAATAACAATGATGCGATGCATCGATTAACAAAAGAAATGCAAATACAGCAGAGTCGAATACTTCAGTAGGAATGACTGTCAGAGCAACGTCGAGTGATTTCAAGTGAACAGGGCTTTAGCAATCACTACAAACCCTTAGTTATTGCATTTTACAGCTCTTTCCTGTAAATGTCATCAGCATGAAAGTGATGAACAGATCAGCAAGCCCAGCGTTTGGTTATAAAGTTCAAACATCTGGAGAGAGACGTGTCAGGTGCTGTGATTTCATGAGCTCATCTTGACTCAGCGTCACATGACCGCAGCTTTGGCCAGCTCCTCAGAACTCTGATGTCACGCTGCTTCAGCTTCGTCTCGAGCGTCTTTGTGTTTAGTGCTGGAAAGCCCCTCCATTTGGGCTGATTTGTAATCTTTTCACAAAGTGCTGCACAACAAATGACCATACATGGAAAACAATGATGATGCGGACAATGAAGTCACTTCAGAGGTCTTTACACACATGCACACCCTCACTCTTTGACTCAGTTGGCTCATGCCACCAACTTTTCCAGCATTGAGATCAGCAACACAAAATGTAGTCTGACCTCATGGAGGAAAAAGAGGGAATTGATGCTCCTGCGAACACGTACACACACACACACACACACACTCAGACCTCAGCTCCCTCTCGCTTTCCCGGAAGAACAGGCTCTGTGTTATTGGAAATGGAGAGAGCAAAGCAAAAGCAGGAAAGGGAGGGGGAAAACAGATCAGGAGTTCCTTTTAAATCATGTGATTGGTGAGTCAGTGCATGAGCTCAGTGCAACACAAGATCCCCTGTGATTGGTGGACAGGGATGTGCCGATCCGACCTGCACGCGGGAGGACAGGGATGGAGTGAGCCTATAGGAATTATAAATAACTGCATAAATGTACTGGGAAATGGATTTCTTAAAACTTTTATGCCATTTTATGGGAAAACTAGATTTTCTGAAGAAAATATGAGTGCGTATTTTATAATAGTAAATATCTGCGCAAATGCACAGGCTAAAATAGACAATGGAGTGATTTTTTTAAAAAAAAAAGATGTTTTTCTGGTGATTATTGGTGAAAAATTCACTGCCACAAACCAGATGTTTCTATATGGTTGCTAGGAGGTTCTGGTGCTTTCTAGGGTATTGCTAGTGTGTGACTGTTTTTATTTTTAGTGTTTGTGAACCAAAAAAAACCAAAATCTGCTCATAAGTACTTTAAAATCCACGCCAACGTATTCATATTTATAAAAACAGCCAATCTCAATTTTACATTTAAATTATTGTAAAATTATCGTAAAATGAAACGTAGTGTGATTTCTATGCAACATTTTATACAGGTCACCATGAAATAATGGATTCAGTCTTGAAAAATACAGAGAAAGTTCTAAAACTCTAAACTAAAACGAATGCACTGCATATTTAAATCTTTTGCTTAAAAAAGTTTAAGAACACGTACAGTTCATGCTAATGTGTCATTACCGCCACATTTTCAGTCATTGTAGTAATGACAGTGTGCAACAGAAATGGGTTTTATATACCTAAAGAGCTCATCGAACGTAAAACTTTGTGCTTAAAAATGCCAATAGTTGCACAACTTCCCATAGATTTTTGCATGTTTTTGATTTGCGTTGGCATTTTGGACAGGAATTTGATTCCCGGTTTCTTCTTGACATCAACGCAGGGCTCTGTGCACGTCATGTTCAGTGCAATGTTGACACAACAGACCCTCCGCACGTTACCTCTCCAACAGACGTCACAAATAAAACACAAGCAAAGCCAGCGGCCTGCGCAAGCACTACAGCGGGAGAAGAGCTGAAAACAAAGGTGGTACAGAACCATCATCAATATTCCATCTCACTTACACAATGATAGTGAGGTCACCGTATAACAGCTCTCTGAAGTGCTGTGTCATTAGAGCCAGATGATATTTCATCTGTGTACGACTACAACTCCAAAATAAACAATGCGAACTCGAATGGATGCACATGGCATACTCTTAGATTGTGCCAACCAAATACTGAAAACTTTCATTTGAAGGTGTGATGGAGGCCTCGCACGACCGTAACAATGTATTAGACGTTGGAAATTAGGTCATCATGGTGATGGGAGCTGACTTGAGGGAACATCTAAGTCCTGAAACAGATGCATCATTTGATTCTCTTTTTAAGTAAATAAGCATTCTGTTTTTCTCGAGACTTTAAGAGTCATCGAAGGACATTGCTGCCACATCAAAGCTGTCAGAGAAATGAAAGGAGATATTTCTGCCTGAAATCAAACTGTGTTGTGCTGCAAAGCTCATGTGGAGATTATTAGTAACTGGAAAGTAGTGTTGAGGAGATTTACATTTCTAGCAAGCTGAAAGGGTGGGTCGAGCCAGGACACGCACATTCATGTGGACAGCGCCACTACATGAGCTCTCAGGGCAAACGAGGTAACGGTTAAAAGAACGCTAGTTCTCGTTGGTGTAACTCAAAGGTCAATACTCAAGTGTTAGCAGACTCGAGTGCACTTCTGACTTACACTCAAAGCTCTGGAGCTGCTTTTGGGTCACACTATGACCAGGGCTGGGTCACTTTAAAAATGTATTTCACTACAGATTACAAAATACATGCTTTGAAAAGTCATTTGTAACGTATTTCGTTACATTACTCAAGTTTAGTAACTTAATCTAAATATTTTAGAATACTTTGGAATACTAATAAGTGTGGAACAAACACAAAAAAGGTCATTGCAAGTTTTTATCTCACAATTCTGACTTTTTCCCTCAGAATTGTGTGATATAAAGTTGCAATTGTGAGTTATAAAGTCAGAATTATGAGATATAAACTCGCAATATTGAGAAAAGTCAGAATTATGAGATATAAACTGAAAATATTGAGAAAAATCAGAATTATGAGATATAAACTCACAATATTGAGAAAAATCAGAATTATGAGATATAAACTCACAATATTGAGAAAAGTCAGAATTATGAGATATAAACTCACAATATTGAGAAAATTCAGAATTATGAGATATAAACTCACAATATTGAGAAAAGTCAAAATTATGAGATATAAACTCGCAATATTGAGAAAATTCAGAATTATGAGATATAAACTCGCAATATTGAGAAAAGTCAGAATTATGAGATATAAACTCGCAATATTGAGAAAAGTCAGAATTATGAGATATAAACTCACAATATTGAGAAAAGTCAGAATTATGAGATATAAACTCGCAATATTGAGAAAAGTCAGAATTATGAGATATAAACTCGCAATATTGAGAAAAGTCAGAATTATGAGATATAAACTCACAATATTGAGAAAAGTCAGAATTATGAGATATAAACTCGCAATATTGAGAAAAGTCAGAATTATGAGATATAAACTCGCAATATTGAGAAAAGTCAGAATTATGAGATATAAACTCGCAATATTGAGAAAAGTCAGAATTATGAGATATAAACTCGCAATATTGAGAAAAGTCAAAATTATGAGATATAAACTCGCAATATTGAGAAAAGTCAGAATTATGAGATATAAACTCACAATATTGAGAAAAGTCAGAATTATGAGATATAAACTCGCAATTGCAAGAAAAAGTCCGTTTTTATCATGTAATTCTGACTTTATAACTTGCAATCATGAATTTATATCTCCCAATTCTGATTTTATAAAAAATCAGAGTGAGTTTAAATCTTGGATTTTTGAAAAACAATTCAGAATTGTGAGATTCAAACTCACAATTGCCAGGAAAAAAGTCGAACTGTGAGATTAAAAGTTGTAATTACCTTTTTTACAATCACAAGGGACTCAAACAGCTGTCGCAAAACATGAAAACAGTCGTGGATCATCCAGTAATGTTTACATTGCTGTTTAAATGACATTAAAACTCAAAGTAATCACTTTGGTAATCTAAAACACTTTTCAGATGTAACTGTAATCTGATTACCACCCATTTAAAATGTAACTGTAATGAAATACAGTTACTCAAATTTTGCATTTTAAATACGTAACTAAGTTACTTGTGTTTCGTTACTCCCCAACCCAGAGGTCATAAATAAGTTCATATGCATCCTAAAACAACCCTGAGCATCTTCCTGTGAACGAAACATGGGCTGAGGAGCAGGAATCGAGCTTAGGTGGCAATGAAGCTGGTCAAATAAGAGCAGTAGGTTACTCGTCCAGGATGAGTTTCAGACTTAGCATAGCATATTCTGCAGAAAATCCTCAGAAGCTAACAGCTCACTAACCATTTTCTCTTTGCCATTAGTCTAATTTACATAACGATTTAAAAAATGAAGGGAGTTGCTGCACACAAATGTGTTTGTCAGCAGGGGGAAGTTAACTGCCCAATATATCAACTCCCTGCTGAGCTAATGGTCCTGCCGAGTCTTCACAGCCTCTGGGAACAATGACTAATTAGGAATTTTCTTGTTGACTCTTAGTGGGCAACATTCCCATTATTTGCATAGAGAATCCTTTTTTTTTTTTTTTTGTTTAAATTCCTCTTCATCTCTTTCTTTTCCTCAGTAAACGCCAAGCCACGTTTTGCAAAATCTACATGAAGTATTTGTGAGAAATGTCAATGCATCATAGATGCATCATTGATAGATGTGACACCTTCTACTGCTAGAGAAGCCAACCCCGCTCCTGGAGGGGTTCTGTACCATCCTGAGTTTAGCTCCAACCATGATCAAACACACGAGCTAATCAAGCTGTTCACCTGAAAATTACATGTCAAAGAAGGCCTAGAACTGAACTCTGCAGCAATGTAGCCCTCCAGGAGCATCGAGATGTTTTTAATATGCATTACTAACTAACTACAAAATGTGGAGCACAGATCTGATTTAAGGACAGTCATATCAGGCCTGAGCTTGTTTCCCTCCAGCTCTCTCACAGCTTGAGTCATGTGACCTCTTGTATAATTTCAGCTCTCACGATCTTCAGTGGCTGACAGCAGCCTCATGCACCAACAGACCCAGGAAAGACCCTAAAAAACCCTGAGTGTGTATATTTGTGTTCGGCTCCCGGCTTTAGATTAAATTCAGTGTTCTCCCATAGACCACAGCAGATGTTTTTGCTTCTGCAGTGTTTTCTGAGGGGCACAAAGTGGGTGAGGATTGTGAGCGTGAGATTTCCCACCACCTGCAAATGCAACTCAAAACAGGAAGCACAGATGAAAGAGAATGATTCAGAAAAAAAGCAGCTCGGACAGGACCGACCGTAAACCAGAAATGACTGTTTTCATCTCTTTTTGGCTATTTTGAACTGCTCTGGGTCCTCAAAGGGAAACTTCCACAAAGAAGTAAACTCGCTGTTTATATTAAAAGAGAAATAATGTGTCGAGGGACTTTTCTTTATTCCATTGACAGGGTCAGACACTTCATCCATTTTATAAGTGATACTTACCTTGAATTACATACTTTAGATAATGTGTTAAAATCAGCAACATCTCTGATGAATAAAATATCAAGTCTCTTGCTTAGACAAAAATCTCTATTACTTTTTGAACAAGCTTCTATGACTAACTTCTGCTTTGGACATGATCAGGGTTGGGGAGAAACGAAATACAAGTAACTTAGTTACGAATTTAAAATACAAAATTTGAGTGACTGTATTTCATTACAGTTACATTTTAAATGGGTGGTAATCAGATTACAGTTACATCTGAAAAGTGTTTTAGATTACCAAAGTGATTACTTTGAGTTTTAATGTCATTTAAACAGCGATTGTCAGAATTGGGAGATATGAACTTGCAATACTGCAATTGGGAATTTAGTATGTGAGTTTATATCTCATAATTCTGACTTTTCTTAATATTGTCAGTTTATATCTCATAATTCTGACTTTTCTCAATATTGTCAGTTTATATCTCATAATTCTGACTTTATAACTCACAATTGCAAAATTGTAAAAAAAGGTAATTGCAACTTTTTATCTCACAATTCCACTTTTTTCCTGGCAATTGCGAGTTTGAATCTCACAATTCTGAATTGTTTTTCAAAAATCCAAGATTTAAACTCACAACTGCGTTTTATAAAATCAAAATTGGAGATATAAATTCATGATTGCAAGTTATAAAGTCAGAATTACATGATAAAAACAGATTTTTTCTTGCAATTGCAAGTTTATATCTCAACTTCTTTGCTTGCAATTCTGACTTTTCTTATATATCTCATAATTCTGACTTTTCTCAATATTGTGAGTTTATATCTCATATTTTTTACTTTTCTCAATATTGTGAGTTTATATCTCATAATTCTGACTTTATAACTCACAATTGCAACTTTATATCACACAATTGTGAGGGAAAAAGTCAGAATTGTGAGATAAAAACTTGCAATGACCTTTTTTGTGTTTGTTCCACACTTATTAGTATTCCAAAGTATTCTAAAGTATTTAGATTAAGTTACTAAACTTGAGTAATGTAACGAAATACGTTACAAATGACTTTTTAAAGCATGTATTTTGTAATCTGTAGTGAAATACATTTTAAAAGTAATCTACCCAGCCCTGGTCATGAGGTTGTCGAGAAAAAATACTTATTATTTTTGTATGGTGTAGACACAATTACCATTTCAATAGGAATTTGTGCAATCAGGCATTTTGATTGAGGGCGAAAGTTTTCTGTGCTTTGTTGACAATGGACAGTGGAACTTTTTTTGACCTCACCTTTATGACCTATCCGACTACAAGACTTGACATTGAAGGAGAGAGACAGAATATCTTAGAGACTCGGGGGGATCTTTTGACTTAGATCAGTAGCTTACCCCAGCATTGTGGTTGCAACTTTTGCACTGGTAAGCACCACTCACATTTTCCATAAACAACATTCCATAAAAGTCTTAATCCACAAGACTGAAACATTTACAGAAACTCTCCACCTGAATTGTACATTGTGGCATTGTGTGCTGGGAAGAGATCCAAATTCCAAGCATATCTGAGCATTAATATCCATTCTAACTAATGTCAATAGCATTGTTTAAAGTATAAGGTCACAGAACAGGCCGGCTCAGTTAAACAGACATTGCACTTTCTGTCTGTTAAGAAAGGATTGAGATTAATTTTTTCTCTCTCTCACACACACACACACACACACACACATGCAACATTGAAGTGGTGTTCAGGAACAGGAACCAGTTCCTCTGGGACTGCAGCAGGAGAAACGGGTCAAGCAGGCCCGGCAGAGAAAGAAAACAGCTCAGGTTCATGAAGAACTCTTGCCTGCAGGCAGAAACTACATGTCTCCACCTATAAAGAGAATGCTGGGATTCAGGGAAAGCTTTGTTCCCAATGGAGAAAAAAAAAAAAAACGTACTGTGTGAAAATGTACTTCCACAAAAGTGTGAGAACATAGGCTGGAAGAACATGCTGGTACATGCAATTCCCAGCGTGATTTTAAACGGATATCATGATGTGTTGAGCTGCATTCGCACAATATGTGGATGAATCCAATAGGTAAAAACGTAGATTAGGATATAAAGGTGTTGCAGAGCAAATATGACCTCACACTGTAGTAACATTTTAAGAAAAGCAAAATAATAAATATATTGGCCATTATTATAGTCCGTGGCCTACATTCATTTGCAATATTAAGACAACAGAATTCCCCTATGAGCACTTCTAAATTCCCAAAGATTCTCGATGCAAATCCCGATCCTACATTCTAATGCAAATGCTTAACCTTTGGAATACACTTTGATGACTTCTTGAGGAGAAAAAAATTCCCTTGAGCAGGAAATTTGCATATGCGTTTCATGTGCAGCACCCAAACACTCTCTCCTTTCCAAAAATGCTCTGGAAAGGAAAGCAAATAGGTTCAGTGTTTTTAGTTCCATCACATTATGACTGTTCTAGGCAAATCTTTGCAAAGCATCAAAACTGACCTCAGTTCTGGTGCATGAGGACATCTAATCCTTTAAACAGGCTCATGCAGACAGATCTACCGTACAGCAGTTATCTGAGCTGTGCTCTGGGAACACACTGAGTCTGTAATATTGCAAAGTGTTGACCCGGGCAAAGTGCCCAGGGTTCCTGGCAGACTCCAGAGTCTCAGCACAGGTGGAATGGGAGGAGGTAAGAAGTCATATATATATATATATATTAGAGCTCATTATACAAAAAATAACATTGACCTTGAACACAATTATCGCTTAAATTCAAATATGCACAGCTTGTCAGTGAAGTACGGCTCCAAATGCCAATCCATCTGAAAGAACTTCAAGTTTGAGTCGTTTATAATGTACATTTGAAAAAGCAGCGCACGTCAAACATCTTTCCAGACACGAGAAGCACTTATTAACATCTTGTCAAAGATGTTTTTACTCCAAACTCGCTTCATAACGACAGTTGAGCGTCCTTCTGTGAGATGATGTGATTTTTAAACAGAATAAGGCAGTCTGTGTTTATTAGTCATGTTTAATCAATCAAAGCGTTTCAATCTAGTTTATTCAGGGATATGACGCGTTATCTTCTTCTGCTGCAGGGCATATTTTGAGTGTCTGCGCAAGAGCGCCCTCTGGCTTTCAGATGGAGAATCATTTACTTCTGATCACAGAGCCGTACAGCTCCGACAAGCTGCGCATTAAATAATTGCAGCCTTTGCCAAATCGTGTGCGATTTGATCGCGATAAATCGTGCAGCCCTATATATATATATAGTAACCTTTATTTATATAGTGCTTTTTACAATGCAAATTGTGTCAAAGCAGCTTTACAGTAGTAATAGGCAAATAATTTTCAGCTCTTAAAGAAAATGGTGTCATTGTCCAGCTTAAATAAATTCGGTATTGATTCATTCCGTTGTAAAAATCATTAGTTATTAATTTTGTTAATTTATCTCTATAGCAGCACTAGAGAAAGCAGTGATGTAATCGTCCAGCTCAGTGCAGTTCGCGTACAATGGTGTCATCGCAGGCAGATCAAAAACATAGTTGAACATAAAGTGTCCCCAACTAAGCAAGCCAAATGCGACAGGAGGAAAGAACCCAAACCCCAACAGGTGACAAAAATGGAGACAAAAATATACATATATATATATATATATATATAATGCAAAATAATAATTTTAAAAGGTTGAACTTTCAAAGACTTTCGTACCTCTAAGCACAAGCAGCAGTGCTTTGACCTCCACATGAAAAATCTTGTAGATCTTCATAGCATTTTACTATTTGCATCTACAATATGATTCATATTTTCCCAATGATGTGTGCTCAGGGTACTCAGGGTATGCATGGGATCAGTCTCTCTTGTTTTGATTTTCATGAAGGCATGGAAGATATAACATGAGCTGTTGGGTAATCGCTGGCTGCACTTTGAAAGGTCAGTAAATGGGGTTGAAGATGTCACTGTTTGAACTTTGATCGCTTGACCTGTGAGCACCGCAGCACCAGGGGTAACGCAGTAGCTTGACACTAGAGTTCATAAATTTGTAACACATGTTCAATGTCAGTTTATTGAACAATAAATATAAATGTGTTCTAAAGGAAAGTGTTATGATAGTCATTGATTGAATAAAAATGTGATTTATTATACATTTCAAATAATGACAACTTTTTTTTTTAATTTGAGACAACCTAAAATAATTAATTTACTCGGATCTATAAATATTAGTTTGCTCTAACCTAAAATAATTAATTTACTTTAACCTATACATATTAGTTTTGTTAGTTTGTTCTAACTTAAAATGATGCTTGTTCCAACCTAAAATAATTAGTTTGATCAACCTTTAAAAAGTGGTTGCATGGATTTAAACTTTTCAGATTAAACTAAATGAAATGATTTACTTTGAGTCAATGTCAAATATTTTGTGTGATTGATTACTTCAATTTTTTTAAGCTGATCCAAGGTTTTTATTTTTTCAGTGTTGAGTTCAATGCACTGTTGATGTTAAAGTTACGGTAAGGGCCTTAATCCATGTGCACGCTCTTTTCTACATCTCTGAGGTTGAAAGCTGCAAATCCAGAGTTAACAAAACAACCTCATTCAGCATTAATACCTCTTCCTCTTGTATCTCATTTTCATATTCGTCCAGGCAATCCCTAGTATCTCATTTGAATAAGAAAGCAAACATTAGCTGTGCAAATGAGAGTCTGAAATGTGTGCATGTGTGTTTGCATGCATGTGGGCTTTCAAAGGTCTCTCATAGCCATCCTAGGCCCACTCAGTAAGTGGGCGATGCTGATGGACAGTGTGTTTACAAGCAGGTTACACACAAAAACAGATATGGAGCTCTGACTATGACGTGGCAGTTCAGAGTCCCTCTAACAGTCACAACCATACATTTGCATTTGTGGTTTTCTAACTCTCACCCCACGGAGAATGCTGCTGGTGGAAAACACCAGACACAGATTACAGAAAACATTACATTACATGAACTACTTTCTCTTATTTGCTCATTTTTTATTCTGCTGATTACATGATTAGAGATTTCCCTGTTGAGTAATATCTTTTTACATGTTCGGCACTGTTACAGCAGTCATATTGAATTTTCGTTGCAAAGTATTTTTAGACCCCTAGGCTCTTTTTATTATTCATTTCTCACAACTCAGGTGTCCTTAACTATAAGTACTTGTAAATCATATAAATGATACACTGAATTGTTCACTGTCAGATCAATGCATGTAAAGCATCAATGCATTTTAACACAATTTGCATTATACAGAGAACAAAGTTTCCCCTCGTGCAACAAGATTCTCTATGCAAATAAAGATCTCACATTCTTATGCAAATACTAATACCAGGATGAACTTTAGTGACTTCTGATGAGTACTTCCCCTTCCTTCTGCAGTACATTATTCAATATGCAAGACATTTTTTGCTTTGTTTTGTATAACAGCACATAAAAGTTCAATATTTCTGTTCTCATAACAATAGCACTTTTCAAAATGTCAACTAAAATGCAAGAGCAGGACGGCCTGTACAAAAGAACAAGCAGTTGCTTGAAAAGGCAGGACATAAAGAGGACAGACGAACTCTCAAAGAACAAAACAGTGAGGATAGGAGACGGGGCGGGGGCGAGAAAGACAGAGCTGCATAATTTCAGCAGTGACGCAACATTCATGCTACTCTCAACAGCGACCATATTAGGGCGTGGGCGGGGCTTAAGCACAAACCAGGAAGTAGGGGGTCCTCGAGTGGAAATACCACATGACTTCCAGTACGATCTTGAAATATCGCTCTTCTGTTCCCCCTCCCTTCTGCTGTTTTTCCTCTCTCTGGCAAAATGCACTCTCTTCTGTGTCATTAGGGCACTTATTGATCAGTTCAGATGTGAAGCAAGCAACAGTAACATGAGGTGCAATCTCAATAAATGCTGTAATCCGATTACTGGCATTTACAGCATTGTGCAAGCAAGTGCAGGTTCATAATACACGTTCTGGTAAATGAGACCGGTGCAGGAAAAAATAGAGCAGCTGCAGTTAAACTTATAGTGTAAAGCTGTTAATATTTTCTAAAACAGGTCTGTTTGAAGAACACTGTGGTTATTTACCAACATTAAGGAAGAGTCAACCACGGCTCGCTAAGTTCATTAGATGATTGCATGCATGCGATCTGTCATCAAATACTATAGTTAGAACCACACTAGTAGAGGAGTCATTTTAAAATGGTAATTTAGTGCCAGATTCAGGGCTAAAGTGAGTTGCGTGTTTTTTAACTGACATATATAATCAGAATTCTGGCACGAGATTAAACACACACCATGAATTTGGGTAAACTGAGCAGTAATGATTCTTCACAAATGCTCGAAGCTTCTGCATGCAAGCTCAATTCCGTGCATAGTTTCATTATGAAATTATTTTCACACTTTCATTATGATATGTTTAGACCTTTTAACTGGGGAAGGACCCCAGTGAAATAATGCTAAAATATTACTGATAAATCCTCTTCAGTCAGTTGATGTGACTCATTTTCTTAATCAATACTTAATCAGTTTGTGTTTACTGTCAGATGTTTTTACTAACTAGTGATGCTTTTAATCTGATCGTTTGCAGAAAGTTTGTGGCTGATGTTCTTCAGTCACTAAAGACAGTTTATCCATATATCAGAAACACTTTTTTTTTGGAAGGAGGTCTTTTTCCTCAATGCTGATGAAATGCCTGTTTGGAACGCAATTTAATGTGCACAAGTAGGCTATATTTTTGGTGTTGTAGGAAGAGCATTAGCATAAAGTTTGAACAAAATCTTCCTCAACATGTTTAAAGCAAGCTATCTGAATGCTGTTTTAATGGCACCATCAAGACTAACATCACTCTTAAGTGATGTCCATCAGGTTAGCAATAGGCCTATGTCAGAAGAGCACAACCGTAAACATAAAGATCATCTTTTAAACCACATCTGGTTCCCACGCACCCACAACAGAGACGTACACAAACCTCTGGAATCGCTCCGTTTACCTCAAACAAATACCAATCTAGAGGTCAGGATAGCGCGACAGGGCGGGATTCACCCACTCTCAGCGTCATGGTAACCACACGAGAAAGTTCCGCTACAGAGCGCGCTCTCTACTTGCATTTTCGCGGTCTGTTTCCCTCCCACTCACGAGGCAATCCCCCTCAGCGATGATCAAACGTCACTGTCACATCTACTCCCACACTTCACTTCAGATTCTCCGCTACGCACTCAGTGGGCTGAACAGTGAACTTGACACACACCTCAGACACTCACAATGATAATACAGCTGACCGGGTGTTCACATTTACAACTGTATATAATAAGTATACAAAATTATTGTTTAAATGAATATAAATTTGATCAAATTTGTTTGTGTTCCATGCAACATAATTGCTTTTAAAATAGTCGCAAGACCCTTTTCACACATGTCCGGGTTTCTCGAAGTCGTCATAGTTGGGTAAAATTCTATGGCGGTGAATGAGAGAATACATTAAATATATTTTTTGTGTCCCCATTTTCTTAAATAGCAAAAGAAAAACACAACAACAGTGTTTTCACAATTTTCAAAAAAAGAGGAAAAAATAGATTGATAACAGCAGTCGGATGAGAGAAAAATGACCATCACTCCTACAGCTTCTGCATTAGAAACATACGGTGGCCCAGTAGTGCACAACACAACGAAATAAAGCCACAACACAACGAAATTTAGAAAGCAAACATAAGGTCACAACAAAACAAAATAAAGCCACAGCACAACGAAATAAAGCCACAACACAACGGAAAGGAGCCGCAACACAACGGAAAGGAGCCGCAACACAACGAAATAAAGCCACAACACAACAAAATAAAGCCGCAGCACAACGAAATAAAGCTGCAACACAACGAAATAAAGCCACAACACAACAAAATAAAGCAGCAGCACAACGAAATTATGCCACAACACAACAAAATAAAGCCACAACACAACAAAATAAAGCCGCAACACAACGAAATAAAGCCACAACACAACAAAATAAAGCAGCAGCACAACGAAATAAAGCTGCAACACAACGAAATAAAGCCACAACACAACAAAATAAAGCAGCAGCACAACGAAATAAAGCCACAACACAACAAAATAAAGCCACAACACAACAAAATAAAGCCGCAACACAACGAAATAAAGCCACAACACAACAAAATAAAGCCGCAACACAACGAAATAAAGCCACAACACAACAAAATAAAGCCACAACACAACGAAATAAAGCAGCAGCACAACGAAATAAAGCCACAACACAACAAAATAAAGCCACAACACAACAAAATAAAGCCGCAGCACAACGAAATAAAGCCGCAACACAACGAAATAAAGCCACAACACAACGAAATAAAGCCGCAACACAACGAAATAAAGCCGCAGCACAACGAAATAAAGCCGCAGCACAACGAAATAAAGCCGCAACACAACGAAATAAAGCCGCAACACAACGAAATAAAGCCACAACACAACAAAATAAAGCCGCAGCACAACGAAATAAAGCCGCAACACAACGAAATAAAGCCACAACACAACAAAATAAAGCAGCAGCACAACGAAATAAAGCCACAACACAACAAAATAAAGCAGCAGCACAACGAAATAAAGCCGCAACACAACGAAATAAAGCCACAACACAACAAAATAAAGCAGCAGCACAACAAAATAAAGCCACAACACAACAAAATAAAGCTGCAACACAACAAAATAAAGCCACAACACAACAAAATAAAGCCACAACACAACAAAATAAAGCCGCAACACAACGAAATAAAGCCACAACACAACGAAATAAAGCCACAACACAACAAAATAAAGCAGCAGCACAACGAAATAAAGCCGCAACACAACGAAATAAAGCCACAACACAACAAAATAAAGCTGCGACACAACAAAATAAAGCCACAACACAACAAAATAAAGCCACAACACAACAAAATAAAGCCGCAACACAACAAAATAAAGCCACAACACAACAAAATAAAGCCACAACACAACAAAATAAAGCCGCAACACAACGAAATAAAGCCACAACACAACGAAATAAAGCCACAA
Organism: Zacco platypus; assembly: GCA_038088235.1. Classification (NCBI taxonomy): domain Eukaryota; kingdom Metazoa; phylum Chordata; class Actinopteri; order Cypriniformes; family Xenocyprididae; genus Zacco; species Zacco platypus. The sequence goes on from CM076064.1 coordinate 26,221,961, forward strand.
CACAACGAAATAAAGCAGCAGCACAACGAAATAAAGCCGCAACACAACGAAATAAAGCCACAACACAACAAAATAAAGCAGCAGCACAACAAAATAAAGCCACAACACAACAAAATAAAGCAGCAGCACAACAAAATAAAGCCACAACACAACGAAATAAAGCTGCAACACAACAAAATAAAGCAGCAGCACAACGAAATAAAGCCGCAACACAACGTAATAAAGCCACAACACAACGAAATAAAGCCACAACACAACGAAATAAAGCCTCAACACAACAAAATAAAGCCGCAACACAACGAAATAAAGCTGCAACACAACAAAATAAAACCACAACACAACGAAATAAAGCCTCAACACAACAAAATAAAGCCACAACACAACGAAATAAAGCTGCAACACAACAAAATATAGCCACAACACAACAAAATAAAGCCACAACACAACAAAATAAAGCAGCAGCACAACGAAATAAAGCCGCAACACAACGTAATAAAGCCACAACACAACAAAATAAAGCCACAACACAACGAAATAAAGCCACAACACAACGAAATAAAGCCTCAACACAACGAAATAAAGCCGCAACACAACGAAATAAAGCCGCAACACAACGAAATAAAGTCACAACACAATGGAAACAAGCCGCAACGGAAATGCGGAAATTTTACAACGTTATTTTGTCATTCAACATTGGAGTCTGACAGTCTACTATGTAATTAATGCTGCGACTGTTGTGTGCATGAATAGTACATACTCGCACTATTTATACTTAAAAACATCATAGAATAGTGCATAAAATTGGGACGCACCTTATGTTCTGAAAGTTCTGAAGTGCGAAACATAAATCACTCGAGCCAACTCATTACACATAATAACACGTGATAGATGTAGAAGTCATTATTTAATTATTTAAGCATAACCATACGTTGTTAGACAGGTAATGAACATAATCCAGCTATTATTTATTTACATGCTGAAATGCATTTATGTATCATAATGTACTTATATATATATATATATATATATATATATATATATATATAAATTATGGCAAGAAGATATCAGTTCTGCTGTTGTTCATAAATACCAGTGATGATATTGTACAATGGAGACGTTGTCATGTCACCAGAAATAGATTCATTTATTGTTCCATTGTGCAGTGAGCCAGGGTCTTTACTGCCAGAGCCTGAATTCGTGTACACGATATACTGATTCATGACCTAAGCTAGGGAGCTGATTGAGACGCACTCACTGATTAAAGCTCGCTCATTTACTGCCAATGTGGCAAATCAAAGGAGCTACTTGGCTGAATTGGTGGGCTGAGGCCCATATGGCAATGAAAACCTAAATGTCCCCGTTATTACAGTGCTCACTGATGTAATTTGCATAATTGTCAGTACACTCACTTTGAGAGTTAACACTGCAATTAGCCCGGCACCAGGGTTCTGTGCTACCTACATTTACACGCTAAGATTTTTTTTGTACAATATATCAACAATGTGTCATTTAGAGTCAGCTCTTTATAACCTCTGAATCCTAACATCCTCAGGGTAGAATAGAGAAAGGTGGGGGAGTGGGAGGGGGTGTCATCCATCTTAACGCCTCACACACGCTCATCCACCTCTCATGAGACCTGCACTGATGAGGTCAGCAGACTAGCTCTGATGTCATCACTGCATGTGTGATTGTGTGTGAGTGTTGTTTTATTGTTCGCCTGCAGTGAGTATGACTCACATCTGTGAGACCACTTGTACTCCCAAAAACAAATGTAAATGTAAGTTAGTAACATAAGAATATTGATGCCTAAAATTGAGAGACTTTATAGAGTTAACACAAAATGGTATGCAACAAATTGGTGTTATCTATTGGCATAAAGCCATGGCGATTGCGACTACATAATGGAACACTAATGACTCTATTTCCGGTGACATGACAATGTCTTCATTGTACATAAATGGTAGCTAGATTATGTTCATTGCCTGTCTAATGTTGTATGTTTATGCTTAAATAAATGACCCTTTGCAAAGACACGCCCCCTTTAGTTATTATGCGCTCTCACGCCACACATCATGTTCTCACGCTGTGAAAAATACATCGAGGAGCAAAGAGGACACTGACAACGTGTGAAACAGTTTCATATTTAAAACCTTGGAATTTTTAAAAGAAGTTTCAACAATAAATAGCGTGTAGTGTGTGTTTAATGTGTGGTGACAGATCGCTGTAGCTCCTCGTGAAGCGATCATCTCTTCATACTAGTTCATTTATAGCATCAAATAAACATGAATGAACATCAGAAGGAATGTTGTTTCAAGACGTGATTCAAGTTCACCAACGTTAATCTACTAACTCCCCTGACCGCTTTGATGGACAAAATGTCGGATTCAGGGTTATGATTGGTCAGATCGCCTGTCAATCAAACTGCGAAGGGTCAATTAAATAATGACTTGTATCGTTCGTCATTATGTGTAGTGAATTGGCTCAAGTGACTTATGTTTCGTGCTTCAGAACTTTCGTTAAGGGAACATAGTGTGCATCCCAATTTGCGTTCTTATGCACTAGTTTTTAAGTATAAATAGTGCGAGTATGCACTACGATCACATGAGAGTGTATCGCACGCATGTGTAATCACGTGCAATGTGTACGCCAAAATGAGTTTTATGATATGCAGTTTTTCACGTGCATATGATACGCATTTTATGGCGTTTATAATGCGCTTGGTACTCTTGGGTAGGATTAGTGGTGTGGGATTCGTGCGAAGCCAAGCTAATTGGGAGGGGCTTAATAATAAGGGCTTGATGATGTCAGGAGAAACTGAAATTTGTTTAAGAGGTGGAGAAAGTTACATTACATTGAAACATTATGAGAACAAGCTTCTTTTGCTTCGGAATAACAAACTGATGAAATACTGATAAAAAAAAAAACTGGATGAATAAGTATTAAAAAAGTAAGTCGGGTGAATTTTAATTTAATGTTGTTTAATTTAATGGCATCTGTACATACTGTCAGTATGTCATACGGTCAGTTGGTGCTCCGAATCACATCATAACTAAATTGACTTAATTTTAACTTCATGACATATCAAAACCTAAAATATATCAGTGAAGTGAGCCACTAGCATGCAGGAAGCCATTTCAGCTTCATTATGACATAAATATGCAAAATGAAATGATCACTCAGCTGGAAATTACAAACATGGGGGGAATAAGTGCACATTAAATCAATACTCTAAAGAAAAACATCATTAATGTTGGTCTGAACTGCTCTTCTACACTGACTCATCATCAGCTGCATCATCAGACGTCACTGAGGGGCAGAAAAGCTTCCAATTAAAAGTTATCATCACTGATATTGTTCTAGTGAGTGCACCTGCTGTGATAAATTGAGTTCACTAAAATTGCTCTTACAGAGTTCTGAATGATATTTTCCAATCCGATAAATCGCTCTGAGGGTAAAAGCCTGGTAGATCTTGAAAAAAAAAAAAAGATGTTTAACTCCTGTAACCTGAACTGTGTCTTGGAGGGAAAAAGAGAAAAGTAGAGGGAAACAGATGGACAGAAGGAGGGGTGTACTCACTCAATTGGCCTTAAACCATTCTGAGTTGGCAGGTGGTGGGAAAGAGTGGGGGAAAATAACAATGAGGAAGAAAGTGAAAATTACCAGTTAGCCTGCAAGGCAAACACAAGAGATTATCCGTCCATGTAAATGTTGAAATTTGGCCCCTTTGACTGCACTTAGCAACCGGCGATAAAACACTAAACGAAAAAGTGAAGTGCTGCAAACATGCCAACTGTATCTCCAGCTGTAGATATGGGCCACTGGGTCAGTGGGTTTGTGCTGTGTGAACAGGTGCCTGTTATGAACTTCCAGTGTTGATGACATTGAAGTTTTACCCCGCAGTCATTCCGGAACTGTGGAATGAAGCAACATCCAATAAGAAGAGCAGTAATGCAAGGTGTCAATCATCGACACCTGTGAAAAAAAATGAACTGTCTGCATGCAGGCTTTCAATATGCAGCACAGGTAAAATACAAGTATAGCTCAGTGAAAGTCGAATGGAAGTTCCCTTTACAAATCTACTGACTGATGTTTAGACTAGAGTCTTCTGAGATAAAGCCCATGAGCGCAGCACAGACTGTCATCAGGATGTGTAAGACTGAAAATGCAATGACCCTGACTTCAGTGATACTTTCAGATTTGCTCTTGATATGAGCTGTTTCAGCATCGAATTTCCCGTAATAAAGAAAATGTCATCTCTGATGGTCATCCAGTGAATGTCAGGGAAAAACGGTGTGTAACCCTAACCCTAGCCAATAATCTCTGTAGTAGGGACTACAGATATTTTAAAGCAATTTCTGGGTTGAATATGTAATCTTTTATCAACAGCAACTGTGGCATGCTGTCAGTTACACCACATAAAGTAAAATATGACTGATACTTCAATGCACTTACATTGAAATTCGATAGGGCAAGACCTTCCAGAGAGTGTAAAAGCAGATATGTGGGTTTTGTTTTTTGTTTTTTGTATTGTTTCTAGCACTTACATGAATTATTCATTATAATGTTTTTTTTTTTTCAATGTGGCACTATACTCTTCTAATAACCTCTGTGTAACACAGTTCTTAAGTACGGGAAGAAGGAGGCGGGAACCGGCGAATCTTCAACGTAATTTTAATCAAATAAATAAACAAACAATAAAACCAAAGTAAAACACAAACGTAATACAACACAACATAAATTCCAGGCCTGGTCCTCTCTCGTCCTTCACTGTCGTCGCTCCTCTTTTATGCTTCCGGAGCTCCTCCGTGAGAGATACGAGACCGGTGTAGCGCGCAGCTGACGCTCATTATCGCTTGCGTCACCGGCCTCGCGCCGTTCCATCACGGCTCTCGCCCGCCCTGCTCGTCACACTCTGGTTATGCATTAACTTAATTCCTAGAGATGGACTTAAAAAATGCATAAAGCGTGTAAAAAATTGCTTTATGGATAAATTCGCTTTCTTGTAAGCCAACCCTTTTGAAAAAAAAAAAGTATGCATATGCAGTGAAACTTGAATATTAAAATCATGTTAAAAAATGTATTTGCAGGTCATATAAAATTACTGAAATATTGTATTTAAGGGCTTTTCACATTGCGCTTAACCCAGAGTTATCATCGTTCTAAACCTCCATGTTTTCAGCGTTTGATAGGAAAGACTGTTAAAATAAATGGTGAAAGAAAACTCGACAACTGAAGTGAAAAATAGACTATTAATTCTTACCTTTACAGTCAAAAACGAAGAAAAAAAACATGATAGTACAGTCGTATAATGTATAATATTAGAACATGCAATGCTAGAGCTTTGATATAAACGGGTTGCGTGCTGCACTCGTCCAATCAATGACAGTGATTCTGGAAATATGCAAATAAGATCGCCAGGGTTTAGAATTGCACAGTGTGAAATGGCAGGTTAATAGTAATGATTAAACTTGGGTAAATTATGAGTAGTGTGAAATGTGAAGCTAGATAACCCAGGGTTAACTACTTCACGTGTGAAAAGCCCTATAACGAGTCTAACGACCACAGCCTAACATCACAGTGGTCTTGTTTATCAGAAATGGAGGGTGAGAGAAAGTGAGAGAAGGTGGTAGAGGAGAAGGGTGGGGGTTCTGTAGCATCTGCATCCATGTGGGTGCAGAAAAGAGGGCTTTGAGTGCAGGGTTAGTGCATGCTAGAGGTGTTGTGTGAGTGTCGCTCCGGCTGGCGGAGTGAAAATGCGGTTGAGTCACCCTGGAGACCGCAGCTATAGAGATGAGTGTACAAGCAGATCAGTGGATTGTTTTCACTGCGTTACTGTACACATACAATCTGCCTACTGACGCCTCAGCTTACACTCACACACGTCTGCCCACATGCCCTCTGCCCATACTGCTGTTTCTTTCTCAGGGTTGGACCTGGGGTATATTTTCCTAAAGCACTATAAACAAACTATATGGTTCTGTCATTACTAACATAGTTCAGAGATTCTGTAACCATAGTTCCAACAAACATTTCCAAACAGCATCACAAACTTGTGTGGTTGGAACTACAGCTCTCACCTGTCATTAGTATGGTAACTCTTGGGTAGAATTTGTTTGTGATGTCAAAAACCACTGTGGTCCAACCATTCAATGGTTAAGCAAGTTAAGCAGCTAGTAACGTTGTTGCATGGAAAATGCATCCCTGCAGGTTTGGTGCAGTTCAGCACAATAAAATGCAAATAGAGCCAGTGACAAACAAGATAAAATGTCATGTGATGTATACCATCGGGTAAATAGTAATTACTTATTTAACTTACAGCTTGAATACATGCAAATGCACTCATCTTAATCATAAATTATGTTTTAATTAAAGTTTTAAACTATATATTTTAAATACACTCACCAACCACTTTATAGGTACACCCGTACAACTGCTTGTAAATGCTAATATGTAATCAGTACGGTGGCCGAGAGAGCTCAAAGCGATGCGAATAAGAAAACACATGCAAATAAAAAAAAACGTGATCATCAGTTTGACAACACACGTGCTGCAAATCCTCACAACACATGCAAACTCAAAAAACGCGCTGCATATGCAAAAACGCGCTACATTTACAAAAAGCGCTGCAAAGAGCACAAACCCCAATGGAAATGTTTCAAGGGGGACCCCAAAAAGTGACGGACCCTATCTGTCAACAATACAGACTAAAAAATATTAAAATATATTATGTAGGCATTAACTCCATGTAATGTGTTTCACTAACAGAAAAGTGTTTTAATATGTGGCATTGTTGTTCACTCATTCAACTTTGAGAGTTGATAATTTAGTGGATGATTTAAAAATATTGGTTAATCATCTGTAGCGTACTAATGTGACGTCATGGTAACGTGAGGCGCTCGACGACCACGTCATCTGTGAGCGTGAGCTTCTAGAAAACTGAAAAACACTTTATTAAAAAAAAAAAATACATGAAATAATGTACAGTTGTTTATTTTTGTTTGCAGTTTTTATAGTATTTAATGATTGTGAACACATTGTGCACTCAAATGCCGTACACTATATAGGGATTAGTGAATGAGTGAAGGGTGAGTTGAACTGATTTTGGACGCACATCCTAGTAGGGTCCGTCACTTTTTGGGGTCCCCCTTGAAACATTTCCGTTGTGGTTTGTGCTCTTTGCAGCGCTTTTAGTAAATGTAGCGCGTTTTTGCATATGCAGCGCGTTTTTGAATATGCAGCGCGTTTTTGAGTTTGCATGTGTTGTGAGGATTTGCAGCACATGTGTTATTCAGAGACATTTTTTTTTTTTAATTTGCATGTGTTTTCCTATTCGCAGCGCGTTGAGCTCTCTCGGCCACCGTAAATCAGCCATTCACATGGCAACAATTCATGTTGGCATGCAGACATGGTCAAGACAATCTGCTGAAGTTCAAATTGAGCACCAAAAAGGAGATTTAAGTGATTTTGAATGTGACATTGTTGGTGCCAGAAGGGCTGGTCTGAGTATTTCAGAACCTGCAGATCTACAGAGATTTTCACACAATACCGTTTGTAGGTTTCCAGAGACTGGTCTGAAACAGAGTAAATATCCAGCGAGTGGCAGTTCTGTGGGTGAAAATGCCTTGTTTTTGCTGGAAGGGGCTTTAGCAGCAGAAGACCACACTAGTGCCACTCCTATCAGCTAAGAACAGGAAATTGAGGCAATAATTCGTACAGGCGCGCCAAAATTAGACAATAGAAGATTGTTCTAGTGGTGCCTGCTGAGTCTTGATTTCTGCTGCAACATTTAGTTGGTAGGGTCAGAATTTGGGGTCAGAATCATAAACAGCATGAAAGCATGGATCCATCCTGCCTTCTATCAACTGTTCAGGCTGTTTCTAGTGTTGGAGTAATGGTGTGGGGGATATTGTCTTGGCACACTTTGGGCCCTTTGTTCCAGTTGAGCATGGCTTAAACACCACAGCCTACCTGAGAAATAGTGAGTCTTGTTGCTGACCATGTCCTTCCCTAAATGACCACTGTGACATGTAAGTCATGTGAGATCGGTGGCGGAGGTTGCTTCAAGCGTAGAAAGACTTGAGTAGACACAATTTTTCAAGTTTAAGTTCGCCAACGTTAATCTACTAACTCCCCTGACTGTTTTGTTGACAAAATGGCGGATTCGGGGTTATGATTGGTCAGATCACCTGTCAATCAAACTGTTTGCGAAGAGCTCACTATACTCAAAGTGTCCAACAGAGCACCTTTGAGAGATTCGCATCATGGATGTGCAGCCAACAAATCTGCAGCAACTGCTTGATGCTGTAATGTCCATTTGGACCAAAATCTCTAAGGAATGTTTCCAGCATCTTGTTGAATCTATGCCACAAAGAATTAAGGCAGTTCTGGAGGCAAAGATTGTCCAACCCGGTTCTAGCAAGGTGTACAACCCAACTAAAAGGGTTGGTGACTGTATATTTTCATAATCTTTCTGGTATAATTTCCTGTTTTATACTTTCTTTTTTTTCAAAAATAAAGGATTCTACCAAAAAAAAAAAGTAATTCCATTGTTTGGCTGAAAGGCACAGCCAGTCGTGTTTCCACTGTCACTTCCTGGGCTTGATCGGGCCTCATCAGGGCTTCCTCAGTGCCAACGGCCAGGGGTTTTTGGCTCGCTGAATACCTTGGTCCGAAACGGGCCAACTGAGGCTTGAGGAGTGGTCATAAACAGAGGCATAGTTTACGAAACTGATTCATTCAAGAGCGGTGAGTGATTTCTCTTTGTCTTTTGTTGTTGGATTAAAATTAAAAACACAGACTGCAGCAGGAATATTAGGCTTCTGTCACTTTACGATCTAATGCACAAATCCTTTTTTGTTGTTGTTTGTTTTTTCTACTTTCTGTCATGTTGTAATGAGGGGACAGCAGGATGAGATCTAAATGCAGCTTTATTAAAAGCAGACATTGTCAGACAGGTAGTGGTCTGAGATCAGCAAACAGGTATAACAGGGGATTAGCAGAATCATGGTATAAACAGGCAAAGGGTCGATACAGGCAGCAAGAAACAACTATATCAATAATAGTTATAAATAGACAATAAATTCAAGGGCAGGCAGAGAACGATCAGGAACCAGGAAATCAAACAAAGAAATAACGCCCGGAATTGACAGGGGAACCAAATCAAGACTCTGTGGGGAGTGAAGTGTGAATGGTGTTTATATGTGGTGTGGGTGATGAGGTGCAGCTGGTGCGGTAATCAGTGACTGGGTACGGGGCTTATGGGAAGTGTAGTCCGTGTGAAGAAATGAGTGTGAGTGAGTGAAGAGTAGTGAGTGGAGTGCCCTCTAGTGGATTTTCCAGGCACTCCAGCTGACAATCGTGACACATGTCTTCTGCAAGATTTTTCAATTTTTGTCACATTTTGAATACAAAAGAGCTAATGATCCAATATACTGATACATTTCTTAACTTTTTCCATTCACTTAAACACATAAACTGACTATGTTTATGAGACAGGCATTTTGACATAATTTTGTTTGAATATGTCTGTTCAAGTACAAGCAAATGTGAAAGAGAGCTCAATTCAGTATTTGAGCGCTGTCTGAGACGCAGATTTCTGGGTGCGAGAAATGAATTGAGTTCCTTTTCGTGTTTTCTTGCACTCTCCAGCACTGGACCCTCACTTGACCCGAGCGTCATTCATATTTGTTCACATTCATATTCTCACAACATAGCATTGTTAGAATTCATAAAAATGTTAGCAGCCATCTGGCAATTGACACCATTTCACGATTTTTGGTCATTTTAGGCCCTGAATGTAACTTTCTTTCTGTCCCCGCGTTTGTTTTTTGGTCCATATAAAGTCAATGGCATTATCAACATTCTTCAAAATATCTTCTTTTGTGTTTGGTCAGAAGAAAAAAAGTCAGGTTCAGGTGTCAATGATAGGTTTGGGTGAACTATCCCTTTAATCAATACATATTAATAAATACAAAAAAAAAAATGGATTCATGCCATTGACCCACAAGAAATAATAGTGCCAAAGCTTCTCTACAAATTGTCCTGCTCAGCAGGCCAGTCCGTTCTCAGGGTCTGGAACTCGCTCCCACCATCAGACGTTTATTTGACTGTCATTAGAGCACTTCTCGACCTCTCGTCCCCCCGGGTCACTCAGCTGCAGAAGTGTGAAGTCTCCTCTCCCAGGGTGCAGGACTCCTCATACCAGCCTGGGAGCAAACAGACCCACATTCTCACCTCTTCTCCTCTCCCCACAGCAGAAAACCATTCAAAGAATCCATGTCAAATCATTCTGAGGTCATCAGGTCTGAGGAATTATGCTGTAGCTGAGATGTGAAAGTTTTTAAATGTAATGGAATACTCCTGCATATCCTGATTGGTCAATCGCAGCATGTTTTGTGTAATGATGTTCTTTTTTTCAAACATACAAGTACTATCAGCTCAATATTTCTTAATTTATTTAAGTGGCCATCAAATATGCATTATGCACCAGAGAAACTTCCGTTTAGCTCTCTATGGCATCAGTGTTGCAGAGTAATTAGCTGGTGAAGTGGATTTATTTCTTTTAGAGTTAACGAAAGTTATTATGAGCATTGTAATGTTTGAAGCAGATGTCATAATAGACATCAGTAGATGATATTAAAACAAGCGGAACTACATAAGGTTTATGTTGGTTGGGAAGAACATTAGCACTTTATTAGGACGATCAAAACACGAAACACTCAACAGAAACACCAGAAAGACTCTGTGTCAGTCATCATGATTCCAGGTGAGATGTCAGAAAAGAATCAAAGGATTTGCTGTGAATGATCTCACCTTTGACTCTTTAAAGGAGAGCCGATTCTCTCACCTCTCACAGTATGAGATTATCTGAGAAGGTCAGATGGCGTATATTTCAACACAGCTACACATAGACTGTGGCACACGACACTTCTGTTCATTAAAATTTGCCTTTAGGATGAAACATTGCTCTGAGACACCTGGAGTCCACCTGTCAGACTCTTAATTTAGTCTGAATAAGTCACTAAGTACATGATCTTAGATTTCACAACTTGGTGTTGATACTGTTAAATGTGTGGACTAATGACGCATTCAGGGAAGATTTATGCAAGTAATTTTGCACGGAACAGCACTGAGGAAGAGTTTCTATTTGCTCTGGAAATACTGTAAAGGCTTTTTATTATCGTGCTGGTAAAACGCAAACATTCATTATACAACCTTCAAGTCTCGGGCAGAATTACACTAAAGATTACACGACCATTGAAAAGTGTGGGTTCTGCTTTATTGTTTTGCTCATCACTTTTGCTTACCAAGGCTGTATTTATTTGTATTTATAAATATCATGAAACATTATTACAAGTTTTCAGTGTCACATGATCCATCAGAAATCATGATGTTGGTTTTCTGCTCAAGAAACATTTCTGATTATTATCAGTGTTGAAAACAGTTGTGCCGCAATTTTCTTGGAAATTGTGATGCAGTTTTTGTTTGATAAAAGTTCAAATTAAACATGTTTTTGAAAGCTTTTGAATGGGAAAGCACCCAGTATTCTTCAGAAAATGTAAAATTCTGGTTTACTCTTGACTCTCATGATAACAGCTTCACATTCCCTGGGATTCTTCACAAGTCATGCAAATGAGTTTATGTAAGATTGCAATCCAAAGGTTATGCAACAAAATGAGCATTTGAGTCCAGTCAGTGTCCATCTTTGAAATTCTGCACCTTATTTCAATGAAAAGAGATTATTTTTAGTGATTGTGGTTGGAGAAAATACACTTAAGGGGATTCTTGGCAGCTAAACTAAGGCATTAGTTAAGGCATAACATTTTGAATGTCAGAAATGCATGTTTGAGTTGCTGGAAGGGGATACGTGAAACATTCACTGTTTGTGTGAAAGTCGTGCAAGCAGTTAAAGCAAGACGCCAATAAAATATTTAATTTCATTCACATTCATTTCACATTGAAACAGAGATGAACAAATAAAGCTGCTCTCTTGAAACCACGTCTTTAGCATTAAGTGATAAAATCACCTTAAAATGAAAAACTATTTACTCACCTTTACGCTGTTCACACAAAACTTTGTTTTTAAAGAATTATCAGATGTACACTTTCTTCATACACTAACAGGATGTAAAGCTCAAAAAATGACAAGAGAATAATAAAAGTGGTCCAAAAAATTCACTGAACTGACGTATTCTGAAGTCATACAACAGCTTTGGAAGAGGCAAATGATAGCAAAGAAAGCCAAATGTTCTAATAGAGAAATTGGTACTAATGCAAATCTAAAACTCGAATGCCCTTAATAAAAAGCAACTACTGTTTTAAAACTTGCATTTTTAAGGCCAGAAAATGCTTATGTTGTGTTGTTAGTTGTTAGCATAGGCTACAGATCAAGTAAAAAGAAAACAAAAATGTGAAAGAGCACATACGAATGTTGTATGAACAAACTCAATGCTACGTGGGAAGTAATAGGCTATGTTTTGTTTCTTTATCTCTCTCCACAGGGATTCTCATCATTCAGAGATGGTAGAAGGAGGCTTCAGCTCATTACAGCGTTCACACCTCAGCTAGCACGTCTTGTCACTCTTACCGCCAGTCAGGGATCAGATGAAGTGTATTGGTCAGAGCTAAAGGTGGCGGTGGGCGTGTGTGGAAGGGTGTTAGATCTATCAGTCTGTCTGAGGGGGAAGAAGCCTCCTCACTGGGGGTCCAGATCCCGAGGTGTCGACACCTCCGCTGCAGGTCATGGGAGAGTCTCTGGGCTGCAGGAGATCGGCTGAACTTTAATCTCTAATGTTGTGGACTCATCACCTGGTTTCTGTAGAATAGCTCTTTGAGTTGATCTATGTGTCTGTCCACTTTGTCCCAACAAAAATCCCAACAAATAACAGCATACTGGTTTGAAACAACATGAGGGTGAGTAAATAAATTCAACATTTTATTTTTGGGCAATTTACTATCTATTATTATAGTAATTGTTTTTAAATAATATTTTATATTAATATATACATTTTTAAAACATATTAAAATATATTTATTGCAGATGCCTAAATTGTTATTAAAGGATTAGTTCACTTTCAATTGAAAATTAGCCCAAGCTTTACTCGCCCTCAAGTGATCCTATGACTTTCTTCTTTCTGACGAGCACAATCGGGAGATATTTTAATAAATATTGTAATGAATCCGCTCCGTCTTTCATCCACTTGCCACTAGATGTTGCCCTCCCATTTCATGGACTCTATCCACCACACTACATTTCCCATAAATCCCTTACCTTCATGTTGATTACTGCCCAACTGTAGCCTATCTAGTTCACTATTTAAGTTTACTCTGTAGCCCATGTTATTTGTGAAGTCTTGTTAATCCTAGCATTACAATTCCGAGCGTTATATCCCTGTCTCGTTTGCCTGTTTCCTGATCGTGCCTGTTTCTCTGTTTTTGATGTTTATCTGCCTGCCCTCTGACCTGTTTGCCTGGATTATTACTACGAGTCTGCCTGTTCCCTGCCACTACTGTTTGCTGTTTATTGACCACTGCCTGTTTGACCACGTTTTGTCATTAATGCTCGCACTTGGATCTCATCCCGTTGACTCGTCATTACAAATATCCTGAAGCATCCGAGCTTTATAATGGCAGTGAGTATGAGCTGAAGAAAGCGCTTCCATTCACATCCATCATGAACGTACTCCACACGGCTCCGGGGCGTTAATGAAGGCCTTCAGAAGCCAAGCGGTGCGTTTGTGTAAGAAATATCCATATTTAACAAATTAAAAAGTAAAATTTACGAAGAAAGTGTAAAACTCTAGCAGTTCAAAAAGCTCACGCTACGTCCTACGCCTTCCCTATTTAACTTATTGAAGAAGTGTCACTGACAGTTTACACTTTCTTCGTACATTGAATACGGAAGGCGGTCTGGCGGAAGATAGATATTTTACTTCATAACATGTTAAATTTTTACACTTCGTTTCTGAAGGCCTTCATTAACCCCCCAGAGCTGTGGACAGGGTTGGGGAGTAACGAAATACAAGTAACTTAGTTACGTATTTAAAATACAAAATTTGAGTAACTGTATTTCATTAGTTACATTTTAAATGGGTGGTAATCAGATTACAGTTACATCTGAAAAGTGTTTTAGATTACCAAAGTGATTACTTTGAATTTTAATATCATTTATTTCATTTAAACATTAATGTGATAACTGTAACGGGCAATAACAGAAATTGGTTATTCTCCGAAACTAACAGTCTGCAAAATCATCCTAACTCACATTTCTGCTCATAAGTTTCTTAAGTTTTCAGTGCATTTTAATCATTTTAACAAAATAAGAGGGATCATAAAAATGACATTTTTATTTAATACTGAATAAGTTATTTCACATAACAGATGACTGAAGTTATAAAAATTGAGTTCCTTGTAATTGTAAAAAAAAAAAAAAAAGGTAATTGTGACTTTTTATCTCACAATTCTGACTTTTTTCTGGAAAATTGAGAGTTTATAATTAATTACTATAATTGCAACTTTATATCACGGAATTCTGAGAAAAAATTACCGTTTTTGTGTGTGTTTCATGATTATTAGTATTCCAAAGTATTCTAAAGTATTTCGATTAAGTTACTAAACTTGAGTAATGTAACGAAATACGTTACAAATGACTTTTTAAAGCATGTATTTTGTAATCTGTAGTGAAATACGTTTTAACCCAGCCCTGAGTGTGGAGTACATTTATGATGGATGGATGTGGATGGAAGCACTTTCTTCAGCTCATACTCGTGACCCCTGTTCACTGCCATAATAAAGTTGGGATGCTTCAGGATATTCATTAAAATATCTCCCGACTGTGTTCGTCAGAAAGAAGAAAGTCTTATACACCTATGATGGCTTGAGGGTGAGTAAAGCTGGGCTAATCTTCATTTAAAAGTGAACTAATCCTTTAAATGTGCAATCACATTAGCGAAATTCAGTGAAATTTTACTGCACGAAGCACCTCTACTCACTTTAAAATCAAGAAGATTTCTATAGGTCAACTTTAACATGAGCAAACTTTGTGTGGGGAAGTTTTTCACCCTATGATTTTCGCTCAATAAATGTCACCGATCAACAGTAAATGCGCATTTTAAGATTATTAAATGCAGTAATATATAAAAATATACATATTATTATAACAATATTAATAAATATTATTACTACTCATGCTGTGTCCGTATGCGTAAAACCAATCATGCCAATAAAGTGATATTGAATAACTGAAGCGGGAGGAAGAGGTTGAGAGGTTGGAGGAGTGTGGGAATGTTTGCCCTGACCGCGGCCAGGAATAAAGTGACGGCCTGAGAACAGACACTGCTGAGAGACACAGAGTTTATGAGGCTGTTTCTGCTGTCTGTGATGATCAAACCAGAGCTAATGACCCGAAAACACTATGATCTTTCTCCGTAAACTGGACGGAGGCCCAGGAATTTGTTCTGTTTAGATTTACATATGATTTACATACCTGCTGGTGATGAGATGTAGGCGGAGGAAAATTCTGTCGGTCATGATACATCTCATTATTAGTCACTGTGAAATTTCCAATAGTAATGTTATCCAAAACATGAGTAAAAGTGACCAATGCTTTAGCTGACTGGAAGTGTGTCCATGTGACCTTTTTATTCAAAATACAGGCCCGCACACTCATTGTCAATTAGCTTATGAAGAAATGCCATCGATTCAGTGCAAATTATATGGATCATATCTGTGCCATGCTGTCAATTGTCCATCTTTTTTATTATTTTTATTAGTAGTAATTATATGCAGAAAGTTACAACACATCTCTTTCAGAAGGAAAGTTGCTGCATTTATCCAACTGAACTGGATGAGTCAAAAAAGAAAATTTCCCTGATAAGTAATGACAGTGTCATAAATGCTGATGATTAACTTTAGCTTAACGTGTAATCAGGGCTGCGTGGGTCACTTTTAAAATGTATTTCACTAGAGATTACAAAATACATGCTTTAAAAAGTCATTTGTAACGTATTTCGTTACATTACTCAAGTTTAGTCACTTAATCTAAATACTTTAGAATACTTTGGAATACTAATAAGTGTGGAACAAACACAAAAAAGGTCATTGCAAGTTTTTATCTCACAATTCTGACTTTTTCCCTCAGAATTGGGTGATATAAAGTTGCAATTGTGAGTTATAAAGTCAGAATTATGAGAAATAAACTCACAAACTAAATTCACAATTGCAAGAAAAAAAGTCAGTATTGCAAGTTTATTTCTCCCAATTCTGACTTTATAACTAACAATTGTGAGTTTAAATCTCGCAATTCTGAGAAAAAGAAGTCAGAATTGTGAAATGCAAACTCACAATTGTGAGGGAAAAAACAAATTGTGAGAAAAAGTTGCAGTGACGAGTGAATTATAAAATGACTCACAAACAACTATCACAAAACATGAAAACAGTCGAAAACATGAAACTTTACTCCGCTTTTTCAGACTGTCAGAGTCAGAGAATCACCAATCGCTGTTTAAATGACATTAAAATTCAAAGTAATCACTTTGGTAATCTAAAACACTTTTCAGATGTAACTGTAATCTGATTACCACCCATTTAAAATGTAACTTTAATGAAATACAGTTACTCAAGTTTTGTATTTTAAGTATGTAACTAAGTTACTCCCCAACCCTGACTGTGTTGTACTTGGAACTTTCCTTTAATAACTGACAATCCAGCTGCAAGTCAGAGTAATCTGGAATTCATTCAAGTGTTCAGAAGAAACTCAGGGTCAGGAACAGTTTCATAAATATCATGTCCTGCTGTGATAGGGTTGATTCTCAGTAATGTGAGAAATTCCTGTTTAAACCTCTTACAGGGGAATCACTAAACTGCGTTGAACACAAATGGAAGTTGTATCTTCTATTGCCAATAATATTTATTGAAGGATCTTCTGTGACATATACGCAGAAGGACGGTGCTCTGTCTTATATTGGATCTATTATTTTATTCCAAAATGCATTAAAAGTGCAATTCATACATGCAATACACCCGAGTTAATTAAAATTCATTGTTTGGTTTTGTTGGGGGCATAAAGTAGAATGTCAGGGTGGTACAACTATCAAAGAAAAAAAATATTATAAGAATGGAATTCTTGAAAAGTACATCCCTCTAATGCTGTCATAATCTTTTATCATAACTTATTATAATAAATAATTTATAAATAAAACTGCTTCACTGCTTGTTAACGTTTGAAAAACTATTTCTGTCAAATCCTACAGGTGGCAGCCAACATGAGCAGCATTTTGGACGGATTTTGAGCAGCATTTACAATAATTTATAGTGGGGGGGGGGATAATGAACAAGTCTTTCCTGACACTTTTGATAAATTAAAAAAGTATTGATTTCTTTAAAAAAAAAAACCAAAAAAAAAAAAAACGACCCCACTAGTACTAACCGACCCCACAAGTACTGAATGGTACTAGTGTATACAAAAAAACTACCGAGTAGCTTTCCCTTTATATCTGATCCAGCAGCAGTTTCTAGTGTTGAAAAAAACAAAACATTCCTACATTCAAAACATCATTTTTTTATGCTGCTTGCGTCATCATTCATTGGAAGCAGCGTTATCATGAGAAACAGGAAGGACTGTAACACAGAAAGCCAGATCCAAGTCCAGCCTCTTCTGGTTAGAGTAGCTGCATGCATCGATAGACACACACCAACACACGGGCAGATGTGAACCGATCCCACCCAGTGTGCGTGATTGTATGGACAATGTGTCTCAGTGTTGTTTTCCTTTCTGCCGCTTCATCAGATTGTCCCATTCCCAGCGGTCTCTCTTTAAATCAGTCCAGACTGAAATCTTTCACAAAGTCTCTCTGACCCCAATCATAAAAATCCCCATCTCTGCTGAATTTTATCAGTTTAATTTCCAACACAGCCCTGACACATACCGGAATGTTGTCCATTCTTTCCATAAATATTTCCCATAAATATTCTCCCGCATTTCTCCACATTCCACACATTTTTATTCAGGGAGGATGCTGCATTCCCAAACTATTAGTCTACATTTCCACAGCTAACAATAACCTGGTGTGTACGCCGGAGGGGGAGAGCAGAGTGTTCAGTAGCTTGTCTGGAAGGGTTAGGGAGCGGGTAGAGCGGAGTGTTCTGTAACTGAAATTTGTTATGAAGAGGAATTTCAGAAATGTGCCTGAATCCTCCTGATCCTTTGTTTTAGATACGCCTTCCTGCATGGACAGTATGGCCTGCATCTGAAGCATGCATAAGAGCTTGTCAATGCCGTCTCGCATGTTTGTGCTGCAAAACGTGTGCATGATACCTGAAATCATGTGGTGTGATGAATTGATCCTTCGCAAAGACCCGCCTCCTTTAGTTACTGTTGCTATGCGCTCTCACGCCACACATCATGTTCTCACGCAGTGAAAAATACATCGAGGAGCAAAGAGGACACTGACAACACATGAAACAGTTTCATATTTAAAATATTGTCATTTTTTAAAGCAGTTGAATCAATAAATAGCGTCTAGTGTGTGTTTAATGTGTGGTGACAGATCGCTGTAGCTCCTCGTGAACCGATCATCTCTTCATACTAGTTCATTTATAGCATCAAATAAACATGAATGAACATCAGAAGGAATGTTGTTTCAAGACGTGATTCAAGTTCACCAACGTTAATCTACTAACTCCCCTGACCGCTTTGACGGACAAAATGGCGGATTCGGGGTTATGATTGGTTAGATCACCTGTCAATCAAACTGCCGGCGAAGGGTCAGTCAGATTTATAATTTTAGCCGAAACACAATGAAAAGTAAAAACATCCTATAGAGATTCACTCTGAAAGAGGAATTCAAGCTAATTTTTATTATACATTTTTCAGCTGTTTCATCTAAAATGACTTACAAGCTATATATTTAATCAGCATATGTGTTTCTTGAGAATCAAACCCATGACTTTTGAGTCGCTAACGCCTTGCTTTACCAGTTGAACATATACTTGAATATCACAATATCATAGAGATTTTTGACTTGGACCAGTAGCCAGTGGCGGCGTTTCACAAAAACCTTTGGTACGGCTTGATTCCTTCAGGCCATGCAATAATGACATAATAATATCTAAACAAAATGTGGACAAAAATCCGAAAGAGTGAACGTGCGCAGACAACAACAATATTAAATCAATGCAAATTCTGAAACAGCCGCTGTCCTAACCACACACAATGAAACACACAGAAAATGGATTTTCAATTTTCGTGACCTTTATAAACACCAACAACGAATAAACTGTCGACTCAAGGTGGAAAAAACAAGTATTTTATGATTTAAATAATTGTTTTAATCACTCAGTATGTATTTTAATCATGTTAAAATGGTGTAATGTTTACGAATTTGATAATGTAGCGTGAATACAGTGCTCTTGCAGAGAGTCCGCCCTCATGCTCTTCTGATTGGCTGTGGTTTTTGATTTATTTTCTCGCGTCTCCAGTTGAGTCTGTGTAACACAGTTCGTAAATATGGGAAGAAGGAGGTGGGAACCAGCGAACGTTAATAACTTTTAATTATAAAATAAACAAACAATAAAAGGAAAATAAAATGTCGGCAGTTCCTTGCGGCGACTGCCGCCCACACAAACATAATAAAAACACAACATAAAGTCCAGGCCTGGTCCTCTCTCATCTTTCACTGTCGTCGCTCCTCTTTTATGCTTCCGGAGCTCCTCCGTGAGAGATACGAGACCGGTGTAGCGCGCAGCTGATGCTCACCGGCCTCACGCCGTTCCCTCACGGCTCTCGCCCGCCCTGCTCGTCACAGTCTGGTTTGGACAGATAAATTGCTTGCCGCTGGAAATCTTATCGCATCGTGTCTGGTTAAGACACGGCGTTAGGCGATAGTTTATTTTCCCCGTTTTGACTGAATGCCAGGGTGCGTAAACACTGAGGTGCTGTATTGATCTCATTTCATAACTGATTTTTACAGTTATTGAACTGAACTGAATCAACTCTGAACTGAATAATGACTGTTTACAATTTCATTTTTAGACTTGACTTGAGCAACCACTGAGAACTCCTTATCAAGCAAATAGCAGTGCACTAAAACCCACTCGAAACAACACCTTAGTATCGTGGTGGCTACGTTTTGCACTTGCAAGAATTAACATTGAGAAACTCACTTGGAAATATAAAACTTTAATTCATACATAAATGTCCACATCTACTGACATCATGCACCAGTGTAATAATTAAATGCAAAAATACCAGAAAAGCCTTTGATTTCAGAACATTTGAAGAAGATAAATGCAGTAAATCAGAGATATAAAAAAAAAAGGGATTTGAAAATCAAAGTTAAACATTCAAAATTTCTCTGCACTTTTAATATTTTTTTAAACCGAATTCCTTGAACAGCTATTAATCTGGATTATGATTCTAGTTCTTACACCAGAGATGCTAATATGACATTTCTATTATGCTTTACTGTGATTATGACTTCGTGATAAATATGGCTTCTGCAAGAAAGAATCAATGACTTTGATGAAGCAGTCCATCTCAGGAGATCAGAGCAACTCCAGAGTCACTATCAAGATGATGATTCACGTGCTGTCAGTAGTTAAAGGTTAAACGAGTAATCTCCCTTTTACTTTGCAGAAGCAGAGACCTCACTAAAGGTTAGGCCACAAACATCCATCACACACACACACACACACACGTGGGTCGCGGTGTAGGAGGGGGAGCACATGGGTACGAGACGCTGTGATGCAGACGTGAAAATGAAAGTGCGAAGACAGATCACTCCTCCCTCAGATGAGAAAGATGACAAGAAAACTTGTCAAATCACATGTGGTGTTTAAAGTTAACAAGAACTCAAAATTTACTTTCTAAATACACATTCCATCAGCGCACGTTATTATATAATAATATATATTGCACGTTTCTGTACATGATTGCATCGTGAGTATTTGCAGCACATGTGTTGTCAGTTTTTTTCTACTTGCATGTGTTTTCTTCAGTTTTTGCAAATAATGGATTTTATTTGAGAGATTAAATTTTTTCAAAACCATTTGAATCAACATGAACACAAAGAGAACATCTCATCTTGGCACATGAATGCTTTAAACTACATTTTCCTTTTCTTTGTCACGGTCACTCACTGACTCTAATACCGACTGAGGCAGACATAATAAAGACACTCTAGAAGCTGAAATGTTCTAAAGGATCGACTTCAACCTCCATGTCCTTGAAAAGTGTGTGATACATGCTTTCTCCACCAATGTGATCATCTCCTGCATTCATTTCTGGTGCAAACTTTTCACAATCCACTCAATCCGCAACGAATAAAGCTAAAAAAAATCAATGTTCAATAAAATGTCTTCTTTTTGGCATGCACGTTTTGCTCAGTATTGCAGGAATCATACATCTGAGCTGCTGTGTTTATCATGGCCTGTTGTCTGTAGTCTGGTTTAACTAGAGCAGCAGGTGACAGGTGACAGATTGTGAGTTTTTGTGGGGAAAGCACCACATGAGGCAACTGCTCTGCAATCCTCCATGTGCACAGAAAAACATCTCCCCAACAAAACATCTCTTGGTGTTTCTCCAAATCCCCCCCTTGCGAAAGTCCCCTCCCTTCCCTTCTGCTGCTGCCGGACGGTTTGTTTTCGAGAAGCCCACACGTGATGGGGTGGGAGGGGGGTCTCTCTGTGCGTGTGTTGAAAACAGGAACAACTCAGCTCAGCTGCAACGCTATCAAAACAAGTTCAGCATCAAAACATTTTACATTTCAAAGAAGGGGCGAGGGAAGCAACATGCATGTTGTTTTAGAGTGTGTGTTTGTCCTTGTACTGTTTCCTACCGGAGAGTTGTTTCTCAACACATGCTAGAAAATGCAATGCAATCCAAGCTCAAGGAAACAATGCTGAGTCACAGATATAGAGTATCAGGGGAAACAATGACACAGCAAACACACAAACTCTCTCTTCCAGCATGGAAGAACTAAATAGCACTCAAAAGGCAAAATCTGGAATAACAAAATTTGAATTCAGAAATGAAAAATATGCTCCAGGTGTACTCAACTATCTATATCTATTTTTAATGTATTTTTGGAGTAATTTATACATGATAGAACAGTCAGTCTGGTCTATATATGAGACCAAAACAGCCACAGACCATCAGACCATGAAAGCACAGATGCTAAAAATACTAGTTTGTAATAAACACAGGCTCCTACTAAAACTTCTCTACTAACAGAAATGTTTTATCAGATTTGGAGATGGCCAGATGCATCATATGCTGGAAATCTAGACAGTAGTCAGCCGTCTGGTCGTCCAAGCCCGCCGGTTTCCTGCAAAAGCTCCTAGACGAGACCCTGAAAATCTCAGACCGCTTTGATGAGTCAAAGTCTGCTGGCGACCTGATGTAACAGTAGAGGAATTTACCTCAGCCGCCCCTGGCCGTCTGCCCTGCGCAGCAGACTAAACAACAGTCTCAGGAACAGCGTTAAGGCTGGTCTTATATCGCCACCTGCTGCTTGTTAAAGGTAAAGTGTAGGATTCGTGCTGGACTCTTTCATGACCTTTAAGTTCTTGTCAGTAAATGATCTAATAATCTAGTTTGAGTTAAAGGAATGTACAGAGTTCCATAGTCAGTACGCATTCGGGGTTGGGGAGTAACAAAATACAAGTAACTTAGTGACGTATTTAAAATACAAAATTTGAGTGACTGTATTTCATTACAGTTACATTTTAAATGGGTGGTAATCAGATTACAGTTACATCTGAAAAGTGTTTTAGATTACCAAAGTGATTACTTTGAGTTTTAATGTCATTTAAACAGCAATTGGTGATTCTCTGACTCTGACCGTCTGAAAAAGAGGAGTTAAGTTTCATCAACATTTTAATACTTTTAAGAGGATCATAACCCTAACCCTAAGACAAAATGACTGAATTTATAAAAAAAACTGTCCTGTCATGACCTGATGATCCACGACTGTTTTCATGTTTTGTGAGTCATTTTATAATTCACTCGTCACTGCAACTTTTTCTCACAATTAGTTTTTTTTTTCCCTCACAATTGTGAGTTTGCATTTCAGAATTCTGACTTCTTTTTCTCAGAATTGCGAGATTTAAACTCACAATTGCAAGTTATAAAGTCAGAATTGGGAGAAATAAACTTGCAATACTGACTTTTTTTCTTGCAATTGTGAGTTTAAATCTAATAATTCTGACTTTTCTCAATATTGTGAGTTTATATCTCATAATTTTGACTTTTCTCAATATTGTGAGTTTATATCTCATAATTCTGACTTTTCTCAATGTTGTGAGTTTATATCTCATAATTCTGACTTTATAACTCACAATTGCAACTTTATATCACACAATTCTGAGGGAAAAAGTCAGAATTGTGAGATAAAAACTTGCAATGACCTTTTTTGTGTTTGTTTCACACTTATTAGTATTCCAAAGTATTCTAAAGTATTTAGATTAAGTTACTAAACTTGAGTAATGCAACGAAATACGTTACAAATGACTTTTTAAATCATGTATTTTGTAATCTGTAGTGAAATACATTTTAAAAGTAATCTACCCAGCCCTGTGCGCATTATGCAAATTTAAAAACGCGAGATGCAGAGCAGAGGAACGAAGAAAAAAACCTGCAAGGTACAGCAGCATTGCAGGAACATCTCTTCTCTGATGACGTGTATCTGTCAATCACATGATATCACCGTAACAGCAAAAGACAATGATCCGATCAATTCCCGATGGACACAATCGTGAATAACGGGGAAGAAAAGACCGGCCAAACACGTCTAGCGTATGTTTGTCCTGAAAAACAATTAAAAAGCAGAGCAGTGCAATGCAAAAAGACACTTTTTCTACTTTTCTCATACAAAAATTGCAGACTTCAAGTGTCCTTGATGGGGGTGACAAATTATATTGTAATTTTAGAATAATTTCATCACACTACTCTCATGTTAACATGTAAATATGGCTATACTTAGCAATGTTAATATCTGTGATCTTCCTCTCTTGTCGAAAATTATTCTCTGTGAAAACCGTCACAGATTCGGTCCATTAATCCGAACCTATACAAAATCTGAAATAGTTCTTTAAATCTGACATGCATTAAGTGCACTAAACAGGACACATGGTTTGCAGGGGTCACACACTGCAGAGGAAGCTGGTGCATCATTTACTACAGCGTCTATCCAGCAATTCCTGTTTTTGTTTTCCTTCTGTCTGTTCTAAGACCAAAGTCCAGGAACATGGTGAGAGAGGAGGCACAGAGTACATACTGTAGGTGCACTTCCATTCTGGAATCATCCTGAGCTTCCCGGCACCGGCGGGCAAACAGTGCAGCCCATAAGAAGACCTCTGTGTCTCAGCCAATCACAGTGTCAGAGCAACTGCACACGGCCAATCAGAGGATCTATCGTCAGCTGCCCTGACACCTGAATAGAACACATGCATTCTGGAGAGATATTCAGCGGATGTGAGCGCTGTTGCGCTGTACACAGTGTGCTTTTGGTATGTGAATGCAACAGCAGATCAATTTTGAGTGTGGGTGTGTATATTTGTGTTTGTGCAGTGACAGAGATGTCCCTGGATCAAGGCCAAACTTGTGTGCAGCTATTTACTTCTCTGAGGAGAGGTTGTGTTTACATTTGTTTGGGAGTCTGTACACTGACTGAGAATATGGCAATATTCATTTTCAACAGTAATATTCAGTCACAATGCAGTGATTCCTTAAAATTGAATTTTTTTTTCCATATGTGACCCTGGAGCACAAAAACAGTCATCAGTCACATGAGTGTATTTGTAGCAATAGCCAACAACACAGGGGTCAAAATTATCCATTTTTCTTTTATGCCAAAAATCATTAGGATATTAAGTAAAGATCATGTTCCATGAAGATATTTTGTAAATTTCCTACCGTAAATATATAAAACTTTTATTTTGTAGTGGATATGCATTGATAAGAGCTTCATCTGGACAGTTTTAAAGGTGATTTTGCAATATTTATATTTTTTTTTGCACCCTCAGATTCCATATTTTCATACAGTTATGGCAAGCCGTTTTGACTTTTATTCATTTTCAGGTTATGAACTTGTGATAGCAACAATTGAATTGTTACTAATGCAAATGTCTATTCTTGATAACAACAATTGAATTGCTACTAGTAAAAATGTTCATTTCTGATTTTATGAATGTGATTGTTACTAGTAAGAAAGCTGTTTTAGATATCAGAAATGATATTGATATCAGGAATTCATTTTCAGATATCAGAAATGAATATTTTTACTAGTAGCAATTCAATTGTTGATATCAAGAATAGACATTTGCACTAGTAACAATGTAATTGTTGATATCAGAAATTTGCATTTTTACTAGTAAGAATTGTATTCCTGAAATGTGAAACTGGAATTTCAACTAGTAAGAAATGAATTCTTGATATCAACAATTGAATTTGAATGGCAGCCTATGGCGAGATTTCACTAGTAAAAATACAATTCTTGAGATCAACAATTATAGTTTATACAAGTGGAAATCTAATTCCTGATATCAAGAATTAATATTTTAACTAGTGAAAATGTAATTGTTGATATCACAAGTTCATATCCTGAGAATGAATAAAAGTCAAAACGGCTTGCCATATACAGTTGTATCTCAGCCAAATATTGTGCTATGCGAACAATTGTGAATCCTATTTATCAGGTTTCAGATGATGTATAAATCTCATTTTCACAAAACTGACCCTTTCGCATCTGACATTTTGATGCTTTGAAAAGTTTGTAAAGAAGTCTCCTCAACTCTTCAAAAAAACTGAGTCGTGTTTCGGCTTAAATTCACATGTGAACATTCATCAGCTCACACATCAGTCATGATAAACAGAAGCTCAAGCATATTTGCTCGATGTGTGAGAACCACTGATGTTACGAGCACGTTTGAGCCTCCGCAAAAGAGGTTTGATTTCGCGCGTCAATCGGGTTCGGTTGAGCTTCTGATGATGTTCGCTGATCAATGTTTATATATGAATAAAAGCCTAAATTAAACCTGTTCATCACAAAAAGCGATTGTGTCTCTTCAGAAAACCACTCAGTTTTACAATCTCTTTTCAAAGTGTCAAAATGTCATGGAGGGACAGAAAAGGCTCAGATTTCATCAAAAAGATCTTCTTTTGTGTTCTGAAGAAGAACTAAAGTCTTGCAGGTTTCGAACAACATGATGGTGAGTAATTCATGACAGAATTTTAATTTTTGGGTGAACTATCCTTTTTGAATTTAAAACAAATCTCTTCTCGTCAAGCCAAATGATTAAAGGTGCAACATGTAAAATTTTTGCACTAAAACATCCAAAAATCACTAGGCCTGTGTTATATATTTTGTTCAGTTGAGTACTGACAATATCCCAGATGTTTCCAACTCTTTGTAAATCATGAGAAAATTGCGATTTTAACCAAGGCTCCGGCACGTGTGGCATCATATCCGCGTTACCCTCGGTTTCTGCTTTTACTGCATTAGAAACCATGACAACATAATTTCATGCGGAAATAGTAGTTGTAGCGTCTATCGAGCAACTAGCTTGTTTCGTGCAGTCGATATGGAACACAATTATTCTTTACTGTTTGCAGCTGCTTCTGTCAACAAAGACGAGTCCCATAAACGTGAACGTCAAACAAATGACCCAAGAAGATTTTGGGACAAGAAGAGAAATAAAACGGTGTTGCATTTCCTAAATAGAGAGAACCGACAAACTTCAACTGGACAGATGTGTTTTAATAGACAGCTGAGGAACTTTCTGGATTCCTTTACTGACAGAAAACTTGTGATTATTATATCGATCAACAGTGATTGTTTGAATGTCTTGTTCTCGTCTATGAATATGATGTGAAAAATGGTGCGGTGATGTTCACTACGGACACTTCGAGGCATGTTATGAACTGTTGGCTGTCATTTTGTTTTAGTGAAATACTGTCACTACATCAAATGTGTCAAATGGCAAAACTGCGTATGAGTTCATTCTGTACAGTGATGTTTATTAAGGACAGCGTTATTACATTTGGTTTGTGATTAGTTTGTTGACATTGCCATACGCTTTACCCGACATGATAAAGGAAATTAATGCAGGATGTGTTTTACATAAATATTCATCAGCCTTTTTGCAAATGATGTGGGTACGTTCAACTTTTACTATGATTGTTTTGAACACATTAAACTGCCCTGCATTATCACACCAATGAATTGGACTAATGCAGTAACATCAGACAACCAATTTAGTGTTAAACCTTGCGGGTAATTCATTATAATGAAATAAAATCATGTCATCAAGCTTTACTTCATCCATGAACATGATATATGATTCCCATCTGATTGATTTAAATCAGCGGTGGAGTTGAAGATGACAGTTCCCATAATTCAAGCTACGCCGTCGTTGTTGTTTTCAATGTACGCCCTCTAGCGGCCAAGAATTTTACATATTGCACCTTTAACTGGCTAATTATGAGTTACATGTTGAATTTTAAAAGTTAGAGCTGGGGGTTGAAACCAGGTAAAATGCATATTGCATATTAATTTTTCCATACATACCCATTGTTTTCAAAGACACTGGAAACATTTGCACTTTATCATCAAAAATCTACATGTAAAGGCATTCATCTGTGGAGTGAAAAACAGCTGGTGGAATCTCTTTCCAGGTGGGGCTCCCCTGATGATCGTTCGCCCCAATCAGCTCGTGTCTGAGAGGAGGGGAGCACGCCGCAGGCGTCGAGGAGTTTCCTGCATTCGGGCGAGGTTACTGTTGTGTGGAAAAGGATTCAAAAGATTTTCCAGGCTGGGCTGAACATTCCACATTGATTTTTGAGTCCGTCGTCAGTTGGACGTAGTCATGTGGCTCCTGTTGTCTGTCCCCTCAGTGAAAACAATTTCGATAATACACAGCCATTATTGACAACAAAAGACATTACAGAGAAAAAATCAGCAGCTAATAAAAGATCTTTTTTGCAATTTGCAATAGAACCAAAACTTATCTAAAATAAATGTGTCCTAAAATACATATGAAACATGACCCTCAATGAGAAAACATTCAAGAAAAAAAATATACATTTGGGTTAACTCAAAAACAACTAAAAAATCAAAACCCACGACAGTACATGAGGGTTAAACCCACCCATACCACCAAACCTGTGCCTAACCGTACTCGTTTCCCTCCTTCAGGGTTGGGGAGTAACGAAATACAAGTAACTTAGTTCCGTATTTAAAATACAAAATTTGAGTAACTGTATTTCATTACAGTTACATTTTAAATGGGTGGTAATCAGATTACAGTTACATCTGAAAAGTGTTTTAGATTACCAAAGTGATTACTTTGAATTTTAATGTCATTTAAACAGCAATTGGTGATTCTCTGACTCTGACCGTCTGAAAAAGCGGAGTTAAGTTTCATCAACATTTTAATACTTTTAAGAGGATCATAAAAATGTTGTTATTTTTATTTAGTTCTGTCCTGAACAAGACAAAATGACTGAATTTATAAAAAAAAAATTGCCCAACTGTCAACTGAACTGTCCTGTCCTGACCTGATGATCCACGACTGTTTTCATGTTTTGTGAGTCATTTTATAATTCACTCGTCACTGCAACTTTTTCTCACTATTTGTTTTTTTCCCTCACAATCGTGAGTTTGCATTTCACAATTCTGACTTCTTTTTCTCAGAATTGTGAGATTTAAACTCACAATTGCAAGTTATAAAGTCAGAATTGGGAGATATAAACTTGCAATACTGACATTTTTCTTGCACTTGTGACTTTAGTATGTGAGTTTATATCTCATAATTCTGACTTTTCTCAATATTGTGAGTTTATATCTCATAATTCTGACTTTTCTCAATATTGTGAGTTTATATCTCATAATTCTGACTTTTCTCAATATTGTGAGTTTATATCTCATAATTCTGACTTTTCTCAATATTGCGAGTTTATATCTCATAATTCTGACTTTTCTCAATATTGTGAGTTTATATCTCATAATTCTGACTTTTCTCAATATTGTGAGTTTATATCTCATAATTCTGACTTTTCTCAATATTGTGAGTTTATATCTCATAATTCTGACTTTTCTCAATATTGTGAGTTTATATCTCATAATTCCGACTTTTCTCAATATTTTCAGTTTATATCTCATAATTCTGACTTTATAACTCACAATTGCAACTTTATATCACACAATTCTGAGGGAAAAAGTCAGAATTGTGAGATAAAAACTCGCAATGACCTTTTTTGTGTTTGTTCCACACTTATTAGTATTCCAAAGTATTCTAAAGTATTTAGATTAAGTGACTAAATTTGAGTAATGTAACGAAATATGTTACAAATGATTTTTTAAAGCATGTATTTTGTAATCTGTAGTAAAAGTAACCCACCCAGCCCTGCCCACCTTGTACTTAATTTCTGATGTAAGTACATCTGTATCTAATATAAAGTGGGCCCTATTTTCTTCAAGAGCTGCAGTACAGCCAAAATAAACTTTGTTGCATAAGAAACAATCTGTATTGTAAAAAGTGCTCTATAATTAAAAGTGACTTGACTTAAAGAGTTATCTCACATTAGAAAGATGTGTACTTTAAATGAGAATACTGTAAAATATTCTTTAACGGTAAAATTCCATGTTTCAGACTTTAAATTTGAACATATAAACATCAAACAACTTACATTCTCCAGCCTGTAAAACATGTTAATCACCATGTGAAGGTCTCAGATTGCTGCGGTGTGTTTTTTTCAACGATGCAATAAACAACGGAATAATGCTGAAAAGGCTCACATGTAGGATCATAAAACTGCACATGTTCCTTTACATGTTTTACTCCAGATGAAAAGCATTGCTTGTGCACATTTACACAGGTTTTAAGCGAATAAAAATGTATGCAATATCTGCGAGGAACAGTCTAAATACACCTGTCAGTGAAAACTGGTTTGTGATACATGGGCCTTAGGCCAAAAGCTATCACTCACTCAAGACAGGAAGTGAGGTCAAGTTTTATGTACCGCTCCTGTGACGTCAACAGAAATCTCCAGGGAAAATTAAAAACAAATTACAAATGACCAGCGGTCAGAGCTGCTCACATGTTCCAGTGACACCTTGCCCTACAAAGAGCAGAAAACTAAATTGGATGGCTGTTTGTATTCAACCGAGTGTTTATGGCCTAAATGTGTATTGTACACTTGGCACACAGACAAAGCGCTCAGACAGAGGAGGCACGTCGTGTCTTGAGAGTCACATGACCACAGTCGTCCAACCCCATGAGAAGTAGGCCAGGGGATTACAGATGCATTCGCGTCTCAGCCAGAGACATCTAGAACAAACAGGCCACAAATGCAGCGGGAATGTTTACAACCGAAAACAATAGATCGTTCAAATCCGAGAGTGAAGCTGAGAAGTTTTGATATTGACCCAGCAATGAGAAACGGCACTTCTATTTCACATTAATAAAGCATCTATTGTGCAAAAATAAATAAAATAAAATTATAAATAATAAACTACCACTTCAACACACACCACTTTCCCATATCCTTAACAATTATTCCTTAACAATAATTTCAAAAATAAAACAGCAATGTTTCAATTAATAAAGATCTTTGTGAGGCCTGTTTATTTTCACATTTATTTTATATTATTCAGTGCCTCTAAAATGTCAAGCGGTGCATCCACATGTCCACAAATAATATATTTTTTCCTTACACTTTGAATGCATTATTACTACTATTTTCATCCTATTAAACTTGCATTAAAAAATTACATACAAATAATTTTAAATTTTTTCAGTTTTATACACGGTCCGAACCACTGATTCGAAACAAAAGATTTGTAAAGCTTCATGAAGCAGTGTTTGAAATCACTAGATATTGTTGAATAAATTTGTTATTTAGTTTTTTTGGCGCACAAAAAATATTCTCGTTGCTTCATGACAATTATCTGGCTGTCAACGGAGGCCTCATCAATCCATTTCATAAAAATACCTTAATTTGTGAAGGTCTTACGGGTGTAGAATGACATGAGGGTGAGGAATAAATGACAGAATTCTCATTTTTGGGTGAACTAAAGCCCTTTAAGTCCTGTAAGTTGCAAGGTCGAGGCATCCAAGGATCGGAATTGATCATGTGACACTGAAGACAGGAGTAATGATGCTTTGCCAACACAGAAATAAATTGTATTTTAAAATATATTCAAATAGAAGAGTTATTTTAAATTGTATAAATATTTCACAATATTACTGTGTTTGCTGTAGCAGAAGAGATTTCTTTTAAAAACATTTTTAAATACCTTTGACCAGTACTGTGTGTGTGTGTGTGTGTGTGTGTGTGTGTGGGTATTCCCTACGTTATGGGGACCAAATGTCCCCACAGGTATAGTAATACTAGTAAATTTTGATCTTGTGGGGACATTTTTTTGATCCCCATGAGGAAACAAGCTTATAAATCATACAGAATTATCTTTTTTGAAAATCTAAAATAGCAGAACATTTAGTGTGATGGGTAGGTTTAGGGGTAGGGGTAGTGTAGGGGGACAGAATGTACAGTTTGTACAGTAGAAAAACCATTACGCCAATGGAATGTCCCCATAAAACATGAAAACACAACGTGTGTGTGTGTGTGTGTATATATATATATATATATATGTTTTTTTCAATGAATATGCAAAATATTGTTTGACCTTCAACCTTTGACCTTGTCTTTAACCTCACATAACCACTCTTTTCATGCAATGTTGCACGTAGCATTGTAGTTTTATTAAGTGTGTCATTCTTTTTACGCAGACCCTCAGCCTAGCCTTGCTAAGATGTCGTGGTCTTTGCGTCATGAAGGCCTGGGTCAGCATGGACTAAATGAACAAGCTGCTGCTCACAGCCTTTCGTTTACCAATGTCATACATCTGGATAGCATGTATTCCAGCCAATGAGCGCAAACATCTTTTCCAGATGTTGTCTTATAATCAGTACTGACAAGAAAACGGGTCATGAAACAGTCTGTTACGTGCTTTGTGTTGGATTGAACAAAGAACAAGCAGTGATGTAACATACAGACAGGAGAAAACTGCTGTATAACAAGGAATTTACAGTTAAGGAAAACTAAGGAGAACATCAAAAAAGTTGAAAATGAATATTTCATTAAAAAAAAAAAAACCCTTCGTTCTTAATACAATAAATAAAACTTTCTAACCATCATAATTCACCCCCATAATTTTTGGGTGAACACAGCACACCCATCGGAAATAAACTGATTACATAAAGTTCAGTGCATGTCCTGACTAACCACAAATCTGGCTTACAAAGTGGGTTCAGTCAATAAAGCTGTACAGAGACTGCTGGAGTGGAAGGCTTTTGTGATCATCCAAGGCTGCATGGAGAAGAAATGGGATGAAGGTCAGAGAGCAGAGCAGATGGTTGGATTCATGAAATACTTTGACTATATACTGCAGGGGTGGCCAACGTCGGTCCTGGAGAGCCACAATCCTGCAGAGTTTAGCTCCAACCCTGATAAAAACTCACCTTCCTGTAGCTTTCTAGTAACCCTTAAGACCTTGATTAGCTTGTTCAGGTGTGTTTGATTAGGGTTGGAGCAAAAATTTGCAGGATTGTGGCTCTCCAGGACCGACGTTGGCCACCCCTGATATACTGAAATTGGTGACCAGGGAAATCTCTCTATATAGGCTCTGTAAATGGCAAAACAAATCTGAAACACACTTCTTAGCCAGAAAACTTTCAGGCAGTTCACTACCAGTGGAATGAGCTTAAGATGTCTGGGTCCGTGCTGCCGATTATTCGGGTGCAGAACTTCCCCACTTAGATAAGATGAGCCATCTGACTGACAATGTAAAGAAATTAACCAGATATTTGTATTTTTTTTCCTGTGTGGTGTTGTATTGAATCCGGTCCGTCATCTTTCATCCACTTGCCACCAGAGGTCACCCTTCCACATCATGGATTCTATGCACCCACTCAATACACGAACTACATTTCCCAGAATCCCCGCACCTGTCACTAATCACTGCTCGAGCTGACACTCATCATCCCACCATATTTAAGTTTAACTCACACACACTCAGTTGCGAGGTCTTGTTAAACTCTTAGTGACATTTCCGAGCATTTATTCCTGTCTTGTCTGCCCGTGTTTTGATCCTGCCAGTTTCTTCATTTTCTGATGTTTATCTGCCTGCCTTTGATTTATTGCCTGAATTATCACTACGAGTCTGCCTGTTCTCTGCCATTGCTGTTTGCTGTTTCCTTGACCATTGCCTGTCTGACTACGTTTGCAAATAAAGCTGCATGTGGACATTTTCAACCCGCTGACTCGTCATTACAGGTGTTTAGGGGCAGAGTTATCTGACATACAGTATGTTAGGGTTAGGGACCCTTTGGCTCAGTGGAAAAACGTGTCTCCATCTACATTTTTGCACTTATAGTACATTTAATTCGTACTGAAACCAACACTAAAATTAGAATTATGGGGGACAGATAATCGTTAATCGGTGTTTCCTTGTACAATGCTATGGTACGACCTCTAATCACTTTTACCATAGCACATGATTTGTAAACGAATACATTTTAACATTTGTATCAAATAGCTGTCCCAAATGTATGGCTTTTCCAACATCTTGTTTGGTAGCTCCCCGGGTTCAGCATTACAGTTTCAGTGCAGAGTGTTTGGGTGTAAGTCTTATGAAATGCAAGTCCTATTCTTTTGTTAATATTATTGGTTAGGTTTAGAGTAGGGTTTAGCGCAGGAGGTACGTTTGTCTTTGAAAGTGTCACAAAACATGCAAGTATCAACGTAATATCAAAAAATTGCACTTACATCGATTGAGCTTGGGTTGCTTATACCACGCTAGTGCAAAAAACAAATATTAAAGTTCTTGAACAGCTCTCTGGAATTCTGTGTTTTGATTGGTCCAACGCAGCATTCAGTGGATAGTTTACTAAACATTCATCATTGTCAACACTGTACATCAGAAACTCTCTCTACTCTCTCGTATCAGAGGTTCATTCCAGTGTGACGAGCAGGGCAGGCGGAGCCGTGAGGGAACGGCGCGAGGCCGGTGACGCGAGTGATAATGAGCGTCAGCTGCGCGCTACACCGGTCTCGTATCTCTCACGGAGGAGCTCCGGAAGCATAAAAGAGGAGCGACTACAGTGAAGGACGAGAGAGGACCAGGCCTGGATTATGTTTGCGTGGGTGGCAGTGTCCGTGAGGAACTGCCGCCATTTTACTTTCGTTTTATTGTTTGTTTGTTTATTTATTTGATTAAAAGTTATGTTGAACGTTCACCGGTTCCCGCCTCCTTCTTCCCGTACATAAGAATAGTGTGACACCCAGTTTGTGTACTTATACCTGATTCTTTTCCATTTTGTAGAATAAACAGTGGAAAAAAAAGTGAAAAAGTAAAAGTCCATGCCGCACATAATTAACTGATGGGGGGAAAAGTGTGTTGGACACTTAATGCACTCAACTGTCACAGCTTTAAAATTGGACATTATATGTTATTTGGGACATAGTCACAACTGCCGCCATCTTGTGCATCAGGGATTGATTGCAGTGAAGATGATCTCAGAGGACTTGTTGTGTAAAGTTTCATAAAACCAGTCAAAATTCTTTCAAATTTGGTATATGATATGCATTAGCTGGTTTCCTTGAACAGTTAGCCTCTGCTGGACCTTGTAAATACACCAGTCTGAAGGCAAAGAATCTATTTCTGATGTCCCTTCCAAAATAAGTTATGGATCTTGCAACATTATATATCTACCAGGAAAAAAATATATTATATATGACCAGTGTTCTTGACATATACTTGCTGGATAATTGCTAGTGAAGGGCTTGTACACGTTCACCAGCTAGACCAGCGCAAGTGTTAAGGGCAGCGGCCGAGCCTGAGGCTGAGTGAACCAGAGATTTAATCCATTAGAGGCTCAGAGATCTGTTGTGTCACGCTGACATGTAGCCAGCTCACAAGGGATCAAACATGTACATAAACAAAGGCTTTCTCCTAGTGTTCCCGTCAGGGTGCGTGCTGCAGTGTCACGTCGTCATCTGCAGAATTCTGCCAGGGGGTTGACACTGACTCGATGTCTTTAGAGGGGCCAAAAAATATGTTTTTTTGTTGTTGTTGTCTTGACATGTTAAAAGAATAATGACCCAATTTTTGACCCCCCCATGTTTTTCCAAATCCTTTCTGCATAATTTGCTTGTTATGCTATTTTATGCATTAAAAACTTGAAATTCATGTTTTTTTTAATGACACTTTTTCTGGTCACAACCCAAATAGCACATGCGTGTCTGCAAGATGTCTGTTAAAGATCACTTAAACTGGAAAGCATCTGCTGTTTACAAACATCTGATAGATGTCTTTAAGATGTTTACATTCTAAATAATAAAGACATTTTCTAAACGTCTATTTGACATCTGACAGGCAAGATGTATTGCAGATGAGCAAACACTCTAAAAAAACCCTTCTACACAGCAAAATCCCCAGAGTTAAATCAACTCTGCTCAGATAACATTTGGTCCCTCTCTAAATAGTGTTAAAGTAACACTGAAGCAGAGTTAAAGTCAATGAGATAATTAAGCAATTAATTAAGTGATGATTGAACATTAATGATGAACACCTGCTGTTAACAAGCAGAATCACTGAAGAAAAGAGAAACACAAGAACTACAACTGACTTCAGCCACAGTCTTAGATGAAATCAACTGAAAATAATCGACATTAAATTTCTGAAGATCTGATTAATCAACTCCACTACCAGTATTACCAGATTCACTTATTACTGACCAGACTGACTATATTTTCACATGTCTACAGAAGCTCTTATTGAGAACTGACAGAGGTTTAGATGTTGTTTTATTTTATTTATTTAATTATCTCATTAACTTTAACTCTGCTTCAGTGTTACTTTAACACTATTTTGAGAGGGACCAAATGTTATCTGAGCAGAGTTGATTTAACTCTGGGGATTTTACTGTGTAGTCGTAAACACCCACATCAACGTACGTGCTATCAGAGGAGAGCTTGTTTACATGACAGATAAATACGACGGTGGTGCAGACAGAGTGGCATACCTTAAGTCAATGTCTGACACCTTTGAAATATTGTGCAATGGGCATTTGGGGGGTCAGATGTAAAACAACAACCATCATTATCAACTGATCAAACCACTTCTTTGTGAATGAGCATTACTTTATAGATGTTATGTTAAAGTAAAATTATCCAGGTCTAAAAATTTTTGTTCAGAATGAAGGAATAGATTCTTTGAGATTTTGTTTTAAAGAATCACGGTAAATGGACATGTAACAAAAGAGTAGGTTTACAGCAGCTTGAGTCTATTTCTTCCACTTACTTGCATTTCTATTTACACTCTACAGGGGGCAGAAGCCAGCAGTTAGACTTCTCACCCTCTGTGAACTCTACATGTGCTTCTTTTAAAACAGGTGTTATATAAGTATAAACATATATATATATAGCGTAAAGATATACACGAATATACACTGCCTGGCCATAAAATTTAAAAAAAGTCACTGTTTGATGTTATTTCCGTCAACCTACATGTTAAGAAATGAAAAGCAACACACTCCATCAATGAGGGTTAAAAGAAATGTTGCCAATAATAGCTATAACATACTAGAAACATCATAATCACTGCAATAATGATCTAATAGACTCTTAAGTATTTGCATATTTAATCCGAAAAGAGACTTTTTTTTTGGCAGGGCAATGTAGGCTAATATATAATAATATAATAGCATAAAAATTCACCATGAGTTATTAAACACAGCATTCTCTCAAAATTGATGAGAGAATGCTATGTTTAAAAAGTGTGTCAGATGCTAACAGAGTTTTATAGCGAGATGTCCAAAAGCGAATGCAGCAACACACGTAACATGACGTTAAAGTCATTTTAAAGCAGCATTTAGGGAATGTGAAAATATAATGTCTAAACTTTTTTTTTTTTATTTCTGTTTCTGAAAAAAAGGAAAATGTTTTATTACATTATAACATTCTAAATATTAAAAAAGTCCTTAGTTGATATATATTAAATATCATCTTGATATATAATTAGGCATATTGACAAAAGGACAAAAGGAAACGCCACTTGTAATTGTAAACATTATCTCAAATAAAATCAACTCAAAGCCCTCTTAGCAATAATCATTTATTACACATTTTTGCTGCCTCAACACTGACACTTTGTTCGAGAGCTCATAAATAAGGTAATTCAGGGTGAAGAGGGAGTTCAGTCTAGAACACAAGCTTGTTATTTTAGCTGAAAGAACTCCATCTTGTGGTGACTGTGAAAATAAACACCACCCATAACAAATTAAAAAATCTGCACTGCACTGTGGAATCAAAGTGTATATAGCGGTTTTATATGGCGTCACCATTAGAGTTATGAATTTGTATTAGTCTGTGAGCTTACCTTAATTTAATTTTTCCCATACAAGAAAATATTATGATCATGTTTAGTTGGTGTTACAGGGTGAAAATTAAATTTCACTCTAGAAAATATTCTTATATCTGATTAGAAGTGTAAAAACAATACAGTGTCTGAATATTTAGTGCACAATTAGGCCTGTTCAAATATTAACACCATATAAAAGTCAAAAATGGTTACAATTAATTTAAGATGACAGATAAATTTTGACCATAGAGCATTTTAAAGCCCATCTGACCAACCAAGTTGGTCTATAAAACCACTTCAATCCTTTTTGAACTCAATTAGACCTAATAAGATCACTAGAAACCACATTTCTTAACAAGTGTTAGTCACTGTTAATGTTACATGGTTAGCATGATTTAGCATGAGCACTAGCACGTTTAACACATTTGTGACGAGCAGGGCGGGCAAGAGACATGAGGGAACGGCGCGAGGCCGGTGACGCGAGAGATAACGAGCGTCAGCTGCGCGGCGCACCGGTCTCGTATCTCTCACGGAGGAGCTCCGGAAGCATAAAAGAGGAGCGACTACAGTGAAGGACGAGAGAGGACCAGGCCTGGACTTTATGGTGTGTTTTATTTTGTTTGTGAGGGCGGCAGTCGCCGTGAGGAACTGCCGCCATTTTACTTTCGTTTTATTGTTTGTTTGTTTGTTTGTTTATTTATTTGATTAAAAGTTATTAACATTCGCCGGTTCCCGCCTCCTTCTTCCCGTTATTAAGAACTGTGTTACAACATTGTTAACATATATTCCTAGCATGTTATCATATTTGTAACATGTTCCCAATGTGTTTAGCATGCTGATAGCATGTTGTTGCACATTGCTAGCACGTTCCTAGCATGTTTCAGCACATTGCTGGTATGTTTAGCACGGCGATTGCATTGTTTTAGTATGTTGCTAGCATGTTTTAGCACACCAAAGGCATATGTGTTAACATGTTGCTAGCATAGATGCATAGCAGCATGGACATCAAACTATTTTATCATTTGTGAACACAAAAGAGATTACTGTAGGCCGCCAACATTAATTTGCTCAGTGCACAGTTCAGTCATTCAACTGTAATAAACTGTAGAATTACCACAGCAAGTAAATTACTATATCAGTTAATCAGATTTCCATATCACAGCACAATTTATTATTATCTCCAACTTGCAACCACTAAATATACAGTAGGCAGGCCCTTTCCAGCTTTATCCACCTGCATACACTAACTCGCACACAGCAATCTACAGTACGTTATTCTCAACTTTTTGATTGTTTCAGATTACCAAATGTAAATAACTGCCCATCTCTGAAACGGCTAAATGTGGACAGTTAGGGATTAAACGCTGCCTTGAACCAGAGTGTGTTGTGAAACGCGCTATACAAATAAAATTGACGTGACTTCACTACTGTAAAAAGTACGGTCACTAGTAGGCCGATACCGGAAAAATCAGTAATGGCCAATTTTTTTTTTTTTTTTACAGTGTACCTTGTGCAAATAACAAACACCACTGTTTGCATATGTAATATTATATTTGACATTTGCAATATGAAGCGATGGCAGTATTTTTAAGACGTCATGGCAGGATTATACGATACAAGTGCAAACAATTCTGAAACAACTGAACAATTATTCATCCCATCGGATGACAGAAGCCACCCCTTCTGCCACACATCCACATCCTGCTACTCAGGATATGTTGTATGTCTGTGCTTTTGACCTGTGCTGTTTCATTTTTATTCCTCACAGTACCACCAAAATGATCTTCTCAATAGTTATTCTTGTGCTTCTTTCTGTTTCTGCATCACAAGGTAAGACAAAGTAGCTGTTGATTTAACTTAATATTATAATTTGATTTCCAATTAAAAATAACAAGCCTACATATGAGAAGTGCTTGATTATGTATTATATTAATTAGTGATACAAAATGCAAAGTTTTTTGTTTTAGTATTCAAATGTGAGTCTTGCAGACAATCAAAAATCAGCTTATGATTCAAGTCAACTAAAGAACACTGTTCAGTTGAAAGAAAGAAAGAAAGAATCATGCTTGACAGTTTATTATTAAGTATGTGCATCCTTTTTTAATCATATATTCAAAATGAATTCATTCAAATTCCATATAATCAACATTAATCTTTATATTGTGAAAACATGAATTTAATTTTATTCGGCTAACTGTGGAACAAGCAATATTTAATTTGTTTAAATGTACGACAGGCCTATTAGTTTACATTGAACAAGTTTGATTTATTTACGGTAAATATACAGTATAAACCTGGTTATTGTGTATTCAGAACAGATTCAGTTCATTTGTGCTAACACATAAATCTCATTCTTATTTAATTTAAATAGGACTGACAAATATGCATCACATTAAGTTTATTAGTTAATATTAAAACTGAATAATCAGAATGGATGGAAATTTTATATGCAATTAAAATACATAAATCTTGAAAATAGGCTTATTTGAGTGTTGTTTAAAAAAAAAAAAATATATATATATATATATATTTATATATTTATATATATATATATATACAAGTCAGTAGCTATGTTTCCATCCAAAGTTGCGAATT
Organism: Zacco platypus; assembly: GCA_038088235.1. NCBI lineage: Eukaryota > Metazoa > Chordata > Actinopteri > Cypriniformes > Xenocyprididae > Zacco > Zacco platypus. The sequence continues at coordinate 26,261,974 of CM076064.1, forward strand.
TAACTTATGAGCAAAATTGGAATATCGCATTAAATATTTGCGAGTAAAGCAGTGAGTATGGGTAAGCACATTTAGATGTTATTTACAGAAGTATTTACATGGCAATGCTTGTTTTTGATAAGAAAAAATAAGCTTCCTTCAAGGTTATACAATACCCCGACAACACATATACTTACTGTATACAAGGAAATAGTTCACCCAAAAAACTTCCTTTAGAATTACTACTAAAGATGTCTTTTCCCCAATGGAACACAAAATAAGACTCCTGGACTTACGAGTACTGAATTACAGGCTACCATTCAGGATGCCCAGAAACACATGATAAAATGAGCCAGGTATCAGGATTGGTCGGTGGCAGACCTTTTCGAATATTCACCTTCAAAGGGCAGGCGTATCAGTTCAGTGTCCTCACTTTCTGATCGTCCCCGTCTCCTCGCGTCTATACCAAGGTTACAGAGGCTGCCCTTACCCCCTTGAGGGAAGTGAATGTTCACATCCTCAACTACCTCGACGACAGCTAATATTACACTCTCGTAAATTGTCATGAGCGCACAGGGACACGGTACTCAAGTGCCTAGCCCGACAAGCTCTTCCCCATGCAGAACATCACTTTTCTTGGTGTTGAGTTGGACTCGTTTCTCAAAAAACAGTACTCGTTCAGTGCTGAACAGTTTCACTATGCTCAAGTACAAGACAGCTGTGCCTCTCAAATCCTTTCAGAGGCTTCTGAGGCATCTGGCATCATTGGCTTTGGTAATGTCGCTCCGGGTGATGGATATGAGATCACTTCAGAGCTGGCTTCGTGCCCCAAGATGGGCACGGGGCCGCGGCACACATCGCGTGGCCATCAGTCTAGGGTGTCGTCGCACATTTAGCCCTTGCTTTTCTATGTTTTGTAATCTGTTGTAGTTTTTTCTTGTTGATGAGTTCTCTGATTGTTCCCAGATTGTTTCTTGTTCACCCCTTGTGTGTATATATACCGCAGCATTTCTCAGGTTCTTTGTCCGGTGTTGGGTGTTACTTGTGTGTGCTTGTTGTCAGTTTTTCCTTGCCCTTGTCTAGATTTATCAGTTTTGTCTGGATTTACTTTTACTATGCTTGCTGCATCTGGATCCTACCATCGTTCCTCTGAAACAGCCACCGTTATAGGAACCTCCATGTGAGGTCTCTGGACGAGGAATTCTGACGGCTATCACCAGCGGTCACTCAGGCTAGAGTCCCCTCTATGATGCGGTTATATGCTCTGAAGTGCCACGTGTTTCTTACATGGTGCTTAGTCTCAGCCTCAGACATCACGCCCACGGACCGTTGGCTGAACATCTGATGCATATGACACACTTAACTGGAAACACTCCAGGATTATCAAAGTCATCATTTGGTTAGCTGTGTTATACAGGATGTTTGGGAGACGTGTGTGTCGTGTTCTTTAAAGCTCCACTTTGAAACAAATGCTGTCACGCTAAACCCCCTCGTGGACTCGAACACTGTTATTTTTACAACTGTGACAATTTACCAGGATCAACTAAACACTGGATTTTCAGAAGTATGTGACGTTCCCAGCTTGATTGTTGCAGTAAACTTGCACAGCGTTCTCTTTTTATTGTAGGGACATCAACTTTACATTTCATTCCCCTAAAGATGACGTGGAACAAAACGATCTGTGATTGGTTGTGTTACATGTCAGTTAAACATCTTCTTGGGCGGTCCTTGGCCAATGAAAGCTGCAATAGAGTCCAGACCTTCTGCCGTCAGTCTGAAGGTCTGGCTACGTGAGGGTACTTGGTGCTGTTCCTGGGGGAAGACCCATGGAGATGTGGTAACGGATCAGTGCTTTCTTTCCTCCGAGAGGGCCTGGAAAGGCACCTGTCTGCAACCACTTTGAAAGTGTATATGGCTGCGATGGCAGCAAATCACACACTGTGGATGGTATATCGGTGGGACAGCACAATCTCATTATTAGATTCCTGAGAGTTGCGAAGAGATTAAATCCTTGAGACTGCACCTTCTTCCCTCTTGGGATCTCTCAGAGGTCTTACAGACCCTACAGGGAAATCTGTTTGAGTCTTTACAGTCAGTTGAGCTTAGTGCCCTCTCTATGAACTGTGCTCAACTCTGTTAAGAGGGTGCACCCAATATCTTCACCAGATTTTCTAATCTGCACATGGAACCAGTTTCATCTTGGTACCAACAGTCGCATTCAGATGACTGGTAGGGTGTAGAGCTTACATTCAGTGCCTTTCCCCTCTCTAAGGGTATTTAGGTCCAGTTAAAGTTTCCCTTGAGTGGTGAACCCTGGACCTCCCTTCTCCATTGCTAAGCACATTGCGGTAGATGAGTTCGGCAGAGGAACTCTGTCAATCTTAAACTCATTACCAGACCCATTACCAGTGTTATGCCCCATTCAGTGAGCTCTCGCATCGGGTTATGGCTCCATATGTTGTGACTCCCTAACTGCAGTGCCATATGTGTTTTCTTCCACTGTTTGGTTTCCCTAGTGCGAACCCTGTGTCTTCCCCTTGACAGAGTTCCACACTATCAGATTCTGTGTGTGACAGTCTCTCCCCTAGAAGGTGGAGCCCAACATGCACACTTCCCTTTGTATTACTTCCCATTGGTAAGTCCATAGGATGTATTTCCAAATGCTTACCTCCCCCTTCATTAGGATGTGGTTCCTTTCTAACTAGAGAAGGAGAACACTTCCCAACGTTAACAATTAGGTATGCTCAGCTGTTTTGAGATTCATAGAAAAGGCTATGTACAGCTGAGTTGACCTCTTCCCATTGTAATGGCAAGTTTCATAGAGGCAAAGGACACTTCACGAGGTGAAGTACACTTGTTACTTGACACTCTATGGTTGTCAGAATTGCACCACCGTGAACACTGCAGTTCAGTTAGTTGTGGTGTTTAGTATAGGGGTGGTGTTTCGACACAATGTTGAAAGTGACTGACAGAAAGGGAACATATTGATTAATGTTGTAACCCTTGTTCCTTGATGGTGGGAACAGATATGTTGTGTCCCTCAAGCTACTGACGTAGTCAGCTCCTCCTCAGCACAAACCTAACTGAGTGAAGCTTGTAGGCCCTTATACACCAGGATGTCTGGGGGAGTGGCCATGCATGCAAATTTCACTTGCCAGTTTCATTGGCCTTTTCTGAATACATCAGATGTGTTTGGGCTCCCAAGAGTGACCCCTACTGTAGGTAATTTTGTCACAGTGTCTCTGTTCCCTCCATCAGGGAATGAGGGTTACAACAGTAACTGATACGTTCCAAGTTTCCTGAAGCTATTTGATAGCTTTGTGTGAGAAAGTAACCAAAACGGATCGTCCAGATTCCAAATTTACATCTTTATACTTAGTAATAAATGTTGTTCTATGTCAATAGCTGTGCAAAAATTCTAAAAAGTCTCCTTTTTATACTTACTACAGATGAAGTGAATCCTTACAGTCCAACGACCCAGACATCCAATGACATGAAAGACCCTGGAGATACTTCTGAGTCACAGACTACAACACAACAAATCATTATTCAACAAACAACAACGGATGTTACAAGCAACACTCAGACAACCACTTTACAATCTACTTGGCTGCCCCAGCAATCTGTTCTGACAACGTTCAAATCTGCAGTCACCACTGTCGACTCAACTGAAACAACATTTCCAGAAAAAACAAACAGCACAGTCACAGGTACAAAATTAAACAGAAATACTGTATCTCAAGATGAAGGTCATTTGCACAGTTTTCAGTGCTGTGCTGGATTAGCACATCATTTCAGGTGTCATTTCAGGCTCTCATTTGTCTCTCTGTTGATATATTATTTTTGGTTGATTAATAGATAAATGTGCTTGATAATCGGTTGCATCTGAGAATATGTACCTTTATTAACATGGAGCCATAGTGGTGATGGCCAAGGTCGCAGTCAAAAATGTTCTCCCCATGGCAATCATTCCGTAAGTCTGAGTCAAGCAGAAAGAGGCTTTGATAGCTGAGCCATTTTATTCTTTCCAGCTCTGCCTTTAAGGCTAGAATAGTGTCACAAGGGAGGGACGAATGTTGTATAGGCCAGGACTTTCCTTGTTATGAAGGTATAGAAGCTTGAATATGCTAAATGACTAAATGAATATCTTCTATATTTATAGGAGATAATGGCTTAGGGCAGTGGTTCCCAACCCTGGTCTTGGAATTCCCCCAGCACTGCACAATTTAGATGTCTCCCTAATAAAACACACCTGATTTGACAAATCAGATCACTAGTAAAGACTCCAAGACTTCGGGTGGGTGTATCAGGCACGAGAGACTTCGAAAATGTACAGTGACAAGGGTACTTCAGGACCGGGCTGGGAACGACTGGCTTAGGGGAAGCTACCACTAGGTTTATGTATGTCTTTTTATGGATGCGCCCTGGGTTGAAGCTCTGACTCCAGCTAAAGTAATCTGTTTAGTCAATGTAAGCTATTCCTACTATGCTTATGCATATTTTCACCTAGTGAGGTAGTCATTCTCGTGGCCGAGTACCGAGTGGGTATTTGTTCCCTATAGCGTCAATCCAAGACACAGTGTTGAGTTCCACTTAGAAAGGGAATGTCTCAGGCCTTGACTGTAACCATGGCTCCCTGAGAAGGGGAACGACACACTGCATCTCGTTCCCATACTATTGGGCCTGCCTGCAAGTCAACTTCAGACAAAGAAGTTGATGACATATATTCAGGCACCCCCTTTATACTCACAAGCACTCCCTGTGACATCATGGATTGCCGTCTGTCAATGGTTTATTGGTGAGTGTTTACACTTGCTTTAGACTAGTGGTTCTCAACCTGCGGCCCGTCATGAATGCAAATGTGTCCAGCGATATACCGAACACATTTACATTCTAGTTTTACAATTTATTTATTGTTTTTAAATTAAATTAAAATGGATTAAATGAATATAAGTTTGAACTAAAATGTTTCTTGTCATATAAAATCATTTTGATGATCATATATTATTTTCAGACATGCACAGACCTATTATAGTACATACTGAGTACTCAGTTTATGAACAAAAGGAATTCCAAAAGTAGCCATTACTTTTGTAAATTTAGGGATCAAAATGGACAAATTTGTTGTTAGGAAAAACGAAATGAAGACATACCAATGAAGGAACATTGTTAATTTGCTGTTAATGAGTGAGATGGGCAGCCTTTGTTTGCTCTGTAGTAAAATACTTGTCATATGCAAAACCTACAATGTCAAAAGTCAATGTATTATTTGTTGGAATACACTGTTCTAATTTACAGAGTGTGGCCAGAATAAAATACCGTATGTGCCACCAGAAAACACCGCCTCTTCCGTGTGTGCAACATCTAGGTATAATAATAATAATAATATCTGCTAATAACATAACATTAAATCTGTTTGCTTTTCATTGGTGACGTCATATGTAAATTATATTCGGCCCTTGAGACTTGCACTTGGACTATTGGGAAAAAAAGGTTGAGAACCACTGCTCACACTGGTCATGCTGATGGCATTCCCCATAGCGTCCATCTAACACGCAGTGTTTCGTTTGTCTTCTCAGGGAACCATGGTTACAGTCGTAACCTAAAACATTTTGGAGTTATTTAATCTTCCGCTGCTGAGATCTTGAGAGATTTAATGTCTTCATTTATTTGCAGTTGATTTCATCTAAGGCTGCACCTGGAAGTCTTGTTGTTACTCTTTCTTCATTGATTCTGTCTGTTATCAGCAGGTCTCCAAATGTTTAAAAGAATGTTTCAGGAACATCATACTAACCTTTAAATGGTGTTCTACTGACATTAAGGAAAGTGGACATTTTTATGTTCTTGAAATGTTTTACAGTTGTGTTCAAAATTATTCAACCCCCACTGAAATTGATTGTTTTGGCCGGTTTGACATTGATTTTGATCATTCAGTCATCCTGCTTACAATTAAATCAAAGAGGCACGTGTAGGTCAGACAAATATAACATAACATTTATAATGAAATAACCACAAATGTCTTTTCTCTGCTCACATCATTATCAGTTTTATTCAACCCCCAAGTGACATTCAATCTTAATACTTAGTACAACATCCTTTTACAGTTATAACAGCTTTTAAACGTGAAGCATAGCTTGACACAAGTGTCTTGCAGCGAGCTACGGGTATCTTCGCCCATTCATCATGGGCAAAAGCCTCCAGTTCAGTCACATTCTTAGGCTTGCGCACTGCAACTGCTTTCTTTAAGTCCCACCAGAGGTTCTCAATCGGATTTAAGTCTGGTGACTGCGATGGCCATTTCAAAATGTTCCAGCCTTTAATCTGCAACCATGCTCTAGTGGACTTGGAGGTATGCTTGGGATCATTGTCCTGTTGAAAGGTCCAACGTCTCCCAAGCCTCAGGTTTGTGACGGACTGCATCACATTGTCCTCCAATATCTCCTGGTACTGAAGAGAATTCATGGTACCTTGCACACGCTGAAGCTTCCCAGTACCTGCAGAAGCAAAACAGCCCCAAAGCATGATTGACCCCCCGCCATGCTTCACAGTAGGCAAGGTGTTCTTTTCTTCATAGGCCTTGTTCTTCCTCCTCCAAACATAGCGTTGATCCATGGGCCCAAACAGTTCTAATTTTGTTTCATTAGTCCACAGAACACTATCCCAAAACTTCTGTGGTTTGTCCACATGACTTTTGGCATACTGCAGTCGACTCTTCTTATTCTTTGGAGACAGCAAGGGGGTGCGCCTGGGAGTTCTGGCATGGAGGCCTTCATTACGCAGGGTGCGCCGTATTGTCTGAGCAGAAACTTCAGTACCTACATCTGACAAATCTTTTCTCAGTTCCTCAGCAGTCACACGGGGACTTTTCTCCACTCTACGCTTCAGGTAGCGCACAGCAGTCGAAGTCAGCATCTTCTTTCTGCCACGACCAGGTAGCGTTTCAACAGTGCCCTTTGCCTTGAATTTGCGAATGATGCTTCCTATGGTGTCTCTTGGTATGTTTAACATCTTTGCAATCTTCTTATAGCCATTGCCCTTCCTGTGAAGAGTAATCACCTCTTCGCTTGTCTTCCTGGACCATTCTCTTGACTTCACCATGTTTGTAACCACACCAGTAAATGTCTAGAAGGAGCTGAGTATCACAGTCATTTTAAAGCTGCCTAATTGGTGCTTATTAGGCTTTATTGCTGCTCCCTGACATCCACAGGTGCTTTCAATACCTGATTGAAAACACTTCAATGGACCTCTGTTCTTCAGAGTGGTAGTCTTTAAGGGGTTGAATAATTGTGTCAATGAAGAATTCACAAAAGAAACATTTACTACTGTATTACAAAACCAATTGATGTCATTTTAGTTGCATATGCTTCTTTAAGAAGTCCTTGTAGGATTTCATTCTGAATTCAATTACAAATGTACTCTAAATTCTCTAAAACCATTTACAGCATTGGGGGGTTGAATAATTTTGAACACAACTGTAAATCAACATTCCTTTAGTGTTGAGTTGTTTATAAAAAATAAATTGAAAGAATTTTTCAGGAACATCATACTAACTTTAAAATCAAACAAACAAACAAAAGACGTTCCACCGACATTTTAACATTCCTAAACCAAACCAAAACTGAATTTATGGTAAACGCTTTTGTTAGCTGGGTTAAAGGATTAGTTCACTTTAACATGAAATTACCCCATGATTTACTGACCCTCAAGCCATACTAGGTGTACAGGACTTTCAAACTAATGCAATCGGTGTTATATTAACAATCACCCTGATGCTCCTAAGCTTTATAATGGCAGTGCACGGAAACCACCTGTTTGAAACTCAAAAAAGTGCATCCATCCATTATAAATGTACTCCACATGGCTCTGCGGGGTTAAAAAAGACCTTCTGAAGCGAAGCAATGCATTTGTGTAAGAAAAATATTTATTTTTAACACGTTGAGGGTGAGTAAATCATTTTAAAGTAAACTAATCCTTTAACTGTAGTAAACTGTACAGTTCCATACCTTTCAAACCAAATTTTCATATCACAGCACAATGTATTGTCAACTTTATATGACTTATTAACACCTTTATACTAACTACAGAGCAGTCTAAAATTTCAACGACCCAGACATCCACTGACATGAAAGACCCTGGAGATCCTTCTGAGTCACAGACTACAACACAACAAATCATAATCCAACAAACAACAACGGATGTTACAAGCAACACTCAGACAACCTCTTTACAATCTACTTGGCTGTCCCAGAAATCTATTCTGACAACGTCCGAATCTGCGATCACCACTGTCGACTCAACTGAAAAACCAAACAACACAATCACAGGTACAAAATACAACAGAAATGCTGTATAGACGCCGTTTTCACAGTTTCCAGGGCTGTGCTGGATTAGATTTCAGCTCCGCTTCATTTCATTTTAGGCTCTAGCATACCTCAATGTTCGTTGATTTATCTCTGTCCTGTATAGATCAGGGAGACAGAGAAGAACAAGATGTGGCAGTAAATCCAGGGCTCGTTGCAGTGCTGTGTATTTTTGGCATTGTGGTGGCTGTAATTGTTGTGGTTGTGATCGTGAAGGCTCTTCGCTCCAGAAGTCCACAGTTTGAGAGGCTTGATGATGTACCAATGGTGAGTCTCAAATGAAATACACTGTTAACCTGTATTTTTACAGTACAGTACTGGCAGCACGGTTGCCAGCAAGTTACTGTATTTTCAAAGACAGTAAACGTACTGTAATTTAGTTTACAGGACACAAGAACAGTGCTGTAATTCTACAAAACAGTATTTTACTGTATTTTTACAGCATTTTCTAATTTTAGTCTGCTTCTGCTGTAATTAATAATACAGTATTGTACTGTTGGTTTTTACAGTAATGTGCTGCTAAATCTACAGCGACATTTAACAGTGTAGTTATGTACATCATAATCATAGTTAGTTTTCTTATTATTCTGCATTTTCTTCTGGCTGTGAGTTTTTGGCAGCCCATAGAATGGGAAAACCTTTGGCACACTTTTTTCAGTATACTACTATTTGGAGTCAGTCTGCCAAACTTTCATTTGTTTTAGCCAATGATTTCTGAACCAAATAGTCTCCCTTCAGCAAAACGGGCTTAGATCATCTAACAAACATTCTTCTATCATTATATTGTACATCCCATCGGTGTGATCTTTTTTTTACTGATGATTTTATCGATGATTCTAATGATTCTCTTTTTCTTTCATCAGGGCAAGATAAATGAGAATGCACCATTTGCCCACTACCCTCCAAAATGAATGCCAGTTTCTGTCTAAAGCCTCTAATATTGTTTTTGTTTGTTTTGAAATGAAATGCACCTTTTTAATCTATAGACGTGATGTGCAATACACAGTCAATTTGGGAAATATTGTAATGATGTGCTTCATTTTCTTCCTTAAAATGCCACAACCCAAGACAAACCTTTAGACAAATGAAGAAATCAAACTGGTTATTGTATAGTCCACACTTGTAATCCCTTTTGATAAAAGCTATGCTTTCTGCTAAATGAATACATGTCATTTGAATGTAAAATGTACATAAGGATACATGCCAAATTATGTCAATATTTGACTATGATGGGAGTGACATTTTCAGCTCGTCCTCCAGATGGCGAAATTGCTTGCAAGCTGTTATGTATAATGGTCATAAAGACCTGATCTTTTAAAATGATTTGAGAACTGAAGAGTTTTATTTTTGTTCAAAAGTCAGATCTTTACATGGAAGCATTGGCAAGTAACCAACTCAAAGCAATTTAACCCTGTAAAGCCTAACATATAATAACAGTACCTTCTATATCTATCTTTTTTCTTTTTTTAAATGGAACAGTTTAAACAATATAAGTTTGTGGGTTTTTTATGTTTTGTATCATAATTGATACAAAACATATATCGAGGACCAAACTGAACAAAAATATGCAATTTGTTGTTATTTATACGGCCAAAAATGTAAGATGTAATTATGTGATGTAAATCAATGTTATTTTCACATTCCTCAAAAGCCTGGGGAATTTTTTTAAGGAAATAATTGATGTACGGATAATAAAGTTTATTTAGTTATGTGAGATTTCACAGCAAAAAGACGTAAAAAGTGGACATGTTTAGAATTATATACGAAAAGTATGCAATACAGCACTGTAAAAAAAAAATGGTAATAATATTTCTAAATTTTGTTTTAGGGAAGTTGACAAATAAGATAAGCATTTACTTTTTTCAACTAAAAATTTGTTCAATTTTTAATGGAAGCCCGTTCCCGCCACTGTTGAGAGAAAAAAAAATCTGTAAGTCATAATAATGAGAAACTTTCTCATAATAATGACTTAGTATCTGATAATAATGACTTAACATCTCATAATAATGACTTAGTATCTCATAATAATGACTTAGTATCTCATAATAATGACTTAGCATATTTTACTTAATAAAAAAAATACAAAAAATAAAAAAGTTTTTTTTTTATTAAGTTAAAGATACTAAGTCATTATTATGAGATACTAAGTGATTATTACGAGATGTTAAGTCATTATTATGAGATACTAAGTCATTATTATCAGATGTTAAGTCATTATTGAGAGATACTAAGTCATTATTATGATACTAAGTCATTATTATGAGATGTTAAGTCATTATTATGAGATACTAAGTCATTATTATGAGATGTTAAGTCATTATTATGAGATGTTAAGTCATTATTATGAGATGTTAAGTCATTATTGTGAGATACTAAGTCATTATTATGAGATACTAAGTCATTATTATGAGAAAGTTTCTCATTATGAGAACCGGAATATTTTTTTTTTCTCAACAGTGGCGGGAACGGGCTTCCATAATTTGTTTCATTTTAATTTCATCATTTTTTTTTAGATCACTTATGTTGTGACGACTGAAAATATATAAATTCTAACAACTACACATCTATTAACAGAGATTAGAAACGTGTTTAAGAAGAGTATGTCACAGCATACCGTTCAGGACAGCATGCTTTCATTGTTTACATCAAGACTTTCTTACCATGTGACTGGATCAGCGTCACTGAAATCAGTTCAGAGTTTGAAGTCTAAAACCTTTCACCTCGAATATAAAGCGAAGTATGCTGACAGAACTGCAGAACGGACACACCTGTGACACTCCCCTCCTTCTGCACAGGAATTCACACGTAAGACCTTTTCTTCTTTCTTCACGTCGTCGTCTTCTGCTGCATTTACAGATATTGTATTCCCAGACGTTTTCTCTGTATATTTAACAAATTATTACCAAGTTCAGGGTCTTAGTAAAATATTTCACTTCACTGGCTCAATGAAAGTGTCGGTTTATTACACTATTTGAAACTGGTTGTCTCAATCACGACTCAAGGGGCCACTTGTAAAACGTTTTTTTATGATCGCAAGCGTATATACAAGGTTTTTTTTTTCTTTCAACAAAAAAAGTCCTTACATGTGTTTTTTAATATGTGATCAGTGATTTAGTGATTTGAATTTGGTACTGTATTCAGAAAAAAAAGCATGGAAAATGTAAATAATTATAAATTATTCACAATAAAGTTGCGCATTTGAAAGTTAAAACTTGAAATCCTTAAGAGAAAACTCTAAGTTTCAGTTCAGATCTCATTAAAGACACTGATCTAAGTCTAATAAACCCAGAGCGGTCAAACAATGAATTTTTATTGACCAATGTGTATCACTATTGCACTGTAATGTTTGGCATGGAATACAATATGCACTGTATATCATATATATTTTTAAGAAATAGAAATAGATATTATAAATGTTTTATACAGTAGTATGCATACCAAATTATTATGAAATGATCTCATCACATTATGTGTTTAAAGGGTTAGTTCATCCCTCATGTGGTTCTACACCCGTAAGACCTTCGTTCATCTTCAGAACACAAATGAAGATATTTTTGATGAAATCCGATGGTTCAGTGAGTCTCTATTGACAGATAATTTACACTTTCAGATACTAAAACATATTTAAAACAGGTCAAGTGACTACAGTGGTTCAACCTTAATATTATAAAGCGACGAGAATACTTTTTGTGCGCCAAAAACACAAAATAGTGACTTTTTAACAATATCTAGTGATGGACGATTTCAAAACACTGATTCATGAAGCTTTACGAATCTTTTGTTTCGAATCAGTGATTCAGAGCGCCAAAGTCACATGATTTCAGTAAACGAGGCTTCGCTACGGCATAAGTGATTCGCAATTTCAATAGTTCACGCAGTTTGATTCCTGAACCAGGAATTCAAAACAAAAGATTCGTAAAGCTTTGAAGTATTCTCGTCGCTTTATAACATTAAGGTTGAGTCACATGACCTGTGACTATTGAAATTACGAATCACTTATGCCGTAGCGAAGCCTCGTTTACTGAAATCATGTGACTTTGGCGCTCTGAATCACTGATTCGAAACAAAAGATTCGTAAAGCTTCATGAATCAGTGTTTTGAAATCGTCCATCACTAGATATTGTTAAAAAGTCACTATTTTGTTTTTCTGGCGCACAAAAAGTATTCTTGTCGCTTTATAATATTAAGATTGAACCACTGTAGTCACATGACCTGTTTTAAATATGTTTTAGGATCTTTCTAGGCGATTGAAAGTGTAAATTATCTGTCAATAGAGACTCACTGAACCATCAGATTTCATCAAAAATATCTTCATTTGTGTTCTGAAGATGAACGACGGTCTGGAATGACAGCATTTTCATTTTTGGGCGAACAAACCCTTTAATTCAAGGAGGCATATAACACCTGCTGACATCTGTTAGCATTCCCATTCATCATAATAAAAGATGCTGTCGACTTATTCATCTCAATAATAGTCAATCAGCAGGGACCCGTTACAAGATGCTCACATTTTTTTTAGCTGGCAGTAAATGCCACTCTGGGACCATTGGCGACATGTATTATGATTAAATTAATTTGAGCAAAATAGCAACATACTGATATTATAGGAGATGTTGATCAGTAATTTTCCTTTGGGTCCGGGTCAGTGGCACAAACATTATTTTGGTGTCCAGAACTAAACGCTTACGAACAAAGACGGCAGATATTCGCATACAGTGTAAGGATATACTGTACAGCATCAAGGATTGTGTGGTAGTATGATATTCCCAACATAAGGTGCGTTTACGCCATGCCAGAAATCCCAGTTAACACCAGAGTAAAGTTTCAGCTTGAACCACCTGACTGTCATCTCAAAATGGCAGCAATAAAGCGTAGCTTTCGTGTAAAATTTCTGTTTAATACTAAATTGGCTATTGTTGATGTCTTAATACAAGATTAATCTGAAAATAAAAGACAGTTTGATGTTATACAGTTACTGGTCCTCTGAGCGGGATTCGAACCAGTGTCAAATCTTGAGGCCTCTTTACTAGCAGGCCTCTGATACACTAAACCTCAGTCCCATCCGGGTCATGGCACCAATTTAACTGGTCCAACATGTTGTGAATGCATCAATGACCTCAGCCGCCTGGTGTTGTTTTTTTTTTTGTTTTTTTTAATGAGTACATGATTAAAGGCTGAATTATCCCCCCCCCCCCAAAAAAAAAAGATTATTTTTGCTCAAATAAAACAATTTTCAGTTGTGATAATAAAACAATGCTCAGTAGTGCTTGTTCAGGAGAATCTGGTGGTGGGGTTTAGATTGCTTCAAAAACAGCACAGTCACTCTGTATTTAGTCAAATTGCTCAGGCAGGAGTGATACGAAAACAACACTTCATCGTAAGGTTCAGACAGTAATAAACAGGCACAAAGTGCATTGAAATATGAGTCATAAGCATTAGCCAATAAGAACAAGTGTATGTTAATGATCAATCAGGGCAAAAAAAACAAAAAACGTTAATCATTATGGCATAACCACTTTGAAGTAATGCCCATATGCTGTTTTAATTGAATGCATGAGTAATCACAGTTTAGGTTATTATGAAACAGTTTTTCTTCCGTAGATTTATTTGTATTTTGTCTTTGAGAAGTCGGTGAGATTTGGACAAGGGTACTTTAGGCAGATTTAAATACCAGCGAGGGAAACTGTTCCTGAGAGATTTATAGATATGCCATTTGGTTTTTCTAAAGGTTAGACTGTCCTTGAAACAGATTATGCTAAAATGTCAAATCTTGAAATATTATATAAAGATCATATAAGTGCTGTTTGAAACTTTCTGCTATGATGTTGGCTTGACTCGAGCTTTTAGTGAAGGTGTTTTAAAAGGTTTCTGCAGCATTGCTATGGTGTTCCCGGTGGTTGCTGGGTTCTAAATGATTGTGAATGTGGTGTGAGGATATTGCTGGGCATCTCAAGAGGAGGAATTGATGCTATAGTTGCCGAAGGCCAGAACCAATCTGCAGATTTTGGTCAGTTGGAGACATATTTCACAGAAAACTGTATGATGGTCACAGACAGTTTTTCCCTGCAACCATTTACAAAATCAGTAAGAACATGATGTCTAGTGTTTTAAAATCTTGGTTAGTGTATTCCAATCTTTATCTAGATACAGTATGTGTGAGGTTCTTTATCAAGTTGTCTATAGGATTTATCCTTTTTTGGAAGTGTGTGGCATCATGTTTATGACCCTGCATAATACACTACTACCAGGGCTGGGTAGATTACTTTTAAAATGAATTTCACTACAGATTACAAAATACAAGCTTTAAAAAGTCATTTGTAACGTATTTCATTACATTACTCAAGTTTAGTAACTTAATCTAAATACTTTAGAATACTTTGGAATACTAATAAGTGTGGAACAAACACAAAAAAGGTCATTGCAAGTTTTTATCTCACAATTCTGACTTTTTCCCTCAGAATTGTGTGATATAAAGTTGCAATTGCGAGTTATAAAGTCAGAATTATGAGATATAAACTCACAATATTGAGAAAAGTCAGAATTATTAGATATAAACTCACAATATTGAGAAAAGTCAGAATTATGAGATATAAACTCACAATATTGAGAAAAGTCAAAATTATGAGATATAAACTCACATACTAAATTCACAATTGCAAGAAAAAAGTCAGTATTGCAAGTTTATATCTCCCAATTCTGACTTTATAACTTGCAATTGTGAGTTTAAATCTCGCAATTCTGAGAAAAAGAAGTCAGATTGTGAAATGCAAACTCACAATTGTGAGGAGAAAAAACAAATTGTGAGAAAAAGTTGCAGTGACGAGTGAATTATAAAATGACTCACAAAACATGAAAACAGTTGAAAACATGAAACTTAACTCCTCTTTTTCAGACGGTCAGAGTCAGAGAATCACCAATTTCTGTTTAAATGACATTAAAACCCAAAGTAATCACTTTGGTAATCTAAAACACTTTTCAGATGTAACTGTAATCTGATTACCACCCATTTCAAATGTAACTGTAATGAAATACAGTTACTCAAATTTTGTATTTTAAATACGTAACTAAGTTACTTGTGTTTCATTACTCCCCAACCCTGACTACTACTACTACTAATGGATTCCAATATATACTGCATATTATTTAATTAAATCACTGAAATTAATTAATAAATGACTGAAATAGGCTAATAAACAACAATTAGAGTTTTTCATTGTTTCTCATCAACAGTGTCTGAGGATTTATTATGGCCTGTTCCAACAAAAACCTGTTCATTTGTTGGAAATCCAATTACTGAAAACCAAATTTGCTTTATTACTTTTTGTGCTTCACAAAATCTTTCAAACCTGAAAGGAAAATTCATCAGTCTGCAAACGAACTGCATACGGTGATTAGACTAAGCCAAGAAAACCAGCATGGCTCCATTGTTTTCCGGTGTTCAAATAAAGGGATCTTCCTGTTCTGAACTTGGTTAAATTTCAACGATATCTGTGTGTCTAAAAAGACGTCAATGACACGTAAATCTCACTGTTGTCCGCGCACGGGTGCTGATTAAAAGGTGTTGGCGCAGCAGAGGCTATCTTCTAAGACTCCTTTTATCATGATTCAGGCTCTAAAACTATTTTATTGCCTTTTGTTACAAGAAAGAAAGAGAAATCATGAAACAGCGTGAGTGTGAGTAAACCACGAGGCAGTTTTTAACTCTCAGTCACATAATCCAGCAGCTCAGATCACCTCAAGACACGACTACAATAACGTGACATTTCAGTTGCTTAGTGTAAATGAATGTCCCGTCTTGCTTGTTTATCTCTTTCAGTGGCGCCTTGAAACGGTAGTTCGGGACAAGGAAGAGATTTATGATTTAATGAAAGTGTTTCTTTAATTAAAGTGCTTTATACTAATCCGCCACAGAACTTAATAAATGTTTTTTCTTGGTGCATGCAGCCGTGAAACTCGCTGCTTGTGATGAAAAACAGTATAAAACAATATTTCAGCATCTGTCTCTCTGAGGCATTTGAGCATTTCTCAAAAGCCACCTGTTGTGTTTTTACACATCTCTTATTGCATTAACACACAGTTGATTTAGACTAATACAAATCATCTTCAATAGATTTGGACTTTTGGCCTGTCGTTGAAACTCATCTGATTATTGAAGGCGAGCGTTGTTGCAGACTTTTTACGCAGGAAATATGTTAGTCTGCGTCACTCTTTTTCGAAGGAAATGCTTTTTTTCCTTTACAAGGAGCAATAAAGCCCAGATTGTAGACTTGTGTAATCGGGCTGCGCTCATCATTACAAATCATAAATGAATTGTGGGCTCAACTGCACTATTTACTCATCGCCTGGTCGTTTCAGCGAATCATTGTTCATGCTGATCTTTTCCACAACTAAAGTGTGTGGAGAGAATATCACGTTTCAAAAAGAAAACCAGAAAAGTAGCTGTAAAATTCACAGCAGTTTCCAGCTAAACTGAACACGAGTTTTATTTCTTTCTAAACTAATTATGATTACAGTGGCAGATTATGAATGAATAAAAGCTTATTTTCTTTGCACAATACTACTGCATGTTATGCCCTCGAAAGACTTTTACCGTACTGCATGATATACTTTTGCATCAAATAACAAAGTAGCAAACTAAATGACAGTTTTCGAGAGAAAACGTGTGCAGTCCGTCTTAAAGGGACAGCAGCCTATTTTACCAGATGTCATTGATGTTAATCAAACAACAAAAAAAAGAACATTTCTTACTGCTCTTGACTGAATCACATTTGTAACTGAATTTGTAATAAATGCATAATTAATTTACACAGTCAAGACTATTTTTAGTCATTGATTTCTTTACAAAATTGATGTAGTATTTCTTATATCTAGTGCTTGATGTTATTTCATTTGTGTTGTAGTTTGTTTTCCTTTGTGCTTGTAAATTATTTGTTCTTTCTTTATCACTGTTTACTTCAGTCAGCTTCATTTATTTTTTGTGATAGTTTGTGACATCGAAAATGGTGCTTCCAATAGTATCAAACATTTTGATATCCTCATAACCTTATTTCAAGCAAAAAAATATCTATACTGTGATATTATAGTGAAACAAAATGACTAATATGGTGATATAGGATTTTGGTCATGTCGCCCACCCTTACAATGTTATCATAAAGTGCTGTAAAATCACTATCTTTGTAGCTCACTTAGAATGACTCACTAGATTTGACTTGCACAGAGCAGTGTCTCCCCCTTGAACTGACAAGATGAACTGAAATAGAGAAAATTGAGATTTTATTAATTTATAAAAAAAAAAAATTCTAAACCTCATATTCCAATAGAATCCCCTTAAATAGACAAGAATGTTACTTTTTATGGGTTGAGTAATGAGAAATTTTCATCGGCAGAAATTCCACATATGCATCTGCTTCACTTTATTAGAAGTACATTTATATTTAGTGGCGGGTTAAAAAAAAACTTCTAAAATCTCATGGAAAAACTTACATGCAGCAAATATTATATCCCTTTCATGCATGAATTATTGAATCACAAAGTAATTTAAATGTCCGTTTTACTTTAATTTTTACTTTTTACTTCATTTTCTCTTCTTTAAAACAGACATTAAAAAAAATATAAAATATAAAAAATATTATATATATATATATATATATATATATATATAAAATAAATATATATATATATATATATATACTTATTTTATGTCTCGAAACACATGTTATGAATTTAAAAAATTTCCAGCTTTTATTTAAAACAATTTTAACCAATATAATACTTAGTATCATTTGAGTTTCCTTCTTCCACCAATAAAACTATTAATAAAATATGTATTATTCATTTAAAAATTAACACTTTTATATGACCTAATAAAAATATATCATTTGTTTGACTGTAAGCATTGAAATAAATAATAAAATCTGAAGACTTTGGCCCCGTTTCACAGACAAGGCTTAGACTAAACCAGGATTAGGTCTTAGTTCAAGTAGCTTTTATAAATGTACCCTAGAAAAAAAAAAAAAACATTACTGGTGTGCATAGACCGTCTATTTTGAATATAAAAAACAAAATCAGGAAATCACTCTAGTATCATGAAAATCACATACACATTACACATTTCAACTTTCAATCTGTGTTTAAAAGGTTTAGTGTGTGTATAAGTGTACTGTAAACACATTCTTACACACACTAAATTAACACCTAAAGAAAATCACACTATTTTTAGAGGTGTAAAAAAGAGGATCTGCCACTGAATAATCTCTGAGGTGAGAAACATCAGCTGTTTGCTGTAGATGTGAACAGAACAGAATAGACACGTTTTGTTGTTTGGTTATTTTGCACTCATGGCTGTACAATTCTACAATGTAAAAAAACCCTGTTACATTTGCATCACAGATTAGTCATCTTTATATTTATGATTTTTTTTTTTTTTTTTTACAATCCTGTTTCATCATAAAAAATATGTTATTCAGATATATTTTCTTATTTTACTAACCTCTTTACAATAAGATCCCATTAGTTAACATTAGTTAGTGCACGAACTAACGTACCTAACCCATGAGCAATTCATTTGTTACAGTATTTATTAATCTTTGTTCATATTAGTAAATAAAAAATATAAAAATGTTCATTGTTAGTTCATGTTAGCTCAAGTCCATTAAATAATAATAGCAGATATGACTAAAAAATACGCTAGATTTGTTAATAATTATACTAAATATGTGATGTTACACATACTGAGCAAAGGCAGGGGAAAATTACAAATCATTGGTAAATATCTCTGAACACACTAGTACAAAATAATAGAACTAACTTGTTTTGTCCAAGTATCAGTAAGATTCTAATTAATTATAATCAGAATTATTTTAAGAAGAAGATTTTACCTTGTGAAATGATTTTGGAACTTGGTATATTGTAATTCATGTGCCATGCAAGGAAAATTGCTGCAGATAAAGAACAAGTGAAATCATGCAGTCATTTGTCCTCTGCATTTAACCCATGCAAATTAGCAGCAGAGTAGTGAAAACACACTGCAAACCATGACACACACCTGGAGCAAAGGGCATCCATAATGCTGAGGCACCCAGACAGTCTGCTGGAATCAAACCAGCAACCTTTGGGTTATCAGTCAGACTCACTAACCATTAGGCCATTTCCAGTTTGGGGAACTTACACTCCATAATACAGAACAAATGATCTTATCAGTCAGTTTGACTGAATAAGCTGTCAATTTCCCTTCATATTTTATTTTCAGGCCTCAGAAGAATATTGTAACGCTTAGTATTTTAATGTGATATGGCAAGAGCTCTTTTCAGTTGTTGCTTTCTTTTCCTCCTGATCATTTCGCAAATATCTGTGCAAAAATATATTTGAACAAGAGTTTGATATCTTCATTGCTGCAGCTCATGGGGACAGACCAAGCTTTCATTCTCAGCAACTTGCTGCGTGATTCAGAACTCACTTCGGCTAAAGCATATCAAACTGAACAGCACACTAAAGACCTTAACAACGCTCCAAATGACAACTACTGCGATCAATGCTGTACACAAAAGCGTTTGCAAGAAATTACAGAAACTGCGGATTGGAACATAAACAAGACAGCAAAGCACCACCAACAATAGCAGTAGTAGTGCAGTAATGACCACTCAGATAAAACAAGATAAGTGTTCTGCTTTTGGTCAACAAGGCAATGGCTGCCCAAACAAACCAAGCGAAGTGGCTCTATGCCACAAAGTTGAACCACAACAGACAAAGAGTGAAAGTAAATTGCTCTTCATTGACAGAGTATCTTCAGAGTCTGTTAGTTCCATGACTAACCTAACACAAACGAGTCATCTGTACATCTACATAGTAAGCAAGTGGAACTGAAAGTGGACACTGGAGCCAAGTGTAATGTGATGGATTCAGACACTTTCCTGCACTTGTGTCAAAAAACAGCAAAACTAAAATGGCAGCAAAATATTTGCGTGTAGTTTAGCCAGCCAGATTTACATCCTTCTAACTTGAAGTTCTGCACAGCCACTACTGGGTCTTCCCGACTGCCTACGCATGGAACTTCTAACACTCAACAAGGTAATCCACCAGCTGAACATGTCCAGTCAGAATGAATTTACGGACAAAATTCTTGCTAAATATGAAGACTTTTTCCAGGACAAGGTGAGTAGATTACTGTAACGGGGTTCAATGAGTACAGGAACAAGGAGGCGGGAACCGGCGAACGTTCAACGTACTTTAATAATAAAATAAAGAAACAATAAAATGAAAGTAAAACAAACAAAATAAAATACAACATAAAGTCCAGGCCTGGTCCTCTCTCATCCTTCACTGTAGTCGCTCCTCTTTTATGCTTCCGGAGCTCCTCCGTGAGAGATACGAGACCGGTGTAGCGTGCAGCTGATGCTCATTATCACTCGCTTCACCGGCCTCGCGCCGTTCCCTCACGGCTCTCGCCCGCCCTGCTCGTCACAATTACCTATCAAGTTTAAAGTTAAAAGATTACATGATAACACTTTAGTATGGGGAACACATTTTCACTATTAACTATGACTTTTGCCTCGATCAACTACTGCTTATTAATAGTAAGTAAGGTCATTGCCGCAGAATTTAAGTTTAGGTATAGGGTAGGATTAAGCAATGTAGGTCATAGTCATGTCAAGTCACCTTTATTTATTTAGCGCTTTTTACAGTGCAAATTGTGGCAAAGCAGCTTTACATTAATAATTAGCAAGTAATTTTGGCTGCACAGCAGCTCCCAAAGAAAATGGTGTCATTGTCCAGCTTATTCTATATATTATTGATTCATTCCATTGCAAATATCAATAGTTATTAGTCTAGTTAATTTAGGTATATCAGCACTGGAGAAAACAGTGACGTAATCGTCCGGCTCAGCTCAGTTCACGTACTGCGGCGCCAATGCAGGCATACTAAAAACACTGCTGAATATCAAGCAAGTGTCCCCAACTTAAGCAAGCCAAAGGAACCAAAACTCCAACAAAATGGGGAAAAAAACCTTTGGAGAAACCAGGCTTAGTCGGGGGGGCCAGTTCTCCTCTGGCCAACAGTGAACACTTGTCCGATACTCAGGCAGAGTTACAGGTCATTAAACCGATTTGGAATCGCAACAGTCAAAATATTTAATCTAGTTCCATCTAGTTTAAGATCTTTTTGATCACGCCGGTATGGGACGGTTTGTTGGCATATGTGCCACTGGCTGATGAGTCGGAAGGTCTTCGCAAAGGATGAGCTAGTTCACACAGTCTCCGCCGACACCCCAGGGCCACGTTGCTGCCGCACACAGGCACAGGTTCCCCGTCCGACCCAGACGCGGCCCGGATCCAGCCAATCACGTTAATTGGTAAACCTCGGGATAAGCAGAGAGACAAAAATTAGCGTAGACGCCATTCTTCTTCAGATGTAACGAGTACATCTGGTGTTATAGGAAGTGTTCCCGGTTCCGGCTGACCTGATCTATGCAGCCTAACAATCCTTTAACGGATATGAAGACAAAAATAATAAGGCATAAATATGTGCTTTATAAGTACTAATAAACATGAATATGCAAGCCAATAAGCAACTAGATTAAAGTGGGAATTGTTCCCCATACTAAAGTGTTGCCGATTACATCCATGGCAAACCAGTAACCGTTGAAACAGACCACCAGACTGTGGTGACAATCATCAAACATCCAAAAGACATCACTCCTGGCCGACTCCAACGAGCTCAGCTCCAACGAGACAACAAAACAATGTCTACAAAAAAGGAAAACACATGTACATAGCAGACACTTTGTCACGAGACCCACAAGCATCCATTCAGCAACAGTCCCATGAGGAAAACACCTTTGCGGTAATGAACGCTTGCAGTATCACCATCACGCATGGATGAACTTAAACACCACGCAGCAGACGACCCCGCTCTACAAACGCTTGTGAACGCAATCAGATCAGGATGGCGGACCAAACTGCACAGTGTTTCCCCAGCAATATGGCTGTGTCATCCATACAGATGAACTGGTCGCAGATTATGAAATTGGGTTAACCCTAACCCTAACCCTAACCCTGGAGCTAAATCTACCAAACGATGTGCACATGGCATTTTCTCTTGGCCTACCATGACAAACGACAGCACATTTTGTGCAACATACAACAGCACCAAATCCCACCAGCAGAAAGAACCCCTTCAACTGAATGCTTTCCTTAGCTTACCATGGTCAGCAGTAGCGGCTGATATCTTTGAGGGGAACAGTCACCCTGCTTGGTGCTTCTCTACTCATATTCAGGCTGGTATGAGATTGATCAGTAAGTGTCATACAGAAGACTCATTTCTGTTCATGGGTCACAAGGACAACGGGAGACAGTTTGTTAGCAATGAGTTCAAAGATTTCACTGTGGCCTGGGACTTCGTTCGCAAAACCAGTGGTCCAAACTACCCTCAATCTAACGCCCAAACGGAACAAGCGGTTCGTAGTTCTAAGCAACTCATGGAATAGTTCAAACGAGATGGTGCTGACGTCTACCTCAACCTGCTGAATCTGCAAAATGGTCAATAAGCTCAGAGACTAATGTCCAGACAAACTCGCACCACTTCGACACTCCAAAGCTCTTTGCTGGAACCTTCATCTCTGACCTCCAAACATAAAGACTGTGTCAAAAGTAAACAACTGAGCGCACTCTCAAAAGGGCATTTAGTGAGGATGCAAACCCCTTGAGGTTATGACAGCAAAATAATGGTGAAGGAAGTCTTCAGTGAACAAGATCTTACATAATCCTGCCTGGAGGAAAGGAATGTAGGAGAAATTGCAGACACCTATCTGTGAAAGAGACTATTCCAAGTCAGTATGATGATGATGGTCACCAGGTATTCATGTTCCAACCAAAGTGAATAATCCAATTCCAAAGATATCTGATGTACCTGCACAAACAATGCACACAAGAACCACGGTCTATTCGCCCTTACCCAAAATAAAAGGACTGAAATGCTTGATATGTCGTTGAATTGCACATTCATGTTTGTTTTATCTATTTGTTTTTTTTAATCTAGATTAACCAGTTGTGTTATTGGGCAATACACTTGAAGTAATGTATTGCTACTGTTTCAAATTTAATATACTTTATTGTTCTAGTAAAGATTTACATTTAGTCATTTAGCAGATGCTTTTATCCAAAGCGACTTACAAGTGAGAGATACAACGAGCGATTCTTCATGAAGAGGCAAATAGACACAGGAAGTGCTCACAATACAAGTTTCAGACATTGTTCAGGGTAACATAAGCTAGAATAGGGAGGGATAAGAAAGGATAGAGGTGTTAAGTGCTCACGAAAGAGATGAGCTTTCAGCTGTCTCTTGAATATTGCGCTTCTGAAGGTAGGGAGATCATTCCACCGGCAGGGAACAGAGAAAGAGAAGATTCTGGAGAGTGATTTTGTGCCTCTCTTTGTGACGGTACCACAAGCCTTCCCTTCTTTAGTGATCGCAGGCTTCTGGTGGGGACGTAGCGTTGTAGCAGTGAGAGGAGGTAGGAGGGAGCAGAGCCTGTGGTGGATCTGTAAGCAAGCGTCGACGTCTTGAACTTGATGCGAGGGGTAGCCAGTGCAGAGAGATGAAGAGAGTGGGCTCTCTTGGGCTCGTTGAATTTGTTCTTCTCATGAGAAGTTGCACGCTCAGTTAGAAAGGGCCTGATTTTCCCAATGTTGTGTAGTGCAAATCTTCATGACCGAGCTGTCTTTGAGATGTGGTCTCTGAAGGTCAGTTGGTCATCAAAGATAACTCCAAGATTTCTGGCTGAAATTGATGGGGTATTTGATAGCTGGATGATGAAATCGTGTTGTAGAGTCGGATTGGCAGGGAAGATGAGAAGCTTAGTCTTTGCCAAAACACAAAGATGTGCATTAAAAGAGTAAACTAATGTTCATTGTGAAGAAGAATTTTGACACTATAGATGGCAGCTGTAGAGTCTATACCTGTTTTGTATTTTGATACTAAAAAGGGGATGTAGTTCATCAGTAGTGTGATGTCACTACGTGTATGTGATCATGAGGTCTCGCTCTCGCCTCGCCCCCTCTGGTAGTGTGTGTTAGATATGTAGCTGCCGCGTGATGTGTGTGTGTGGTATAAAGCCACAGCTTATGAAGCTGGAGTTTATTATAGTTCATTTCTTATTACACGAGTCAACACTGCTAACTGAACTAATGAATCTGCTGTATTTGTGATGTGATTCATACAGTCGTGATTGAGATTGCCAGTGGCATTTAATGAAGGGAATTGCTGCTAATGCCTTCAGGGCATGACACACACACACACACACACACACACTCACACACACACAGGTTTGTTTTGTTATCTTAGTGAGGACATTACATAGACGTCCATTGATTTTATATCAGGTCAATGATATTTTCTCTCACCTAATCCAACCCCTACTCCTAAACCTACCATCACAGAAACATGTGACCATCACTAGATTTAAATAAAAACTTCTTTTGGGTGATATATTAGCCTTTTTAACCAGTGAGGACCAGTCATATGTCCTCGCAAGTGGGTTGAGAAAGTATTTTACAATATAAGGGAGGACACTTGGTCCTCACAAGTAGCTTTTCAGTGTTTTCATGTTTTATGGGGACATTCCATAGGCGTAATGGTTTTTATACTGTACAAACTGTACATTCTGTCCCCCTACACTACCCCTACCCCTAAACCTACCCATCACAGAAAATGTTCTGCTATTTTAGATTTTCAAAAAAGATAATTCTGTATGATTTATAAGCTTGTTTCCTCATGGAGACCAAAAAAATGTCCCCACAATGTCATTTGGTCCCCACAATGTAGGAAATACCCACAAACACACACACACACACACATACACTCTCTCACTCACTCACTCACTCTCTCTCTCTCTCTCTCTCACACACACACACACACACACATGTTGTGTTTTCATGTTTTATGGGGTCATTTCATAGGCGTAATGGTTTTTATACTGTACAAACTGTACATTCTGTCCCCCTACACTACCCCTACCCCTAAACCTACCCATCACAGAAAATGTTCTGCTATTTTAGATTTTCAAAAAAGATAATTCTGTATAAATTATAAGCTTGTTTCCTCATGGGGACCAACAAAATGTCCCCACAATGTCAAGATTTACTGGTTTTACTTGCATTGTGGGGACATTTGTTCCCCACAATGTAAGGGATACAAGTACACACACACACACAATAAAAAAAATGGTGTAGGATTTACTTCGAAACCATTTTCACTTAGAAATTACAGGTAAATTTTTACAAGTAATTACAAGGAAACAGAAAGACACTTTGTATTAAACATGAAAATTTTAAGATTATTGGAGAAAATTATACTTCAATAATCTTTGTTTTATTTTGAAATTTGATTTCAAAATCAAAATCATTTTAACAGTGTAACAGACATTGTTGTTGAGGGAATGAGGAAAACGAAATATCCCAAACAATTCTTTACAATTTGTGTGACAGAAAATAAAAGACCACTTCAATTTATAACACTATTTATATTTGAAATTTTTAAAGAAATTATAAATTATTTGTAAGTATAATAATATTTATATTAATAATAATAAATAATACTATGTGACCTTATTTAAATCAAAGCAGGTGAAATATACAACGAGGAAAGATTTAATTATTGCCATATGTTTTTAAAACCTTTTAAAATAGTGTTTTTATTTTGAAAATGAATCCCTTTTCCTTTCCGTCAAGACATTGTCTTATAAATTACACACACACTTATAAATATATATATCTTGGAATTATGATTCATTAGGACTCATTTTTCCATAACACTAACAAAAGTTGTCATCAAACAAAAAGACTTTGTCACTCATAATACAATGACATTACACAACATTTTTTTTTTTTTTGTAAAATTTCCTTACAAAACAAGAATGACACTCTCAACTGTTTGTGATTCAGTGCAGTTAATATTACATTGCCCATGTTTACATTACAGTACAAAATTATTCTTAAAGTGGTAATTAAATTGAAAGGCTAACATTTGTGTTGTTCAGCTACATCTAATTTCATTTTTTACATTCGGAATATATTTCAATATGGTATTACAGTAGGAATGAAGCGAATTGCTGTCCTATTCAATTTTGCATTGTTAGGTTAGGTTTTGAATAGAGTATGCAATTTGAACACGGGCAAATTGTCCGGTTGGTACATGGAGTTTTAGCGGCGGTTTTGTCTGAGTGAGAAAAAAATGAACGTTATTTGACAGTAGTCATTGAATGCATTTGGTGCCAATTCTGCCAAAGCAATAATAAATGGTCCACATTTTTTAGCCCACATAGACTGCTGTTCTGTGAAGAGTTTTGAAAGTGACCCAAGTATTGAGAAATTGCTCCTAGTGATTGTACAAATGGTTTTAGGAATGATAATGCAATATCATAATTTCGAGAGAGAGTGGTTGAAATGGTGCTTTTGTCAAAACTAATGACATGTAAAATTGTGGGGCATTTTGTTCCCATTAGCTTTGCAGATTTAGCATGTTAACACTTTGAAGCATCTCATTATGTTCTATCTTTAAATCTTCTGTCTGAGAGAGGCAGGATTCTGTGGGGAGGCCAACCAGCTGAAATAAGCGCTCAATACAAACAGCCATCGATCTGCATTCACTCTACTGGATTCACTCTACATATCACCAATCTTAGCAGAGAGAAATCAGACGATTCTTCCATCTTTGGCTGGGATACATCAGTGTTGTTAATCAACTGACCCAGAACCATTCAGCACAGTGGCAATCTTCTGATATAGCAGCATCTGTTTGAGAGCTTCCCTGTAGTTCAGAGACTGAGTCATTGTAGCTATTACAGATTCACAGCTTACATGAAGCAATTAACACACAAAGCCCACAGTTTGTCAGCCGACGTCCTACGGCGTCCTGCTCTTCATATTAGTCACCAGTGTGGCTCCTGACTGTGCGACAGATTCAAGGAAAGGAGCCGATTCCAGCTCAACTGGAGTATTACACGGGGTCGATATGACGACTTCACAGACGACTGATCAATGACACCTTGGTTCTTGATAATGGGAGAATCCTCATGTCATCTTTGAGAAGCTTTGGGAAGTCGTGCTGTTTAACTGAGCTGAGAGATCGTATTGATCTTCACACTTTCGCACCTCGGTGTGTTATGACTTTATTCATGTGGGTTTAGAGGCTAGAGACTCTATACAATATATATATACATTATATTGTTAGTTTTGCTTTTGCTGTTACTCATATATTCATCAGGGATTTGAACAAGCTCATGTAGGCATTTCACTCATCCTACCCTACTTCTGCTACAGTCATGAGTGATACTTGCTGAGAAAAGGTGTGCTATTACTTTTCTAAGCAATCAGACTTGTGATTTTCCCCTTGTGGATGATATTAAAGGTGAAAAATTCCATAAAAGAATGGAGCTGAGCCATAGCATAGAGACTTCTGCTCTTTTGATTTAGGCTAGTAAACACTGTGGGATTGAATGAGTAAACTTGATAATGTGTCATTTGTATATTGTTTGAACTGCACTAGTTGTGCTGTATGCTTTTATTCACTAAATAGCCCGATCATCAGAGTCATAAGAGTCACAGACTGCACTGCTTTGTGGTGGTTCTCAATCGGAAAGGCTGTCTCCCATGCCGGAAAACCCGGGTTCGAGGCCCGCTCAGAGTAGGTCGAGTAGAGTAGGACCCGAGTAGAGGGGTTACATTGGTGCCGTGACCCGAACGGGAGTGAGGTTTAGGGTGAGTGTAACGGAGGCCAGCTAGTAATCGCTGTGTGAGTAAACCTCACTCCTCTGACCTCAAGAGACGCTCTAGTGACAGATGTGTAGGTTACAGCCTTTAGCCTCCTTGTTAGAGCATCCGACTCCCATGCTGGAAGACCCGGGTTTTAGGTCCGCTCAGAGTAGGATGAGTAGAGTAGGACCCGGGTAGAGGGGTTACATTGGTGCCGTGACCTGAACCCGGATTCGAGGCCCGCTCAGAGCAGGACGAGTAGAGTAGGACCTGGGTAGAGGGGTTACATTGGTGCCGTGACCCGGATGGGAGTGAGGTTTAGGGGGGTGAGTGTAACGGAGGCCAGCTAGTAGTTGCTGTGCGAGTAAACCTCACTCGCACACCTTTAGCCTCCTTGTTAGAGCGTCCGACTCCCATGCCGGAAGACCTGGGTTCGAAGCTTGCTCAGAGTGGTTCGAGTAGGACCAGAGTAAAGGGGTTACACTAGCACGAGCAATTAGCTGCTGGTTGCACTTCAATTAACGGCCACTGGTCTCACTAATAACAAGGATTTCAGATTTCTACATATAGCCCATTTAATTTATTTGTGTCAATTTTTATGTGATATTTGTGTTTGGTCTGTATGGCATGTATCATGTTCTATTCATGTTCTGTCTTAGTGAGGACATTCCATAGGCGTAATGGTTTTTATACTGTACAAAATGTACATTCTCTCCCTGTACACTACCACTACTCCTAAACCTACCCATCACAGAAAACATTCTGCATTTTTACATTTTTAATAAAACATTTTTTAGTATATTTTTAAAGCTATTTTAAATATGAGGACGCATGAAATGTCCTCATAAAACATGTTCACGTTGTGATACCAGTGTAATACACATGTCACACACACACACTTAATGCAGTTAAGAAAAAAAAACTGTTTAGCAACCAGCCAGAACTGTGCTAAAAACACCTTTCAGAAAACCTTAGCAACTGCATGGCAACACCCTGACAAGCAGCTAATACACCCTAGTATAAAGGCAGTGAGTTTAGTACAGCCGAGCAGACTTATATATTTTTAGATCTATTGGATATACTTGGTTAGGAAAATAAGTGCTTGCTGATTCTTGTTTATTTATTTATACACTTATTTATGAATTTGTTTTGGCAGTTCTCTCATGGATAATTAAATTGATCATAAAGATGTGGTTCTGAAGTCATCCCACTGTGAGCTGTAGACATGGAAAATATGGTATGTGTTTTTATATATGTTCTATAATACCATATACAAAATGATCAACTGTTTGTTTGGTTGTTTTTGTTTGAGTTGGTAAATAAAAATGTCCCATAACAGCTGTTATTTTGCACTTGCTTCGCTGACCTGAATATTGATTCTTTTTTTACTCAGAGACGAAGGAACTCCCTGGTCTCCAACCCACTGGAGCTTCATTCCAAACCCAGCATTGCCGTTCGCCGAAGGTTCTCCGGGCCTCTCCTGCTTCCACCTTTGGCCCGCAGACACTCCACCCTGGATGCAAAGAAGTTAAAGGACCTAGAAGCGCTGTATAAATCGGCCCTGGCCTGCGCGGACGCCCACAAAGAAAACGAGTGAGTCATCCTGCGCACCGTAACGTTCTCAGCCTGATAAAAGTGTGCAATCTGATGTTACTCTTCCGCAGACCTCTGTTGACTGAAGCACGTTCACGGAAATCAAAGACAGATTGCAGCTGTCACGTGTAGAGAGGTTTCCATAATGAACACTGAGTGTGCAGTTACTGACACTGTGAGCAAAATGTGACTCAGTTCAATCATGATGCTTATTGTTTTCAGCATGGTGTGCACCACAATGAGAGTGTTAAACGTCACTGAAAAGGTACACAGATCTGATCTGACTGGTATTATAGGACAAGAAGAGATGTAGCTACAGTATGGACTCTGTTACTTCTGATACCTTTCCTCTTCTATATTAAATGAATTTTAATCATGTGTTGGTTCAAATGACCTGGGAAAGCAAATGAAAGAAAGGTCACGGAGATTTCAGCAGAGGATGGGAACAACTCCCGCGTGCTTCCACTGTGTTTGCTGATCTGCTGAAAGGGCACAGTGACTTAGAATGAGATCACATGAGGAATCCAGCATGCTATTATGAACACACTAACATGCTATATTTAACTTTTTTTGGCAAGCATAATAACAAAAGACTGACAGTATTTGCTCAATTTTTATTGGAACACCTTGTAAAGGTTTTGTGCCGCCACAGCTTGTCTGATTAGGTCTGTTCCTGCTGTGGGGAACAAAAACATCATATCAGCTTTAGAAGGTGGTCAAGCTTGTTTTTGGGAACAAAGCAGCTGGTTTGTTACTGGAAGGTGGTCTACCAGCTCTAACCAGATTGATCAAGGTCTATCAGGTTGATTGCGGTCCCATCGGCTGGTAGTCCATTTTCCTAATCAGCTCGAAGCAGTGAATGACCTGCACGGTCCAGCTAATGTAAAAACACCTTGAAGACACGACACACACTGCAATAGATTAAATGAGACTCCGATAATTAGATGCAGTCACATTACTTCAAAGATCAATACAAATCAGTGTGTTAGATACAACGGAGTCTCCACAACTAGTACCCTTATTATCAATAAGCCCACAATAATTTCATTTTCGGAATCATTGAGCCGGCAAATAAATGTGCATATAAGATGTCACTAAACTGCTTGAAACGTTTTTCACTTGCATTATGCAATCTTTCTTTAGAAAAATTCTTATCATGTCTCTGTAAGCTTGCCATACAGATTGCTATATAAGATTCTTATCAAACCATTTAAAACAGGAAAGTTCAGACATGTTTGTGTGTGTGTGTGGGCGGCTATTCCCTACATTATGGGGACCAAATGTTTCTACAGGTATACAGGTGCTGGTCATATAATTAGAATATCATCAAAAAGTTGATTTATTTCACTAATTCCATTCAAAAAGTGAAACTTGTATATTATATTCATTCATTACACACAGACTGATATATTTCAAATGGTTATTTCTTTTAATTTTGATGATTATAACGGACAATCCCAAATTCAGCATCTCAGAAAATTAGACTATTACTTAAGACCAATACAAAGAAAGGATTTTTAGAAATCTTGGCCAACTGAGAAGTTTGAACATGAAAAGTATGAGCATGTACAGCACTCAATACTGGGGCTCCTTTTGCCTGAATTACTGCAGTGATGCGGCGTGGAGTAGATCAGGTGTTATGAGAGCCCAGGTTGATCTGATAGTGGCCTTCAGCTCTTCTGCATTGTTGGGTCTGGCATATCTTCACAATACCCCATAGATTTTCGATGGGGTTAAGGTCAGGCGAGTTTGCTGGCCAATTAAGAACAGGGATACCATAGTCCTTAAACCAGGAACTGGTTGCTTTGGCACTGTGTGCAGGTGCCAAGTCCTGTTGGAAAATGAAATCTGTATCTCCATTAAGTTGGTCAGCAGCAGGAAGCATGAAGTGCGTTGACCTTGGACCTCAGAAAACACAGTGGACCAACACCAGCAGATGACATGGCACCCCAAACCATCGCTGACTGTGGAAACTTTACACTGGACCTCAAGAACTGTGGATTGTGTGCCTCTCCTCTCTTCCTCTAGACTCTGGGACCCTGATTTCCAAAGGAAATGCAAAATTGACTTTCATCAGAGAACATAACTTTGGACCACTCGGCAGCAGTCCAGTCCTTTTTGTCTTTAGCATAGGCGAGACGCTTCTGACGCTGTCTGTTGTTCAAGAGTGGCTTGACACAAGGAATGCGACAGCTGAATGTATGTCTTGCATACGTCTGTGTGTAGTGGCTCTTGAAGCACTGACTCCAGCTGCAGTCCACTCTTTGTGAATCTCCCCCACATTTTTAAATGGGTTTTGTTTCACAATCCTCTCCAGGCTGCAGTTATTCCTATTGCTTGTACACTTTTTTCTACCACATCTTTTCCTTCCCTTCGCCTCTCTATTAATGTGCTTGTACACAGAGCTCTATGATCAGCCAGCCTCTTTTGCAATGAACTTTTGTGTCTTGTCCTCCTTGTGCAAGGTGTCAATGGTCGTCTTTTGGACAACTGTCAAGTCAGCAGTCTTCCCCATGATTGTCTAGCCTACAGAACTCGACTGAGAGACCATTTGCAGGTGTTTTGAGTTAATTATCTGATTAGAGTGTGGCACCAGGTGTCTTCAATATTGAACCTTTTCACAATATTCTAATTTTCTGAGATACTGAATTTGGGATTTTCCTTAGTTGTTCGTTATAATCATCCAAATTAAAAGAAATAAACATTTGAAATATATCAGTCTGTGTGTAATGAATGAATATAATAAACAAGTTTCACTTTTTGAATGGAATTAGTGAAATAAATCAACTTTTTGATGATATTCTAATTACCTGTATATACATATAGGAGGTGAGACCAATCTTACTAGCACACACATTGTTCACTAAAATATTCCCAAACACACATCCAGAATTACAGGCTTTCAAGCATTTGGATAGATCATAAATATAAAGAGTAAAAAGAGCTGGAGACAAAATCTCCCCTTGTCTAAAACCAGCAGCAGAAGTAGTTAAATAATAACAATAATAATTATAATAAACCTTATTCATGTCAACAGTTATAATGAAGTGCTTTCTGCAAATCAACCTCTCTGTATCAGTGTGTGTGTGTGTGAAGCACCTGATGATGTAATGCACTCTGGGCGTGACTGTATCGCGTCGCTCTGCAGGATCTTTATATCCGCGTCAGCGCGCGCTCTCTCACTCACTTCAGCCGGATTCAAGCTGCATGTGTGCCGCGACGCTGGACGTTTCACCTTTTTGTTTGCTGTTAGACTGCCATATGTCTTAGTTTCACTCAGTACCACTTTTATTGCTGCTGAACGATGCGCAGAGAGTAACTTTGAAAGCTTTGCTTCTGCAAACACTCCTTTATTGCGATACTATCATTTATAAACTTGATCGTTACGCGCGAGCGCTGCTCGGTTTCAGCACCACTGATCGCTGGACAGCCCTTCTGACATTGTGCAACTATATGAGGCTGCAAACTTCGACCATTAAATATTCCTGACTTCGGGCAGCAGACACGGCTGAACTGACTCAGTGATGGAGTGCGCGGCGCTGAGCAGAGAGGGCGCGGGTCTGGCCAAACCGCCCAAGCATCTGTGGAGGCAGCCCCGAACCCACATCCGAATCAAACAGCGGTACCACTCCGATACCGAGCGGTACCTGTGCTGTAACAGAGCCACGGAGCAACACCGCCCGGGTCTGAAAAAACCAAGAATGTCCTGGCCGTCTTCTTTCCACAAACGGTAAATAGTGTTTTAAAAATGTGCCAAATGAACAGGGTTGGGGAGTCACGAAATACAAGTAACTTAGTTACGTATTTAAAATACACAATTTGAGTAACTGTATTTCATTACAGTTACATTTTAAATGGGTGGTAATCAGATTACAGTTACATCTGAAAAGTGTTTTAGATTACCAAAGTGATTACTTTGAGTTTTAATGTCATTTAAACAGCAATTGGTGATTCTCTGACTCTGACAGTCTGAAAAAGAGGAGTTAAGTTTCATGTTTTCCACTGTTTTGTGATAGTTGTTTGTGAGTCATTTTATAATTCACTCGTCACTGCAACTTTTTCTCACGGTTTGTTTTTTCTCCTCACAATTGTGAGTTTGCATTTCACAATTCTGACTTCTTTTTCTCAGAATTGCAAGTTATAAAGTCAGAATTAGGAGAAATAAACTTGCAATACTGACTTTTTTTCTTGCAATTGTGAATTTAGTTTGTGAGTTAAATGTCATAATTCTGACTGAATAACTCGCAATTGCAACTTCAGAATTATGAGATAAAAACTCACAATGACCTTTTTTGTGTTTGTTCCACACTTATTAGTATTCCAAAGTATTCTAAAGTATTTAGATTAAGTTGCTAAACTTGAGTAATGTAACGAAATACGTTACAAATTACATTTAAAGCATGTATTTTGTAATCTGTTGTGAAATACATTTTAAAAGTAAGCCCTGCAAATGTCACAATAGAGGAGAGCTTCCTCATGAGAAAGGACAACTTCCCCATGTGGTATATGACAGTATCTTAGTAACTGTGAGGTTTTCAGTGAAACATTTAATTACAAAAATGTTTGTTTTAAAACAACAGTTTTGTGTTTTGGTTTCAAAAACTTAGTTTAAAATTTTCTTAAATTATATTGTGTGTGTGTGTGTGTGTGTGTGTGTGTGTGTGTGTGTGAATTCTGAACAAGAAAGTGAAATTATAAGATCATCATATTTTAACTATATAATAGAGATAGATATTTTATTTAATTATTTTTTAGTATTTAATTACATTTACTTGTTCAAATCAGGACTAGAGTTTGCTCACACATGACAAACGTTATCACAAAACTTTTGAATATTATAACCATATAAAAATCATTAATTCCACAACTATGGTTTATTATTTTTTTTTTTAAACTAAAATGTTCCATAACTGTTTTAAATTTAGCTGAAATGCATTAAAAACATAGTACAAATACAGACACAGTTTTGTTTTTTAGATTTACATTTTGTTTTTTACATTTTTTTTAAAAGTTCATTCAGAGTCAATAAATCAATGTGTCAACAAAATAAAGTGAGCCCGTCAGAAGTGTCAGTGCGATTAATGTACTTTTAAACCATTAGAAATATTCACTGGTAACTGTAACAACAATCCCCCAACACAAAGAACTGAAATCAGCATGTTGTGTCATGACGTTTCCTTCAGTCGATTCTCAGTCTCTGCTCATTAAATATATCTGTATACAACAGCACATTTCATTTAAACCCCTTTTAATAAAAAACCAGTCACGCACACAGTGATTTTCTGAAAATGAAAGGACAAGTTATGCACAACGTGGCCATGAGATGTTGTGTAAAAATAGCTGATGGTAAGGCAGCGTATGGACCGTGAACGCTGATTGTTTGGCATTGAGTTTTGAATCGCACTGAATCACAGATATTCAGAAGTAGGTGTACTAAAGTGACTCATAGCTCTGTGTTTACTTGAAGCGTTTGCTTTTACAGATATTAATACTATCAAGCTTTGGGAGTTCTGTGACATTATCACACTTTCCTAAACATGTGGATCTGCCGATTGCTCGGGGTGTCGTCGGCTTGTGACGATTCCGTTTAGATGTCAGTTTGACTCAAAATGAACCGAAACCATCACATTCAGAAGTCTTGGAACGTAGTGCACGAGTCTAACTACTTTTATGATGCTTTTATGTTGCTTCTGCATCCTGTTTTGAAGCTTGAACTTGTAATTAGTTGGAAACTGCAACATGTAAGTGTCGTTTAATTTAGCTGTGGGATTTTTTGTCTGAGTAGGTTGTGTGGGCAAGGTTTATGTGATTTTGTCTTTCTCCATCTGTTCTTGCATCAGTAATTATCAACATTCGTTAGGTTAAAGGTTCTGCAAACAGTTGTCCACAGTTTTTTGGCAAGACTGCTTACCATAAATCAAACAAGTGAAAGAAATGAAGCAAGTAAGCAGCAATTATGGCGCCAAGAACACCAGTGTCATCGTAATGGTTTATAACTTTATAACTCTTTTACCCTTATTTAAATGTATGTGGCATTCTTAGGGAAATTTGGCAATGGTGGATTAAATTTGAGTCTGCATGCAAAAGCATTGATAAAATAATGATTCCTGTTGGCATCTTCGCTACTAAGTTCATTATGGGTTTTTTTAAAGAACAGTGTCAAACACAAAAAGTCCAATATGTGATGCTTGTTCTGAATAGCAACTTTTCCCCTGTCGGGCTAACCAGGGCTAACAACGTGCCTTGCTGGACCAATAGCCTCAGACCTCAAACATTTCCAAGTTGCATTTCCACTGTCAGGCCAGAAGCCCCGCAGCAGTTCCCTAAAACCATGAACAATGTCACACCACCTCACCATTTCATCAGCTGACCAGCTAGATACATAGAAACGAACATTTGGTCTGTACTTAATAACTTATTCCTGCATCAGGGCTGGGTAGATTACTCACTACAGATTACAAAATACATGCTTTAAAAAGTCATTTGTAACGTATTTCGTTACATTACTCAAGTTTAGTAACTTAATCTAAATACTTTAGAATACTTTGGAATACTAATAAGTGTGAAACAAACACAAAAAAGGTCATTGCGAGTTTTTATCTCACATTTCTGACTTTTTCCCTCAGAATTGTGTGATATAAAGTTGCAATTGTGAGTTATAAAGTCAGAATTATGAGAAATAAACTCACAATATTGAGAAAAGTCAGAATTATGAGATATAAACTCACAATATTGAGAAAAGTCAGAATTATGAGATATAAACTCACAATATTGAGAAAAGTCAGAATTATGAGATATAAACTGACAATATTGAGAAAAGTCAGAATTATGAGATATAAACTCACAATATTGAGAAAAGTCAGAATTATGAGATATAAACTCACAATATTGAGAAAAGTCAGAATTATGAGATATAAACTCACAATATTGAGAAAAGTCAGAATTATGAGATATAAACTCACAATATTGAGAAAAGTCAGAATTATGAGATATAAACTCACAATATTGAGAAATGTCAGAATTATGAGATATAAACTCACATACTAAATTCACAATTGCAAGAAAAAAAGTCAGTGTTGCAAGTTTATTTCTCCCAATTCTGACTTTATAACTTGCAATTGTGAGTTTAAATCCCACAAAAAAAAGAAAAAGAAGTCATAATTGTCAAATGCAAACTCACAATTGTGAGGGGAAAAATAGTGAGTAAAAGTTGCAGTGACGAGTGAATTATAAAATGACTCACAAAACATGAAAACAGTCGTGGATCATCAGGTCATGACAGGACAGTTCAGTTGACAGTTGGGCAATTTTTTTCATAAATTCAGTCATTTTGTCTTGTTCAGGACAGAACTAAATAAAAATAACAACATTTTTATGATCTGATATGATCTCTCACGTGTCAATACAGTATACTGTTATCCTTTCAGCCAGAGCAACAGAGGGCGCTCATGAGAGGAAAACTAGAGTCATGAGTTATAGGAGTTAGCCGGGAGTAGTTATAGGAGTTAAGTTTCTGGTATTTTCCATAAACGTGTGTATTTATTATTGCAATGATTATCATAAGCAGCTTTTAGCATCTTTAGTCTCATGCGGTGATCAGAATCCCCATCAGATCGCAGGAAAAAATTTCAAACACTCGCTGGTGTCTGAAAGTGAGTTTTGGTCGCTGGATGTCCCCAAGGCAAGTTATTTTTTAAAAACATGTTTTTGCCCGTGTGTTTGCACTTTGGCCACTAGGTGACAAATCAAACAAAAATCATAGGCTAAAATGCATTGTTTTTTTAAATCAACATACAGCAAAGTACAGATTTGCTCATTAACTGATAAGAAAGAAATTAAAAGTTATACAGCTTATTGTTACGTGTCTTGTGTGTCAAAGAGAAGTGCTGAGCCTTAACTCCCTTCACACCAACATTTAATATCCAATCCACGGGGTGAACAGTCCAAGAGCGTAAATCCACACGTCACATGACGCTAATCAATGACATACACCTGACGACAGTGAAACGATGATGATGAGAGAGCGGCGGGAAGAAATCAAAACAAAGAGCACATGTGAAACAAGAAAACAGCCCAGAACAGATCGACATGAAACACTTATACAGTTAAACACAGCTGATTTTTAAATGTTCAGTGAACATTGTTGAATATATATATATATATACACATTTAAGACCAAATTTGATCAGCTATTTTGTTTATTTTTTCTTCTGCCACAGACCAAAGGAAATACTGCAGTTTTTAAATAATTATTCACACTGCAGGCAGTTTCAAAATTCTCTCTCCTTTCCACTTAGATTAATTTTCTTATATTTTCCACTCATATTTCTGCTATCAACAAGAATAGTTGAAGTGATTTTGGCACTGAGGGTGCGTTCACACTTGTCATGTTTGGTTCAATTAAAACGAACCCTGGTGCGATTGCTCAGTTAGTGCGGTTCATCTGTGAACGCTGCCATCCGAACCCTGGCGCTAAAAAGATGGGTCTCGGTCCGCTTCCACACAAACTCTGGTGCGGTTCGATTGATATATGAACGCAACACGGACCAAAGACATGTAAACCAACCAAAAACAGGACGTGATGTCATAAGATGCGACGCTGCATGTCAGCTGATGTGACGACGCGGGAAGATCGGTGTCTCCAAAATGAGTCGAGGGCAAACGTGGAGCAACGAGGAGGTGAAGTTTCTGTTTCTGTGAACAACGGAGGAAATCCTGCTGCTGTTTTGAATGTTTTGAACATTTTATGAGCTCTTCGTGAGTTCTCAGCTGGTAAAAATAAAGCACATGTTCACGCATAAAATGATGGCGTTTAATCCAGAACACAGCGTTGTTTTGAATGTTCGGTAAGCGAGATCCGTCGCCAAATATACGTCATAAAAGCGACCAATCAGGTCGTGACCGTATCCCTACGCCTTTGGTTCGGTAACTTCAGGTTCGCTGTTAAAAATGCCAGTGTGAACGCTAAGCGGACCAGGACTATATGTTTTGTTTTTGTTTCTTGGACCAAACGAACCGAAATACAAGTGTGAACGCAGCCTTAGAGAATGGTTGGAACTTACATACCGTGTATGCATTGGTTATGAACGATTATAAACCCAAATTGGGTCAAATCAACCCAGCTTCAGTGTCAAATCAGCGTTTGGCTTGAAAGAATAGGTTTTTTTTTTTCAAGAGACATGCTCTTAATTTACCTGTGCAACTTTCCGGATCATTCCAGAACTGAAGGCAAAGGTTCTGGAAGATGGTAGAAGAGAGCTGGATTCTTCAGTTTCTCATGGCCTGTCAAAGCTAATCACCATAAAATGACTCCAAATCCTGACTATTGCCTCCAGTTATCATTATTCTGTTATTATAATTAACTTATTTCATTCATTTTTCCTGGTGGCTTCATTTCTCTTTCTAGGCTAAAATGATTGGAAATTTTAATGGCTAAAGGGCTGATGATACTGTAATTGCATTGTATGCAGTTATATTAAGCCATACTTAATTTCTTCTCCACCAATATCCCCATTAATGTTCTACACACTGCATTGCTTATTAATGAAGCAAAGTAATTTGTCCCCAAGCACGGACAATATCCAGGTCTGCTTTTTGTCCTTTGGTCAGAAATACTATCTAAAGTCTAGTCAAATATGACACCCATGTTGCTTTTAAGTTCTTTATACTTTGTGGTCAATGCTTCAGTTTCACCCTCAGGGGCAAAATATGAAAATGTTGTTATTTTTATTTAGTTCTGTCCTGAACAAGACAAAATGACTGAATTTATGAAAAAATTGCCCAACTGTCAACTGAACTGTCCTGTCATGACCTGATGATCCACGACTGTTATATCCAGCAGTTATAATTCACTGCAACTTTTTCTCACAATTTGTTTTTTTTTCCCTCACAATTGTGAGTTTGCATTTGCAATTGGGAGAAATAAACTTGCAATACTGACTTTTTTTCTTGCAATTGTGAATTTAGTATGTGAGTTTATATCTCATAATTCTGACTTTTCTCAACATTGCGAGTTTATATCTCATAATTCTGACTTTTCTCAATATTGTGAGTTTATATCTCATAATTCTGACTTTTCTCAATATTGTGAGTTTATATCTCATAATTCTGACTTTTCTCAATATTGCGATTTTATTTCTCATAATTCTGACTTTTCTCAATATTGCGAGTTTATATCTCATAATTATGACTTTTCTCAATATTGTGAGTTTATATCTCATAATTATGACTTTTCTCAACATTGCGAGTTTATATCTCATAATTCTGACTTTTCTCAACATTGCGAGTTTATATCGCATAAACTGAAAATATTGACAAAAGTCAGAATTATAAGATATAAACTCGCAATGTTGTCAGTTTATATCTCATAATTCTGACTTTATAACTCGCAATTTCAACTTTATATTACACAATTCTGACAAGTCAGAATTGTGAGATAAAAACTTATTAGTATTCCAAAGTATTCTAAAGTATTTAGATTAAGTTACTAAACTTGAGTAATGTTACGAAATACGTTACAAATGACTTTTTAAAGCATGTATTTTGTAATCTGTAGTGAAATACATTTTAAAAGTGACCCAGCCCTGGATATGAATAAGACAAGCCTGAATCTCTTTGCACAACTACATTCATATGCGTTTTTTCGTATTCGTCATCCTAAATATTCGTCATGCACAGAAACCTTGCACACATCTGACGAATGTGAAGGAGTCTGATGCAAAACAATATAAAATGGAGTCTGCAAGCAGTGGGGATGATTTTATTGTCCTCTCTCTTCTTAAGAAGAGATAAAGAAAGAGGAAATATTACATAGAGAGGAAAGAGAGTTGTGGGATTATCCCGAATTAATCACCGTGGGTGTAGGAATTACTGCACAGTCATAAAAACTTTTATATTCCATCTCTTCGTATTCCGCACTTTGTTTGCCATATAGCTGATTCTTTTTTTATGACAGACGAAAGTTTCACAGGCGGTGTGAACACAACATGAGGGCGTATTTAATTTTCAACGGAAATTTCGGTGTGCAAAGTCCTTGAGAGACAGAGAGAGTTGTTTCTGTGCCTTTATGTGAGCAGAGAGGAACTGGATGTTTTCTGGCCCATTGAAAAAGGCCATTTTGTTCCCCTAACTATAGATTTTCAGCAGGATGCTATTTGTCCAGTTCTATAATACAACATGAATTGTCATTTTTTTACACATAGTGCTGGAATCACTAGATATCATATAATTTAAATTCTACTAGCTGTACTTTTTTCTGAATGCTTAATTTTCTCAGCTCTGTTCAGCAGTGGAGCTGCAGAAAGGCATTTATCTGTCAGCGACTGACCGTCTGAAAGTGGGTCATTATCTGTCTGGCTGCTCTGCGGTGTATTTGTGAAGACTCATAAGAACTGATCTGACTGTGTTTTATCTCTGATTTGCTGCAGAAAGTGAGAGGCTGTAGATTTTTCAGTATTTCTCAGACACCTCTCTGAGGGTTTCATTTAATGGTGGTACTTGATAAAACAAGCTATTACTATTTTTCGTCCTTACGGCTAGAGATTCTTTCGTCTTAAAGTTTTTATCGGCTTTTTTGGATACAAATCCAATTCAGTAGAATCCCCTGAACTCTCGTAAACTATTTCCTGGAATCGCACCATTATGAATATTATGTAAAGCAGTTATTCTGCTTAATATTTTTGTCCAAATTCATATTTGTTTTTATTTTTCCAGGATTCTTTAATGGACTTTTTTTTTGTAGCAATATAAAAACTGTCACACATTATTTACAACAATCAAATGATTAAATAAAGGGCTTACAGATCTTAAAAAATATGTTTTTCAAATCGTGTTATCGAGTATCTGGTTAGAGATTTCCACAACTCCCTAACAAACTTGCGTTAAATCACCAAGAATAATATCTCAAATTACATGATGTATTAACCCTTGTGTTTTGTTGCGAGTCAATTTGACCCGTTTAGATTTTCTAGTTGTTGGAAATACTATTTTTTTTCTTGATATTTTGTGACTTTTTCTCATTTATCATCATGCAAAGTTTCAACATGCTGGTGTTTTTTGACATATACAAACAAAATCACTGTTACGTTCGTGACGTTCGCCGGGTCAATTTGACCCGCATATTTCAACGCTCTAAAGCAACTGTACTGACCCAAAATAATAACATTTCTTGGTTATATTTTGTTATTTTATTTTTTTACTACCTTATGAAGCTAAAAAATGAGGTTTTCCACACTTATTTCAACACAGAAACATGTTTTAACCAGCAGCATGTGTGTGAAGTTCAGATGCAGAAAGCTCTTGACTTTATGAAATGAGTTTACAAAACAGACAACTTAGGAAAAGTACATATTTTCATTATACAGTTACATTTAATTGTTCAGTAATGATGTTCTAAGAAAAAAAATGTATTTATTATATTTATAAATGTACTGTTTATTTTCAAATGTTGCCAAAACAAAACCATTTTAAAAAATGGCTAAAAAACATTTTCATTAAATCATATCTTCAGATATATATTTTTTGGAATATTTGACAAATGTTGATAAAGTTTACAGTTTGTACCTGAATCTCTGTTGATTTTTGAGGAATTGTATTGAATCCAATTAGAGTGGACACAGAAATCCAACAGCGCATGAGAGTT
Source organism: Zacco platypus (assembly GCA_038088235.1). Lineage (NCBI taxonomy): Eukaryota > Metazoa > Chordata > Actinopteri > Cypriniformes > Xenocyprididae > Zacco > Zacco platypus. Next base: position 26,304,291 of record CM076064.1, read on the forward strand.
AAAAAGAGGTGTGACACCTTACTGTATTACTTATCTAAATCCGTATTGATCAAATCCAGCAGGTGTGATTTTTATATTTGCTCCCATTCAGTGATGACTTTCATCATCACCTCGAGCGTTTGATCTTAATTCTATTTTAGCTCGTGAAATACTTTATCATCAACGTAACTGTGGCTGTGTTAGGCAGAGGATGCTTCAATGCATGGCTACGTCATATATTGCAAATGTACTTTGCACTCGTACCCCATCCTGCGCAACCATATAAGCATTAGTGTATTAGGAGCAGAATTGGATCATTTTCATAAATATTATATATTCATTCACTTTCCACTTCTGCATGAGCTCAGCTTTGCCCTTTTATTTCTAAGAATCGAGGAGGGGAGGGAACGTTACGATTTATTTGGTGTCACAAGCCGTGTAAAATCGCACACAGCGCGTCACATGCATCATGTTTTATTCAAAAGAACGGCTTCGTCTTAAATTGAATGTTTTACTCGAGTGGAATATGATTGCTCAATTTCATCAAGAAGGCAAATTGGGTAAAATCCACATTACTCAAATAAAAACTGGGCCATTTCGGTTGTTCTAATTGATAACGGATGCGTTCGTCTGCCGTCTCCGGAGCCCAAACACAGCTTTGGTCTCTGATCTTTTCCTCTACCCACCACATGGCGTCTCATCTGTGAAATTAAACTCATTTCTCATTTGGGGGAGGAGGATGGGTTAGGATGGGGAGCTTTTGGCAGACACCTCTCTCCACAGGCCACAAGGAAAATAATGGCCAACTCATGTCACGACCCGATCTCTGAGCAACATCTGCTCGCTGAGGTTCACCGGACCCGACCGACTCATCGTTATTAGATCATTAATTCTGTCTGGATTTCCTTCCTCTCATTGCAGACACTCACTAGCAATTTCTCTCCCATTGCTGTCCAACGGAACACGCCATTTTGTCTCCCTGTGGATTTCTTCAAAGCTTTGATGTTCCTCTCCGCTCTGTCTTTTAGCGGCGTTGTCCTGTTGCCTTCGAGACAAACGCTGCTAGTCAAATATTTTGGAATAGATTTTTTGATTTTCTCTTATTCTCACCAATTCTGACCAAAATACATATTGTGAAACTTGTATTTCATTTCATTCATTTATTTTAAAATGTAATTCGTTCCTGCGATGCAAAGCTGAGCATCATTACTCCGGTCGTCAGCGTCACGGGATTCTTCGGAATGCCAGTTTGATGGTCAAGAAACTTTTGCTGCTTAATAATTTTTGGGATCCGCAAGACACTACCACTCCAAAGTTTGGGGTCAGTAATATTTAGAGAAGAGAAAGAAACTACTAAAATGATCAGTAAAGACAATCATACAAAACACTTGAACATTCTGTTCTTTTTTCTGCATCACGGTTTCCATATAAACATTAAGCGGAAAAGCTGTTTCCAACATTGATAATTAGAGTCTTTATTAATAATAATTGTGCGTCAAATCATCATATTATTACAGAATGATTTCTGAAGGATCGTGTGACACTAAAAACTGGAGTAATGGGCCGGAAAAAACAGCTTAAATAAACAAATTTACGTTTAAAAGAGTTATTTGACATTGTAATAATATTTCAATATATTGCTGTTTGAGCCGCACAAACCAACAGGAAATTTGATGATGAAATGAATTTAATAAATAATTGACTGTTTCATTTCTCTGTTTTCAAGTGATGATAAGGTGACCGAACTGAGCTGACGTTCTCTCCTCTCATGTTCCGAACGCAGCAGTGATATTTGCCGAGACGGCGTGTGCTCTTAAGAGTTTCGATGGTGTTGTGCGTAGAAGCGTAGGTTTTGTTTGCCTTAATCATGATTAATGTTCAGACTTTGGTTAGAGGTGCTGTTGCCAGATCAGAAGTAATTCTCTGAGCAAACAGGGCAGTGTTTGTTAAATAACCCATCCTGCCAGATGCCAAACAATCTCTTTATCAGGTGTTTTCTGGCAGCTGACAAGGCAAGCCGCACAATTACTCTTGTTCATATTTAGGGATAGGGATTTAAAGACCCCTCTGTGATGAAAACGACGTTTTTAATGTTGTTCATATGTGTTAGGGATGATATGATTCGGATCGGTGCATCGGCATAAAAGCTAAACATGCGATGCATCGATTTAAAAAAGTGTGCATTGGATACAAGTGTCATTTTTATCACGATGCATCGTTCCTATCGTATTTGCATTATTTATGTATAATTATTAGTAGATGCACAATACTTTTATTATTTAGAACGTGACCAATGTTTTATATGTAGATTGATTTCTCTAAACTGTTTCACGAGACGTGTCCTGAGAGCTCTAGAATATAGATTTGTTTGTGAAAGTCTGTCTGTCTGTCTGAACCAAAGAAATAAAAGCGGATTATCTGCACCATATTTAGGGCCCTATGATTTCCGTGATGCAAAAACCACGAATCCTTTCATAATAACGTAATTTACTGTATAACGTGGAATGTCACGGAATTTGTCAAATGAATAAAGTAGGGGGGGTAAACTTACATCAAACTGAGATATGGACTAGTGTCTGTAAAAATTGTTTAATTGGAGAAAAAAAAACATTGTTATATCATTTGAGTTAAGTAATTAAAAGTTCAGTTTAACTTGTGAAAGAAATCTAACCCTGTTATTATTGTACGGTATAATGTATGTCTTAATGACAAAGTAATACTACTGCTACTACTACTAATAATAATAATAACAATAATACAATAATTAGTAAGACTTTATTTTTGAAGGAATAATTGCACAGTTTTTCATCCATGTTTTAATTTTAACAGTAAACCTGTTGTGTCGTATTTTGTTTGCCAAAAAAAGAAAGGCTTAAAAATAAATGAATGTTTTATGCTTTCATTTGATTGCCAGAAAAATTAAAATACATAGCACAGAATTTCTGGGGGAAAAAAAATCCATAGGGCAAATTAATAAAGTTGCCTTTTATTAATTCAATTAATTAGACATGTTTTGATTAAACCAAAATGGAATCCAGAAAAATCAAAACAGAAAACAACATTTGGTAAAAAAAAAAACAAAAAAAAAAAAAAAAATATATATATATATATATATATATATATATATATATATATAAAATAGAATTTGGTAAAAAAAATTAAAAATTAAAATAAAAAAGTAAAAAAAAAAAATTAATAATAATAATAATGATAATAAAATAAAACAGAATTTGAGAAAAAATGAAAAATATTAAATTGCATAGTATCATATTTTTTTTTTCCCCCCCATTACATCATATTGCCTTGAATCGCATTTTGTTGTATGGCATCGAAGTCGGATCGCACTGCATCGGAATGGGGTCAATCGTATCACATCGTATATCACTATGCGGTGTTTTCAATATGCTTTAAGACAAACCATGTGCAAAAGTCAGCATCATTGTTGAGTAGTTTTCTCCTTAAAACTGCATGTTTGAAATTGCCTGTGTTTCTTATGTCACAAACTACCTTGTAACCAATCACATCAACGTGAGGGCAGGTTTTAGCATATCATTATTGTGCAGTCTCAAGAGAAGCCAGATTATCCCAAAATATTTTCCTGTTGATTTGAAAAATCGGGTTACATTTAGCAATATAGGGGATGAATTATGTATATGGTGTATATTATGATGCACTATATGCCTTTCTCCATCTAAAGTGTTTCAAAGGAAACTAATTTTTAGAAGGCAGACTGAGATGGCGAACAGGAACATGGTTTGTGTAACATTAGCATCCCATTATGAGCTGTTTCATAACGTAGTCAAGCAAAAGGCTAATCATATTACTGCTATGTGTCCATGGAAGGCTTTGAATCTGACGAGAGATATCTTATATTGAATACGGAAACCAACGGGCAGCCAGTGTTGTCTAAAACAGCAGTAATATGGGAGAATTTCTTGGTATGTGTGAGGACTCTGAATGTTCTGAATGTATTGAAGCTTATTAGTTGCTAAACTGAAAAAGAGAGAATAATCAATTTACATAATCGATACAGTAATCGATTTGTGACTCTTCATCATTTATTATTTAAGCACAAACGCAAACGAGCAAATAAAAAAGGGCAGAATCGAAAATTTTAACAGTGGTGGATGCCCAAACAAGAAAGCCAGCAATGTCAATATTGTCAATACAGAGACAGGATGTAAGTTGAGGAGGACCAACCATCTGTAAATTTGTTTTATCAATGTTTAGTTTGAGAATAAATATCCTGGCTCTTCCAAGCTTTATAAAGAGAGTAAATGGCACAAAAAAAGCCCAGCCATCCATCATAAAAGTAATCCATATGGCTTATTAACCAGGGGGTTAATAAAGCACTCAAAAAATATTTCTGTCTAAATATCAGTTTTATGTAATTTAATTACATAGCAATTTTCCATCCATTTGGATTACATAGTTTTAACTTAAACAGTTTGTTTAAACTTAATGTGATTCATATTTGTCAGTCATATGTAAATGAAATAGGTAAGATTTATGTAATAGTTCACAGGTTAATGAACACTGTTTAGTGGTCATGTGTGTGCGCACTACTGAGTTAAAGTACCATTGAAGCAGTGTCAGAGTCAATGAGATCATTAAGAGATGATTGAGCAGTAATGATGAACACCTGCTGTTAACAAGCAGAATCACTGAAGGACAGAGAAACACAAGAACTACAACTGATGAAATCAACTGAAGATAAAAGACATTCAATCTCTCACTATTCATATACTCAACTATTACATAAATCTTACCTATTTCATTTACATATGACTGACAAATATGAATCACATTAAGTTTATTAGTTTGTTTACGTTAAAACTATGTAATCCAAATGGATGGAAAATTGCTATGTAATTAAATTACGTAAAACTTATGTTTAGACTGAATTTTTTTTTGAGTGAGGATGATTTGAGGGTAAGGGAGAATTTTTTACATCACAATATGGTGTGGATATATTACATTATTAAAGTACAATATTATTGGACTTGAATTAATTCCTTTTTTCTCTTATGGATGTTTTCATGAGATTCATATATCTAGATATACGAATATTTGGTTTTTACACATGGTTTTCCAATGCATTTTTACCAATCGAACAGCCATGCAATCATTAAATGATGAAGTGTACAGTAAATGCACCCTAGAACACATTTATAATTGTCTTTGAGAGCATTCCTGTCTGTTCCGGCAGGCCACACACTCCATTATTCAACCTCCAACATAAGAACGTCAGCATATGGAAGTTTGGAAGCAACCACAATCCTCACATGAGCGAGCAATCAGGAGTGAGAGTGAGTACGGTGCAGCCACGAAACACGAACACTAGCTGCCATATGGTCTGAAGTGTTTTGCTGCTAGAATCATAAGATTTGTATTCGTTCTGCAGAGACACATTTCACACTGCACCAACCAACAGCAAAATACACTTTATCTAGTTTTGTCGGTTCAGTGTGTTGACGCTGTCAGCATCTGTTGCTGTTGGTCGACGCTTGTTTTTGCTGATTGAACATGTTGAAGTGGAATGTCTAAAAAGTGTCCGTCTGACGGTGGCGATGTATGGCAAGCCATTTTGACTTTTATTCATTTTCAGGATATGAACTTGTGATATCAGGAATTACATTTCCACTAGTAACAACATTAATTGTTGATATCAAGAATTGTATTTTTACTAGTGAAATCTCGCCATAGGCTGCCATTCAAATTCAATTGTTGATATCAAGAATTCATTTCTTACTAGTTGAAATTCCAGTTTCACATATCAGGAATACAATTCTTACTAGTAAAAATCATCATTTCTGATATCAACAATTACATTGTTACTAGTGCAAATGTCTATTCTTGATATCAACAATTGAATTTCTACTAGTAAAAATTTTCATTTCTGATATCATGAATGTGATTGTTACTAGTAAGAAAGCCGTTTTAGATATCAGAAATGATATTGAAATCAGGAATGCATTTTCAGAATAACTGTAAACTCATCCCTCAAATTGGATTTGAATGTTGATCCAGGGACATTCAAACATGAAATCAGGTTCTGCTCTCAGACATGTTCATTTTGTGATTTATTGGTAATTCTTTATTCTTTGTCATAGTTAATAGTTCTTAGACTAATCTTATTCAGTAATTATTGATTACCTACAGTAATATCTACAGTCCTAAATTTACTATTACTTACTGATTAGTTTCCATATTAGTTAATTGTAGCTGAAGTGTTAATGTAGTGGTGTTCATTTGTCCTATGTTATTTCATGCATAGTCATTACCTATTAATGACTGAGCATTATTCTAAAGTGTTTTGCACAACAATGCGCAGATCTAGACACTGCAGATAATGGAATATTACATACATTGTTTTCCGCATTTGCTCAGTGATTGATCAGTAACCCGTCTCGGTCACTCGTAAAAGGAGCTGAATCTGCGGCTGTTGCATTAGCAACTCACCACCATCACATTTTCAGGTGGACAAAGGATTGTTGGAAATGCTGTATTACATTTAAATGTGTTCATTTTCAAAGAACTGTTTACGTAAAGGAAAAATGAAACCAGATTTTTCTCAGTACCCGCAGATATCTCCCAGAGATGTCAGCAGAGAGACAGGTTTTAGGTTAACGATACAGAGAGACGAATTTTTATTTTTTTTCCCAATTATACAATACGATCATGTGGTCTGTCTAATGAGTGCACTATCCATGTTTCAGTCCAATCTGCCATATGTTGTGGATCTCAGACATGGGGATTTTCGACAGCGTTCTACTCATTTACGCACACATATGCCTCTCATCTTTTTCAGCAGAACTCAGGTGTGCACGTAATGCTGCGCCCTCAGAAACAAAGAGAATATTATGAACAAACGAGAATTGCTGCTCATCCTACATCAAAGTACTGTTGGTCTGATTGCATCTTCCGTGGGGGAAAAAAAAATCTTAAAGCAATAGGTCAGCCAAAAATGAAAACTGTCATTATGTACTCACTTGCATGCCACTGCAAACCGATGGAAGCCTGTTTCTGCCACTGAAAAAAATAAATAAAAAGAAGATTGCGATTTTTTTTATCTCACAATTCTGACTTTTTTTATATCACGCATTCTGACTTCATATCTCGCAATTCTGAGGAAAAAAAGTCAGAATTGTGAGATAAAAAGTCACAATAATCTTCTTTTTTTTCAGTGGTGGAAACGGGCTTCCATACGAACCTGTATGCTGTTTTTCAGTGGGAAAACAATCTTTATGCAGGACATTTCCATACAAAGACAAGCATCATTAACTTATCCTTATAGCTTTTATGATGAACAGACATTTAAGTCGTTATTGGTCTACGGCAAAACTTGTAAAATCCTGTAAACACATTTAAATTGACATGAGGGTGAGTTTATTGATTTATTTATTTTTGTTTAACTAACCCATCAAAAAATAAAATAAATATTAAAAATAAAATAAAAACTAAAATACAGAATGCAAATTTTAATGTAGTACTAAAAATAAAATTGTAATAGGTCATTTTAAATGAAAAGCAGTGGGAAAGCATTTTCATTCCACCAAAAGGAGCAGGATTGTCTAAATGATCAAGGAATTAGCTCAGTAGTAATAATCACTATGTTGTACTACATAATGAAACATGATAAAATCTTCTGGATGTAATTCTGAATACTGTGAAATGGTTTGGGAATGTTGGACTCATTATGGGATTTAAAGAAGAATTGGGTCCTTGCTTATAATTAAGAATGCAATTGTAGATTCATCATGATTACATAGTCTTTTTGAGAGTCTATTTATATTGGATGAACTCGACTGGGAAATCCTTCATTCCATAACAAATTTGGCATTTTCTTAGAGCTATTTCATCACGTTCTACAGCACTGGTTCTGAAACTTTTTGACTTGAAGGCTCCCCATTGTCCAACATCCTTCCGGCTACACTGGGCTTCCACGTCCCTTCAGCTGCGCCTTGTTCAGGCATTGCTCTGCCTCTGCCAACTTCTTCTGGGCCTTTGGCTCCTTTGGGCCCTTCCTTCCCTCCAGCTGCACCCCAGTCCTCCGGCACCATGGCTCCTCGTCGGACACTTGTCACCATAGCTCCGCCTTTGTCTCAAGAACCTCCACCTGCTCTGCCTCAGTTGTCCCCTTAGTTCTGCCTGGCCTATCCACCATAGGTCCTCCATCCATCGGCACCACCATTACTCCCTGGCTCCTCCCACCATTATTTCCTTCCTAGCGTCTCCTTCATTCTGGGTTGTCCAGTCTGCAAGCTCTACGTACTACATCCTATATGGTGTTAGCAATGTTATGCCTGTTCTGGGTTTGAGTTTGAGGTAGTTTTGCACTCTTTCCAGTTCAAGTTTCCATTGTCTTTGTGTATTTACAGCCCTGTATTTTGTTCAGTCTTTGTCACTATTTTGGTGGTTGTTCTGTGTATTTTATTTTTGTAACACAGTTCGTAAGAACGGGAAAAAGCAAAACTTCAACTTAACTTTAACTATCAAATAAATAAACAAACAACAAAACGAATGTAAAATGGCGGCAGTTCCTCACGGCGACTGCCGCCCACACAAACATAATAAAAACACAACATAAAATGCAGGCCTGGTCCTCTCTCGTCCTTCACTGTCGTCGCTCCTCTTTTATGCTTCCGGAGCTCCTCCGTGAGAGATACGAAACCGGTGTAGCGCGCAGCTTACGCTCATTATCACTCGCGTCACCGGCCTCGCGCCGTTCCCTCACGGCTCTCGCCCGCCCTGCTCGTCACATACCCCCATCGCCCCTCGCAGGCCGAGGGGTACCCGCGAGATTGGACTTACTCCCCCCCGGGGGCCAGTCTCGGCGGCCGCTGGGGGTAAGGACAGACGAGACGAGAGAAAAGGAGATGGAAGCACAAGGAGCGACAAAGACAAGAGAGTGGAGAGAGGAAAAAAAATTCTTGGTCCGGTTCCCGGACACACTGCCGCTCGGTCCTCAGCCAGGCAAGAGGCTCTTCCTCGCGGTGCCACGCGATGGTACCGGATGCTCGGTGTATGGCTCGATCCTCCTCCGCCCCCTGGCGGCCGGCGATGGCTCCTCCGGCTGAGGGCAGCCGGCAGCGATTCCCCCGTTCCCTGCTCCTCCCCATCATGGTGGCAGGCAGCAGGCTCCGGCCCACGGCGAACGGCGGCGACTCCTCCGCTCCCTCTCGGACGGCAGCCACCCCAACTCATCCCAGGAGCACGGCAGCGAGCTCTCCATCTCACCGGTTGCTCAGTCGCTCCAGCACCACCACCTCGGGCAGTCACTCGCGGTCTTTACTCTCCTTAAAGGGCTTTTTGACAGCATGTCCCTCCTTCCTCCAGGGTTTCAGCACCAATGTAACACAGTTCGTAAGAACGGGAAGAAGGAGGCCGGAACTGGCGAATATTCAACGTAACTTTAATTGTCAAATAAATAAACAAACAACAAAATGAAAGTAAAATGGCGGCAGTTCCTCACTGAGACTGCCGTCCACACAAACATAATAAAATAACATAAAATCCAGGCCTGGTCCTCTCTCGTCCTTCACTATCGTCGCTCCTCTTTTATGCTTCCGGAGCTCCTCCGTGAGAGACACGAGACCGGTGTAGCGCGCAGCTGACGCTCATTATCACTCGCGTCACCGGCCTCGCGCCGTTCCCTCACGGCTCTCGCCCGCCCTGCTCGTCAAAGTTTTGTTTCCTAAGTGCCTAAGAAGTGTAATCCTGAATTTATTGTGATTAAAGTAAACTGTTTGCAAATGGATCTGACACTTTTCTTTCATTCTTTATTCAAACCAAGCTTGACATAATAAAACCAACGGTTCTAGTAGCAGTTCAGATCCTCCTCTCCCAGGGAGGATCAGTCCCTCGAGGAGCACAAACAGAGTTGTTGAGATCTAGTCCCTACGACGACCTCCGTATAGGGAGACGACCCTCGAGGGATGTTCCATGATTAAGTAGAGAGGGTATTACAATAGTGAGGATCCCCCTTCACGAACAGAGAGAGTGAGGAGGATCAAAACCTGCTAGCACCCACAGCACACATAGCACCATCAAGCATGCCACCGGCGGGCATTATGACAGAACCCACCCCTGACTCACAGCGCGAGCCCACCGCGGATAAAGAGCCAAAACACATTAAACATGATTAATCCATCCATACTAATCAATTACTTCCCAATATGTATGTTCTTTTGTTCATTCTACAGTTTTTTTTTTCATTTTCCAATCTCAGACATGCTGTTTAAACAACCAACAGCAATCCAGAGTCTTCTTTTTGCTGTAGCAGATGGAGCTGCTTGTCAGTGAAGCTGTCAGCTGAGCACTAGTGATAGGCCTGTTTCTCAAACTAGAGACTTTGATTTAATTGTACTTGTGTTTGTTGTTGTGCATCTGGGATGACTAATTCTCTCTCAGAACCAGTTTGTTTTCTTCTTTCAAGACATGAGTGCATTGAATAAGCTTCATATCTCAAAAGAACATCAGTTTCTTGAGAAGTGTATGTGATTGTGTACACAATACTTCAACTGAATCATTAATATTAGTTAAAGAAAAGTTATTTCAGCCAATAATAACTTACAATATTTGATTGATTGATTGATTGATCATTCAAATTTCACATCAGCAAACGGACCACTCATTCGTTAAAAAATATAATGTCTCAAGTAGTAGTATTAAGATGAGCTCTTATGATGAGCTGGTTTTACATGTCTTGCTGGATAAAGATAGTAATTTAATTATTTGGTATAATATTTATTAGTTGGACTACTAGTGGGTGTGGAAGACGATCTTGGATGGGGCTGATAGACTGCTTTGGACTAGAAACAACCAGCTATTGTGTTCCAACAACCATCTTGAGCATTTCAAGTTTATATCACAATATTTTTTTCTGCCAGAACCAATTTAACAGAATTCATCATTTAGCCATTTTTAATAGGTGGGAATTTCTCTAAAGTTGAAAACTTTTTTAAAAAAAAAAAACAAATTTTCCAAATTCACCTTTCCACTTTTGCATAGTTTACCATAATCGCTTTAAATTTACCATATTTTCTGTTTAAGTAACCTGTCAAAAAATACTAAAATACAGAGTGCAAATTTTAATGTACAGTCCCTCCAGAAAAAGGTGGATTTTTTTTGTGATTGTTGCAGGCAAAAATACTTGATTATGCGGCACGTTTTCTTTAAAAAAATGCGATGGGATATTTTTTGCAATTTTATGTGATGAAATTGCGGGAACTTGCAAAAACTGCGGTTTGATGCAAAAGAGGAAAAAACACCCTGTTCTCACTAGACTACTACCATTTCAAGCTTATATCACAATATTTTTTTCTGCCAGAGCCAATTTAACAGAATTCATAATTTAGCCATTTTTAATAGGTGGGAATGTCTCTAAAGTTGAAAACTTTTTTGCATTTAAACTAAACCAAATATATTTATGTTGTGCCATCTCAAAAAAAAAAAAAAACATCTTTAAATGTGTTCAAATTTTGCATAGTTTACCATAATCGTTTTTTATGTGCTATCATTGTGTGCATTATTTTCCCACGTCACCAGGGGGCAGCTTTTTTTTAAAAAACGTTTCACATTATTCACTGGCACTATAGGAGGTAAATTAAGTTGAAGCACCCTTTTGATTGAATTATTACCAGCCATCAAGGCTCTTTTGGTCTGGGTCTGTACCTTCCGGTGTTATTTTCTTCATTAGAATTTGTCAGATTAGTTGTTGGCCAGACAGGATTTATGGTGAGGACGTATTATAGGAACGGTAATGTATGTTGTCACGTAATGTCTACAGGGCCTACATCAGTGCTGGAGATGCAGCTTTTCTTCTTATATCTGGCTGCTAATTGAAATGATGTTAAAAGCTTTTACAGCATTTGCTTGGTTAGGGTCACCGTGTCATCAGAAACACATTGGGACAAAATCCAGCTTTATCTGAAGGGGGATGGTACAATCACAGTGTCTCACGACGATAGCAGATGGCTTGACGGTACAAAACAAATGGTCCAGCCGGACTTCTCCATGACAGAAGCAATGTCCACCTGTTCTCCAAAGCACAAATCATCATTTTTTCTTTCCCAACAGAAAGCACGAAAACAGCAAAGTGAGAAGAAGTATAAATATCTAAATATAAACGTTCACAGAGGCGAGGCAGGAGTCCCTGACTAGCTCAATCCACGTGTATTTATTGTTAGATTGTAAGGAATCGAATGCTGAGCAGGGAAAAGATAACGTTTCTACGGTGATGGCCTTGAACGCAACACTTTCAGATGGGTTGTGACTGGAAATTCCTTTGTTACATCCTGTCAAGACTTGTCTATGACCTAAAGCAGGGTTACAAACTCGACTTTTACATTTTCTGAGTAATATGTGACCACCACGATGTTGTGTGTGTTTGCTATAGGGGTATGATTTATAGGTTGTTGCTTAAAAGAGCCCACTCCCAAGTTCCTAGATATGGCACTGTTCTTGTTTACAACAACATGAATATTCGGTTGGATTTTTCATGTGCATTTTGAATGTGGAAAATATTGAAAAGCAGAACCCATACCCTGGTTCTTTCTGCTTCTGACATCTACTTTTCACAGAAGAGGAAGTATTTACACGTTGCTTAAGATTTTTGTATTCACTGTGGTGTTTATTACAGACTACAGAGACAAGAGAACAGGTTTCGGGATCCTTCTTCTGCTATTAACTGGCGCTTAACCAAATAATCTATTCATGAGCACCATCAAGTTGTAGTTTTATATAGCAGCGGTGCTCGTGGCATGTGGCCAGTTTTGTGATTAAAAAGAGATTAGAACACCTTTCTGTTGCATTGACGGCGTGCAAATGTTTGTGTCGGTCTGAACCTTTACGTTTATCGCACCAAACATGCACCTTAATGTGAACGGGTCTTAAATCTACCCGATTTATTAGCTTATATATGTCACTGTCTACCAGGGGAACATCATCTGAAACGTGAGCAGCATCAAGGAAGTGATATAAAATGTTCTAGCCAGCCAGCAGCATTTTTGTGCGGTGCAAAAATATCGCTACACACACACACACAAATGATTCCAATAGTGTTTGACATTAGCATGTTGCTAAGCTAACAAAATACACAAAAAAGAACGTCATCCTCCATCTTGGATGAACTTTTCGTCGAGGTTGTTACACTGTGCAAAGCTGCCTTCGAGAAAAGAGGCACATACAGCCTACATTTTGGAGCTGATTTCCCATCTAAATCATGGGCCAGCTAGTAGTCGCTTTGTGAGTAAACCTCACTCCTCTGACCTCAAGAGATGCTCTGGCGACAGACGCTAGAGGTTGCAGCCTTTTCCTTGTTAGAGCTTCCAACTCCCATGCCGGAAGACTCGGGTTCGAGGCCCACTCAGAGCGGGTCAAGTAGGACCCAGGTAGAGGGGTTACGTTGGTGCCGTGACCCGGATGGGAGTGAGGTGTAACGGAGGCTAGCTAGTAGTTGCTGTGCGAGACAGACACTAGAGGTTGCAGCCTTGAGCCTCCTTGTTGGAGCGTCCGACTCCCATGCCGGAAGACCCGGGTTCACGGAGCGGGTCGAGTAAGACCCGGGTAGAGGGGTTACGCTGGTGCCGTGACCCGGATAGAAGTGAGGTTTAGGGGGGTGAGTGTAACGGAGGCCAGCTAGTAGTTGCTGTGCGAATAAACCTCACTCCTCTGACCTCAAGAGACGCTCTAGCGACAGACAGACAGGTTGCAGCCTTGAGCCTCCTTGTTGGAGTGTCCGACTCCCATGCCGGAAGACCCGGGTTCACGGAGCGGGTCGAGTAAGACCCGGGTAGTGGGGTTACACATGACTATGATGATTTAAACAGCACATTTTCAAACTCATCCTGATTCAATTCATCAGCTCATTAGTTGAGACTTCAAGTTTTTATCTCACAATTCTGACTTTTTCCCTCAGAATTGCGTAATTTAAAGTTGCAATTGTGAGTTATAAAGTCAGAATTATGAGATATAAACACGCAATATTGAGAAAAGTCAAAAATATTCAATATAAACTGAAAATATTGAGAAGTCAGAATTATGACATTTAACTCACACACTAAATTCATGAACTAACCAAGACCCAGGTTCGAGGCCTGCTCGGAGCGGGTTGAGTATGACCTGGGTAGAGGGGTTACGTTGGTGCCGTGACCCGGATGGGAGTGAGGTGTAACGGAGGCCAGCTAGTAGTTGCTGTGCGAGTAAACCTCACACCTCTGACCTCAAGAGACGCTCTAGCGACAGACACTAGAGGTTGCAGCCTTTAGCCTCCTTGTTGGAGCGTCCAACTCCCATGCCGGAAGACCCGGGTTCACGGAGCAGGTTGAGTAAGACCCGGGTAGAGGGGTCACACATGACTATGATGATTTAAACAGCACATTTTCAAACTCATTCAATTCATCAGCTCATTAGTTGAGACTTCAAAATCAGAAATCGATGGGTCAGATAAGGGAGACATCCAAAATGTGTACTGTTGGGAAACACTGCCTTACAATGCTGTCTATGTAGGCATCTCACTAAAGTAGATTTAAGAACTGAGGAAGTCAGTGAAGGTCTCCGTGAGCCCCATCTGCTGGTGAGATTTAGTGAGAACAGCTGTGTTTATGCAAATGAGAGCTGTATTTGCTGTAAAATCATAGTGCGACAGCTAATAGTGTACAGATGGCAGTGTGCGGATATGGTGTTGAACACCAGCTGTTATGAAGCTGATGGTGAAGATGATTATAATGAGGATGGAAGACAAGATAATCTCTGGAAAAAAAAACAAAAAACAGCTAAACTGTTCCTCTGTGACACCGGTAACACTTTACAATAAGGTTCATTAGTTTAATATTAGTTAATGTATTAACTAACATGAACTAACCATGAGCAATACATTTGTTACTGTATTTAGTAATCTTCGTTAACGTTAGAAAATACAGTTGTTTATTGTTTGTTCACAGAGCATTAACTGTAATTTCTTCTTAAAGTACTAAAAAAATCTCTTATGTTTATTAAAAGTATTTAACAAGGACAATATTAGATATCTCACAATGTAGTGAAAAGTTATCATTTTATGTAAAAAATAGTTTTAAGATGTTTTTGACAAAGTCTGCCCCCAGTCTCAATTGGTACATATGACCAGGGCTGGGTAGGTTACTTTTAAAATGTATTTCACTACAGATTACAAAATACATGCTTTAAAAAGTCATTTGTAACGTATTTCGTTACATTACTCAAGTTTAGTAACTTAATCTAAATACTTTAGAATACTTTGGAATACTAATAAGTGTGAAACAAACACAAAAAAGGTCATTGCAAGTTTTTATCTCACAATTCTGACTTTTTCCCTCAGAATTGCGTGATATAAAGTTGCAATTGTGAGTTATAAAGTCAGAATTATGAGATATAAACTCACAATATTGAGAAAAGTCAGAATTATGAGATATAAACTGAAAATATTGAGAAAAGTCAGAATTATGAGATATAAACTCACAATAATGAGAAAAGTCAGAATTATGAGATATAAACTCGCAATATTGAGAAAAGTCAGAATTATGAGATATAAACTGAAAATATTGAGAAGTCAGAATTATGACATTTAACTCACACACTAAATTCACAATTGCAAGACAAAAGTCTGTACTGCAAGTTTATTTCTCCCAATTCTGACTTTATAACTTGCAATTGTGAGTTTAAATCTCGCAATTCTGAGAAAAAGAAGTCAGGATTGTGAAATGCAAACTCACAATTGTGAACAAATTGTGAGAAAAAGATGCAGTGACCTTTTTTACAATTATAAAATGACTCACAAAACATGAAAACAGTGGAAAACATGAAACTTAACTCCTCTTTTTCAGACTGTCAGAGTCAGAGAATCACCAATCGCTGTTTAAATGACATTAAAATTCAAAGTAATCACTTTGGTAATCTAAAACACTTTTCAGATGTAACTGTAATCTGATTACCACCCATTTAAAATGTCACTGTAATGAAATACAGTTACTCACATTTTGTATTTTAAATACGTCACTAAGTTACTTGTATTTCGTTACTCCTCAACCCTGCATATTAATACATGAACTAAAAATGAGTCAGTTCACTAAACTTGTTATCTACGTTTTGACTTTCAGCACATCTTTTGCAAAGCGTCATGTGATATTCTTTATAAGTTAAAACGTCCTAAAAACCTTATTAAACTTAGACAGGGGGAATTTGTCAGAGCGTTGTGAACATTTCTCTCTCTGTCAGCATGGGTTCGCTCCCACAGTACAAAGATATGCAGGTTATTTGAATTAAACAGTTAAAAATTGTCTGTGTGTGAGAGAGCCCAGTGACGGACTGACCACCTGAGCCTAGAGCCCTGCCGCCGGCCTAGGAAACTGGGATAGGCTCCAACTCTTTGACGTAAAAGGAATAAAGAGTAAGAAAAGGTAAAGACTGAGCTGTAGAGATGGAAAATTGGAATGTTTATATTTTGTCCTGAGAGTATGGAAGAGGCTAAAATATTATAATTCATCCAATTTATGCTTGAGTTACATTTTGTGGAAGTTTTTGTACTAAAGGTCGACCGTAAACTTTCCCAGTCGGTCCCCTTTTCCACATAAACGCCAGTTCCGGGCTAGAAAAATTGACTCTGTTCTAGCTCCTTCCCCCCTTGTTTCAAATCAGGCCCGATTAAGTCGGTGGCCGAGGCTTTTACCATATAAAGTTTTCAGAAAACTTACTTTTATTAGGTATGCACCTATGGCTGATACCATTAAGCAGATATAGATATAAGAAAAGTGTTAATTGTTTTTATACCCCAAAATTCAACACCTTCTGAATCGTATTGGAGAGGCCACTGTGCGCGGGCAGTGTTTGGTTTTATTAGAGACTGTATCTGTTACAGGTACAATGTTTTTGTATGCTGACGGTCACATTATTGTTTGTTTTGATGCGCATCCTCCACCGCCGCAGATCACGCGGAGTCCTCCAGACCAAAGAGTCGGCCATTTTCTGTGGGTTAACCAGGGTTTAAATGATAAAACATGCCAGAAAACAGTTCTGAAGAGAGCAGCCCCATGTAGGCTTTGAAAGGAGGCTTTTGTTGATTTCAGGTTTAGATCTTCTCTGCCCCAGGTGCTGTGTCTCGCACCGTATTTCTCTGCGACTTTTTTGAAAGACAACATAACAATCTCTTTCTTCTCGGGTTTGTTTGTTCTGGTGTTGTTGTTGTTTTTACCGGGATCCATATGCGAGACATCCTCTAAAACGGACCGTTGGAATGAGTGAGCTGTGCAAATGTTAGTGACTCTGACTTTCATGTAAACATTTCCGTTGCCCCAATCTGCCGAAACAGAGCGCACAAATTCTTTCTGGATTCTGACGTCAGGATATTTTCCACTTAAAGGTCATGACCAGCTGAAGAAAACTTACTTTAAAATTGTAAACGGAGATATAGCTGTTTGTAATAAGCAGTCCAGAGCTTATGTTTCTGTCTGATGAAGCAATTCTTTGCTTTTTTATGTTGTTAGAAGGAAAAGTATTAGAAAGTGTTAGAAGTATTCTGTTTTTTTTTTTCTTCAAACAAAACTCAGGTAATTGACTGACATCAGGATTTGAATGACTCATCCAGGGTATTTTCACCACCTACTGCCCGAGACACTATAGGCTCCAGCATCCCTAGAAAGGACAAGCCACTTGGAAAAATGGATGGATGGATGGTTCACGATATGATAAAATATGGGCCAAAGTAAATACTGTCATCATTTAGCTTGGTATTACTTCATTGCAGACCAATCTGTACATTCCGGTCTCTATGAGGAAGAGGAAATCTGAAAATTCCAAATCAGAGAAGAGGGCAGATTTGGGCCTGACTCTAAGATGATCCTTATCCAAACAGTGGAGGCATGTTCCTACAGGAATCACTGCATGCTTGATGACACATAACTGTGGTATTAACAAAACTGATCACCAGATCAGGCATACTGTAGTAAGAAACTGATTCGACAGGATATGGCGCCAAACTAAAAGTAGTGATGAATCACAGTATACCAGATTAAAGTTCTGATCAGACGCAATTTCAGTCTGACTTCTGATCAGACATGGTACTGGACTGCAACTCTGATTGGATGTGGTACACCAAATAAAGTTTTAATAAGACTGAAAAGTTCTAATCGGACATGTTACCAAACTAAAGTTGGACGCAGTGCCAAAAAACTGTCCACTTATCAGACTCAATTTTGACTTGACTTCTGATCATACATGGTTCTGGACTGATCGGACACAGTACCAAATTGAAGTTCTGATGGACTTATACAAGTGTTTTGGGCATGCTACCAAAACTAAGTTCTAAATTGTCACTCGAACACGGTACTAAACTGAAGGTCTGATTGAATAGTACTAGCAGGGTTGAGGAGTAACGAAATACAAGTAACTTAGTTACGCATTTAAAATACTAAATTTGAGTAACTGTATTTCATT
The DNA here is from genome assembly GCA_038088235.1 of Zacco platypus. Classification (NCBI taxonomy): domain Eukaryota; kingdom Metazoa; phylum Chordata; class Actinopteri; order Cypriniformes; family Xenocyprididae; genus Zacco; species Zacco platypus. Next base: position 26,322,717 of record CM076064.1, read on the forward strand.
ACAGTGACATTTTAAATGGGTGGTAATCAGATTACAGTTACATCTGAAAATTGTTTTAGATTACCAAAGTGATTACTTTGAATTTTAATGTCATTTAAACAGCAATTGGTGATTCTCTGACTCTGACCGTCTGAAAAAGTGGAGTTCAGTTTCATCAACATTTTAATACTTTTAAGAGGATCATAAAAATGTTGTTATTTTTATTTAGTTCTGTCCTGAACAAGACAAAATGACTGAATTTATGAAAAAAACTGTCAACTGAACTGTCCTGTCATGACCTGATGATCCACGACTGTTTTCATGTTTTGTGAGTCATTTTATAATTCACTCGTCACTGCAACTTTTTCTCACAATTTGTTTTCTTTGACAATTGTGAGTTTGTATTTCACAATTCTGACTTCTTTTTCTCAGAATTGTGAGATTTAAACTCACAATTGCAAGTTATAAAGTCAGAAGGGGGAGATATAAACTTTTCTCAATATTGCGAGTTTATCTCTCATATTTTTGACTTTTCTCAATATTGTGAGTTTATATCTCATAATTCTGACTTTTCTCAATATTGTGAGTTTATATCTCATAATTCTGACTTTTCTCAATATTGTGAGTTTATATCTCATAATTCTGACTTTATAATTCACAATTGCAACTTTATATCACACAATTCTGAGGGAAAAAGTCAGAATTGTGAGATAAAAACTTGCAATGACCTTTTTTGTGTTTGTTCCACACTTATTAGTATTCCAAAGTATTCTAAAGTATTTAGATTAAGTTACTAAACTTGAGTAATGTAACGAAATACGTTACAAATGACTTTTTAAAGCATGTATTTTGTAATCTGTAGTGAAATACATTTTAAAAGTAACCTACCCAGCCCTGAGTACTAGTACCATTCGATCACAGTGCCAAAAAAGTTCTGATTGGACAATCATACACAGTACTGAACTGAAATTCTGATCAGACAGCTAACTATAGTTAGACCCAATGCCAAAAAAGTTCCAATTGGACACTACTGATAGATCTGACTACTAATCGAATGCAGTTTTGATCGGACACATTACTTTGTTATCAGACACAATTTTGATCAGACAAGGCTTCGGACTGACAGTGAATTGAAGTTCTGATCAGATCCGATTTGATCTACCAAACTTAAGTTCTGATTGGGTGCATTGCAAGGCTGAAGTTCTAAAAGTTGAGATCAGGTCATTCTCTCGCCGAACTGAAGAAATGAGTGTGCAATGAAAATTAACTACACAGACAATAGCAAAGGCATGTCAGAACAGCAACCGCCGCAAGAGTGCTGTCATCGCTTCACGCTGCGTGAGTTCGCGTCTCACTCCGATGATTTTGGCGAGCAAAGAGGAGCCACCCATCGCAGACTATTCACAACACACATGAATATGAAATGCTGCAGCGTGTGACCGCACACCACCCTCCAGGCACAGCGTTCTGTACCTCCCCCTCTCTCTTTCTTTTCTCTTCTCTTGCTTCTTCCCGCCCCTCCAACGTTTAGCCAAGGAAACATTCATATGGAAACTTAGCCGGACCTTGAACCTCTAAACTGCGTCCCAAGGGAGTCTCATAATAAGTTAAATAAAGAGTTATAAATTATGAAACAAGTTTTTGAGAGTAGATAGAGTTTCAGATGAAGCTTATCTGGCATCTTGCAGAAGATATTCATCAGCTTTGGATGATGAGCTAGTCGGCACATTCTTGTTCAGCAGACCCTAAGGATGGCGTTTTGTAAATGGAGACACTAAGGTGTCAGACTTTTGCTCAGGCTCCTTCGAACTTTGCCTGTCTGAACATGGATTCACCTGTCTACTTGTGCGGTTGAGATTTAGAATAGACTGAAACTCTAAGGATGTTTCGTTTGACTACATGCTGGTAAAAGACCAAGAAGTTGTTTCCACGGCTTTGTGAAATGACGCACAAGGATCCTCGAATCCTCAGGAGGAATTCACTCTTTAATTGTGGCTCGACTCGGAGACGACACTCTTGCATTGGGTATGTTCGGGCAAATTGCGTCAGAGACGTTTTTATGCCAAGTTACATAGCTTTGTCCAAATTTATTTTGATCTCTGAAGTAAGATCAGGTCAGCTGCAGTGTGAATGGAATAACTAAGACTCGTCTGCCGCTGCAGGGCTTAAAAAAACCGAGTTCTTCCATTAAGTTCAGTTCAGATTTATTACTTTGGCACACTTCACAGGAGATGGACAGTCTCAACAGTCCAAACAGCTGTATAGACTTTCCGCCTTGGACGTCTCATGTCCAGATCATATATCAAGATCTGTGTTGTAGAAACATGCTTCAAAGTTTAAAGAAGTTTAACTACAGTTAAGCTACTAATAAAAAAAGTCGCTAACAGATATAAATTATATATTATTGGGTGCATTATCACTATTTTTACGTACAGTATCATATTGTCTGTGAGTTGAGTCTCTGCAATGCAAAACAAATGCAAATTTGGGCTTTGTGGTCCATGTGTGGTGGAAACATGTAAACAGATGAATTTACAGTATTAATATTTGGCTGTCTATACTGGTCACAGTAACACCGAAGAACGCTTTAATATATTATTTGACTTTGGCCAGTTATTGCTTATTCTACAGCAGATCTCGAATCTATTTTTAGAGCCAGAATGATTTTAAACTCCTCTGTGAACTTAAATTTCTTCCAGATGTGCAGACGTCACAGTGCACGGGCCTGTGTTTGAGGATGCCATGTTTTAGTCATCATATTGGGATTCTCAAACATCTTAAAGACAAAAACTGTATTCGAACCAAAGTTTGTAACCACAAGTGCTTTCATTATCTGACCACGCTTGTGTCGCTCCAGTGTTTCTGTCCGTAGTGTTCAAATACAACGATTTCAATTGTATTGGCCCAAGCGTACAACATAAATGATGTGCTGTAAGAGAGGACAGCTATGCACAAGTAAACCTCAACTTTAGTATTTGCTGCCTATTTGTTTGGTTTTTATATTTATATGTCACTGAAACACACTTTAGTCCAACCAAGAGTGCAATTCTGAAACAAACTAATGCATTAAAAATGTATAATTTATTAAAGACACCCAGCATCCTCTTACACCTTGGCCCATCCAACAGTTCCTGCAACAGAAAAAGGGACAGGTTTGAAGCGGGATGTCCATTTCTCAATCAGTGCATCCTTCTCCTAAATTCACGTCCCTTATACCCATGTATCCCTCCCTCACAAGATTGGGCCCTCTTTGAGTGTCGGGCCACTTCAGTCGGCCTTCAGCAGATTCTGCTCCTGCCAGGCTTCACTCTCTTCTTCTAAACCTCACAGCTTTCCCCTGCTCTGCGCCGCATTTTGTAATGCCTCCTCCAAAATAACCAATTCACAGACATCATTTCTTATCAAAGGCATCCAAAGAACTCCTCCCACCTGCCCAGATGCCAGACAACTCGTAACTTTATACACACTCACCAAATGTATCTCACCTGCTGCAACTCCTTCAATCCCGTCCACACAGTTAACGCCATGTTTATTTTGGCTTTCTTCAGGTTTTCCCAGATTTTCAGAACTTGCCATCACTATCACTTCCAGCTTCAACCCAAAAATCCATCCTATGATTACAGATTTATTAGTGTTAAATATTGAAACCATCTCTTACTTTATCAAAGTGAGACGGATCATGCAAAAAAAGGCCATTTCATTCACATTTTTAATCTCCCGTCAGCAATTCAGCCTTACCAATTCAGTCCCTCCAGAAAAACGCAGATTTTTTTGTGATTGTTGTGGGCAAAATCCTTGATTATGCGGCATGTTTTCTTGAAAAAAGAATGGGATAGGATGGGATGCGATGGGATATTTTTGCAATTTTATGCAAAAACTGCGGTTTGATGCAAAAGAGGAATGAAAGGTGATTCCCAACACCCTGTTCTCTCTAGACTCTGCCTTCATGTCAAGAGTCATTTCTGATACTTCAAGATACTAAATCACTGAATATTGAAGTTCTCATTCTGTTTTATTTCAGACCTTCATGAACACATGAATCAAACTAACAAAACATTGAGTCAAACAAGTTCTGTCGCTTCACAAAAGAAATATTCAACAACTTCTGTAAAAATGAATAAATAAAATATAAAATAAAATGTGTGTGTAACACTGTTCGTAAATATGGGAAGGAGGAGGCAGGAACCGGCGAACATTCAACGTAATTTTAATAAATAAATAAACAAACAATAAAACGAAAGTAAAAGGGCGGCAGTTCCTCACGGCGACTGCCGCCCACACAAACAAAATAAAACACACCATAAAGTCCAGGCCTGGTCCTCTCTCGTCCTTCACTGTCGTCGCTCCTCTTTTATGCTTCCGGAGCTCCTCCGTGAGAGATACGAGACCGGTGTAGCGCGCAGCTGACGCTCATTATCACCTCGCGCCTTCCCTCATGGCTCTCGCCCGCCCTGCTCGTCACAGTGTGCTTCCTGTTTTACAGAGGTAGCTCTACAAAACAGACATCTTCTGTTAAATTAAGTGCTTTCAATGCACAAAGTTCAATCTCTTACTGCAACGTGAATTATTTTACACACTACTAATATACAGCATCGTCTGTGGTCCGACACGCAGCTGCACGGAGTGCAGAATAATTTGCCCCCACTGTCATGTGACACACCGGGAAACTGCTTCACGCTTATTTTTGTTGTCAAATGAGAATGATCTGCGTTCTTCATCACGGTTTCACCGCGGGGTTTGCAGATGATGTTCATGTCGCGTAATTACGTCACTTCATAAGGTTCCCATGGCAATAGAGGGAAAATAATGGCGCTTTCCCTGTATTTTTCAACTCTCTGCTAAGATATATGTGACATTTTTGCAATGAAAATACAGGGATTGTGAAATCATGCTAGCCCGCATATTTTGCTTGCTGAAATCGGCAGTTTATGCTGCGAAAGTGCGGCGTATTTGAAAAAATGCGACCCCCACATAAATAAGCGGCTGATTATGCATGAAATCAAGCGATTGCATAATCACATTTTTCAGGAGGGACTGACAATCCCTTTTATTCTACTTACATTTCAGAAGCTCACAATGCTAAATTCCCATCTGCTCAGATGATTCCAAATGCCCCGTTTGAACAATTTTGGTTTAAAAAACACCTTAAGTTCATTTTGATTTAATCCGGCGTCCCAGCAGATCACTCTTCCAGTCACTCGTTTCACATAGATGCAGCATCCACAGCTGCTCAAAGAGGCCTCTTATCAACAGATGTGAGCACTTGGTCTCTGGTCGTCAGAGGCTTTCAAGAGCTACATTAGATCCAATTGCTTCCACATCAAAAAAGCTCAACAAACCCACATCAGCTAAATCGTCCCATCAACATCATTTGCACACACCCCTCGTTCTTCTTGTGCTTTAGCTTCTTCATATGCACTCAAAACCTATTCCTATATGCTGACATTATCCGCCTCAATTCCAGTTCTCAGCCTACTAAAATAAGGAAAATAACAGCGGGTAAATCCTTCCCTCTGTTTTCTCAACAGCTTCCCAAAATTACTTAACTGCGGTAGCAGTTTTCCCACCTGCTCCCACAGTGACATCCCCTCCACTGCCGCAGGAGCTCCGTTTCTCCATCTTACCTCCACTGCTGCCGCAGTGATAAAACCCTTTGCTCCTACAGGAGGTGCATTTCTCTGTCTAACCTTTCATTCACTGCCTAGCAGTGATATCCTCTCCACTGCGGGATTTCTCCACAGAAATTCTGACATGACATTCAGACTTGCTATAAATGGTTGGATTTCAATTCGTAATGCACGAAAATTGGATTTGGATTGACAGTCTGAACAAGGCTTCAATATCACATTTTTCAGATGAACGAAGCCCTTAACAGTAAAGGGTTTCTTAGGGCCAAACATCCCCTGCAATGCGACGCAAGGCACAACGTCTAGTTGCTAGTTTCAGCCCGACGCGGTTATCATTATTTGTTGTTTAAATAACAAATGCTCTGTCCGCCCATGGGCGTGCTGGTCTGGTCTGGGTGTGTTGCTATTTCGAGGCAACTGAAAATGACTGCGCCATTGACCAACAAAAACCCGGTCTAAAGTCAATGGTGCGGTATTTTATTTTGTTATTTAAAGGGTGCGTTAGTAATATGCACTTATAGGCAGGTGCGCAACGTGTGCACGCACAGGGATGCAGCAGCAGACAAACCTTTTAAAATAGTAAAAATAAAAGGATTCCTCTCTCCAGAAGCATTTAGTTTTTCCACTGGCAAATTCCGCCATGTAAATAGCGATGGTGCAAGTGCAACTGGCTTTTAAAGGCAATGGGAGATGAGACTCTGATTGGTTTATTGCAAGGAAGAAGGAGGCGGGAACCGGCGAACGTTCAACATAACTTTTAATATCCAAAGTAAACAAACAATAAAACGAAAGTAAAATGGCGGCAGTTCCTCACGGCGACTGCCGCCCACACAAACATAATAAAAGCACAACATAAAGTCCAGGCCTGGTCCTCTCTCGTCCTTCACTGTCATCGCTCCTCTTTTATGCTTCCGGAGTTCCTCCATGAGAGATACGAGACCGGTGTAGCGCGCAGCTGACGCTCATTATCACTCGCGTCACCGGCCTCAGGCCGTTCCCTCACGGCTCTCGCCCGCCCTGCTCGTCACAACACCCATGACTCATTAAGAGCTTGGCACGCCAACCATTTTTTATCATCATTAAACTAGCAAAAGTGCACTCAGACATGCCCTAAGAGCATCTGCACCATGCGCTTCAGACAATGCGCTTAAGTGGGTGCTTCTTAGCCTAAATTAGCTGCTAAAGTGAACCAGACTTTACATTTACATTTACATTTAGTCATTTAGCAGACGCTTTTATCCAAAGCGACTTACAAGTGAGGAATACAAACAAGCGATTCTTCATGAATTGGCAAATAGACACAGGAAGTGCTCACAATACAAGTTTCACACATTGCTCAGTACCATAAGCTAGAGTAGGAAGGGAAAAAGGGAAGGATAGGGTTTTTTTTATTTTTTTATGTGGGGACTTAAAAAGGCCAATCAGAGGTCTAGTGTTTGAGAAAACGGTTTGTATCGATTCTACCGGTTTTACAAAATTACATACTGCACCAATAATATTTATTAAGAGTACAACAAGGGAAAGTGCATGTTGCTTTGGATAAAGAGGTTATAAATATCAAATGCCTTAAAAGTGATTAGCTAACTTCAACCATACTCAGGCTGTGCCTGGCCAACTGCTTCTAGTCAGTCAACTATGGTTGCATTTGTTGATTTTAGATAGATTTCCAACGTCATATTGTTATAAATAATGATCTAAAACAAATTTAAGTAAGTTTTAGAGATAACCAAACAAATGTTTAGGGACTACAGTGCATATTTATTGGTAGAAATTGAGTCAAAAGTTTTAAAAAGGAGGGGCAGGCCACTGCCCTGTCATTGGGGTAAAAAAAAAAGCAATGAAAAAAGAAATGAGCCGTGCACAAAGACAGCAGAATTCAAATCAAGTGTGTCTGCTGAGCAGTTGTCATTGAGATGAATGACAGCTCGCTCACAGTAACAGGTGTGATTTCTCAGGATTTCTGTGGTGTTGATGTTGAAGTAGGGATATTTTATGAACAGTATTGAAAGCAGAACTCTTGTTTTTCTTTTCATCCTGACTCATTCTCCACACAAACCTTTTCATCCTGTTCCTAACATAACAGTCAGTATATCAATCCTGACCGTGCTCTGTGTGCAGGTTTCTTTGGCGAACTGGTGGAAATCATTTTCCTAGCAGTTCTCAGTTTGTTGGTGCCCCCATCTGGCTGAAAGGTGAATTTTTGCTTTGTGTGAACTGTTGGGACTTGGAGAATTTCAGCCACCATTAGTCCATAAAGAATAGTAAGCAAGCACACACAAACTTGCAAAGGAGAAAGAACACTCTTTTGGGAATTTATTGCATGTGGAAAGGTAAACTTGTGTGTGTGTGTGTGTGTTTGGAAATTGCATAGCAGAGAACCATTGTAGATGCTATTCAGAGTTTCACACCATTCATGCATTAATATCTGCAATGTTTTGATTTTAACAAATACAGTTTTCTTTCGAGCCATCATAAAGGAACGTATCTCTTTGCTCCATAAGGACTTGATCTATTAATCCCGCAGCTCTTTTATGGGATTATGTGTGTGAGAGAGTGACTGAATAGGATCAGCAGTCTGGCCAGATGTTTATCTTGGATTCAGCAAAAGATAGTTTTGTTTAATTTGAGCAAATTAAAGCTCTGGAGAAGAAATACATCACAGATTGTGATCTGCACTTGAATGTTATCTGAAATCACATGAGGTGAGGTGAGCTCTTTTTTATAAGCAAATGGACTTTGTTGTATTCATGAGTGAATTGTGTTGTGGACTCCTATTTTGAAAAGGAAGTTAGAACTGTTGAGTAATAACGTAATGTGTGCGAGAACTGAAGTGAAGCTGCTCCTGTCTTGTGTGCTTCATTGCTGACTAACTCCTGACAGAACTGAATTTCAACCCAAAGTATGTGTAGTTTGTGGCATGATCAATTCTCATGCACTTTATCGATAAATCATTCAAAATCATTTAAAGTGAGCAGAATGCTAGATCTAACAAGCTGTAACCAGGGTTGGGGAGTAACTTAGTTACGTATTTAAAATACAAAATTTGAGTAACTGTATTTCATTAGTTACATTTTAAATGGGTGTTAATCAGATTACAGTTACATCTGAAAAGTGTTTTAGATTACCAAAGTGATTACTTTGAGTTTTAATGTCATTTAAACAGAAATTGATGATTCTCTGACTCTGACAGTCTGAAAAAGAGTTAAGTTTCATGTTTTCCACTGTTTTCATGTTTTGTGAGTCATTTTATAATTCACTCGTCACTGCAACTTTTTCTCACAATTTGTTTTTTTCCCTCACAATTGTGAGTTTGCATTTCACAATTCTAACTTCTTTTTTCTCAAAATTGCAAGATTTAAACTCACAATTGCAAGTTATAAAGTCAGAATTTTTTTTCTTGCAATTGTGAATTTAGTATGTGAGTTAAATGTCATAATTTTGACTTTTCTCAATATTGTGAGTTTATATCTCATAATTATGACTTTATAACTCACAATTGCAACTTTATATCACACAATTCTGAGGGAAAAAGTCAGAATTGTGAGATAAAAACTCACAATGACCTTTTTTGTGTTTGTTCCACACTTATTAGTATTCCAAAGTATTCTAAAGTATTTAGATTAAGTTACTAAACTTGAGTAATGTAACGAAATACGTTACAAATGACTTTTTAAAGCATGTATTTTGTAATCTGTAGTGAAATACATTTTAAAAGTAATCTACCCAGCCCTGACAGTAACAGATGAAATTAACCATTATTTTTGCCCTTCCTGTGAAATGTGCTGCAAACATCATTAATAGCTTTAATTTGTCAAATGATATAAGCAGGATAGTCCACTGCTAGCTGTGTGTTAAACTACTTGAATACACTCTGCTTCACATTGGGTGGTTCTTTGCCTCCACTTTGTGCATTAAAATCATTTACACAACACCCTATCAACTGTCTATCAATATGCTAAAAAAACACTCTGAGCACCTTAGCAACACCATAGCAACCCCATAGTGTCTGTGAGTTTTGCACAGACAAGCACCACATTCTTCTGAAAATGTAAACAATTGGTAGAAATTCTCAAACTTGGAATAAACAACTATGAAACTCTCTAAACAAAATCTTACTGTAAGCCTGTATTAATACTGTATTAAAAAAATGGTTATGGTGCGGGGTGGACAGGCAGCCTGTCTATGTGACATTAAACATTGCATGCATGTGCAGTTCGAGAAGGGCTCGCTCATACCCCCACAACATGACTGGATGAGTAAATATTTACCTTGATTTGAGCAGAGATCAGATTCAGTCCTGTGGGAACTTCAATCAGAGAGATGTGGGTCCTCATGCTACCACAGATTGCTAGGCTATGAATGAAATACTAAATAGAAATACTTCATAAAAATGATCAAGCATTGCCCCCCAAAGTATGTCATAAAATGAATTATTGCTCTAGAAACCGTATATCAAACCAAAAGCAATCTGCATAACTTTACTAGGCATTTTTTACCATTTACACAGGTGTGCTAACAAAATAATCACTGGTATTTTTCCAGGTTCAGTACACAAATTACCTTTTTTGTTTAAAGTTACATTCAGTTTAATAACGTAACACCCAAAAATGACTGTAAAAATTATTTTGTTCATAATAAATTTTTAGCAAAATAATTAATGTATGTGTTCTTAAAAAATGATAAGCTTAACATTTCTTTTATGCCAACAATCATTTGGATATTAAGTAAAGATCATGTTCCATGAAGACGTTTTGTAAATTTCCTATCGTGAATATATCAAAAATGGATTTTTGTGAGTGGATATGCATTGATAAGGACTTCATTTGGACAACTTTAAAGGTGATTTTCTCAGTTTTTAGATTTTTGTGATCTCACATATATTAAATATTGTATCATATGTATTAAAGTCCCCCTGTTGTCAGTAATTTCATCCCTTAAACTCATCTTTGATCAGCAAAAAGACATATTTCAACCTTTTTTCCTTGAAAAAAACGTAACACCTTTGCCTCATTTAGTATATGCGGTTCTATGAATATGCAAATTAGCCCCACCTCTACTCACTCACACCAGTTCAGACATACACTCGTTAGTGATCACATGTTGTGATTGTTTACAAGGTAGTTTGTGATGTCAGAAACAACAGCGATTTCAAACCACGTCTTTGGTTCAAAAAAACACTCAATGGTGTTGATGTATGAATTTGCACATGGTTTGTCTTAAAGCATATAATATAATATAATATAATATAGTTACAGTTACAGTTTTACAGATTTACAGTTACTACTGTAAATCTATATTAAATTATTATGGGATCTCCTTCAATGCTTTCAGAATCTTTACTTTTTAAAATACTTTTGTTTATATATTTTATATATATATATATATATACATATATATATATATATATATATATATATATATATATATATATATATATAAAATATATAAACATATTTTTAATGACAGTATATTTACTTAACTTAGACATTATTTTAGCACTCATTATTAAGTATTTGTATAAATACCTTTTACATTTATAAGATTTTTAAACAAAACAAACCACTTTTATGATTTATTTTCACACAATCTGTTGCTCCATCAATGTTCCATACAAACTTATATATTTTTTCTGCCATCCTCCTCTGTGAGAGTAGAACACTGTACAGTGATGAACTATAAATGTACTTGCGTTGTTACTCACTTTAAGGGGAATCTCCAGCAAAGGGTTAATATTGAGACAGTCATCTGGTGGTTCCGCCCTCTCCATGGGCTGTGACTCACTGTTCAGCTGCCAGTCCCACAAACACACATAAACACCAATGCACACACACACACACACACACACGCGCGCTTATGCTGGCGTAAACTCATGTGTGTGAGTTCAGCTGTCTGAGCTGCCGGCGGGGAGAGAGAGTTGACTCTGACGCTTGGTGACACTGGAAGTTTGTTTGTTTGTGTATTATCCTAGTACGTGTGTTGAACAGCAGCTTAAAAAAGAATTTTAATGCGGATTACTAGGAGTCAATGTGATTTTAAACTGAAGGATGACAGCTAGACTGATACGAGATGTCTGGGCGAACTCTGTCATGTGTTCATCGCTCGTCTACGACTTGGTGGGAAACATGTGTCTCAGACTACATGAAAGGAAGAGCTGATTTCTGGAGGGAAACATGAGTTTGCCGACCGGCTGTGTCTTTCTTCCACCTACTGAACGCACTTTTAAAGTTCGGAACGTCAGTCATTGCGGATCTCCGTGTGCTGTCAACTGTCCGATTGACATTGTGCAGAAACGCAGGCGGTAATTGAATTTCATGTTCTTTTGCTTCTGTTGTGTCTAGAATCAGTTATGCATGTAAAGTAGAGTTTGTATTTTTTTTTTCTAATTTTAAAATCACTTTTTTCCCTGTTTAACAGGACTTTACTTGTAAGCAGGATTGAGGAGTAACGAAATACAAGTAACTTAGTTACGTATTTAAAATACAAAATTTGAGTCACTGTATTTCATTACAGTTACATTTTAAATGGGTGGTAATCAGATTACAGTCACATCTGAAAAGTGTTTTAGATTACCAAAGTGATTACTTTGAGTTTTAATGTCATTTAAACAGCAATTGGTGATTCTCTGACTCTGACCGTCTGAAAAAGAGGAGTTAAGTTTCATGTTTTCCACTGTTTTCATGTTTTGTGAGTCATTTTATGATTCACTCGTCACTGCAACTTTTTCTCACTATTTGTTTGTATTTCACAATTCTGACTTCTTTTTCTCAGAATTGCGAGATTTAAACTCACAATTGCAAGTTATAAAGTCAGAATTGGGAGAAATAAACTTGCAATACTGACTTTTTTTCTTGCAATTGTGAATTTAGTGTGTGAGTTTATATCTCATAATTCTGACTTTTCTCAATATTGAGAGTTTATATCTCATAATTCTGACTTTTCTCAATATTGAGAGTTTATATCTCATAATTCTGACTTTTCTCAATATTGTGAGTTTATATCTCATAATTCTGACTTTTCTCAATATTGAGAGTTTATATCTCATAATTCTGACTTTTCTCAATATTGAGAGTTTATATCTCATAATTCTGACTTTTCTCAATATTGTGAGTTTATTTCTCATAATTCTGACTTTATAACTCACAAATTCAAATTTATATCACACAATTCTGAGGGAAAAAGTCAGAATTGTGAGATAAAAACTTGCAATTACCTTTTTTGTGTTTGTTCCACACTTATTAGTATTCCAAAGTATTCTAAAGTATTTAGATTAAGTTACTAAACTTGAGTAATGTAACGAAATACGTTACAAATGACTTTTTAAAGCTTGTATTTTGTAATCTGTAGTGAAATACACTTAAAAGTAACCCAGCCCTGACTGTAAGCCAAGTAAGCAGTTTGATTTTCACTAAAAGACACTGAAGCTCTGTGATGCTATCAAAATATTTCTTTGAGGGGTCAACTTATGGTTCAACCAATAACAAATGTTTGGGGTGGGGCTACTTGTTTGCCTGACCAATAGGAGATGGGGGCAGGGGTTGAAGAGTGTTTGTGAAAACCTGTTTGAAACCAATTATTGTTTTTTTAGGTCATACATGTGAAGTAGAAACAGTCTGATTTAGAACCGATTTTTTTGTTAGTGTTTCCAAAATGCTGAAAAGTGGCACTTTTTTAAGTTGACGATACTGATATTCAAATATTCAATTTGTTAAGTGACGAATCTCTTTATTCTTATACTTGCCGCCAATACCATCGTGATATATAATGAAAGTTACGTTTACTGTGCAGTTGTTAACTTGAAATGAACTGAAACTATTGAATTCATTTGATAAATTTCATTCTGTGTGGCTTTAATCAGCTGTATTACGTTTCTTCAAAGATATGATAACTTTCTTCAAATGAGTTAAGTTTAGCGAATGACTTATTTTTTAGTTCGTGCTTTATGATAATTAAATAGTAATTAAATGCATACAGAAGCAATAAAAAAGCTGTGTACTGAAAATAACCACATGAAACGTCCAACACAAATGAACTATTTTACAAGATTTTGGGTGGATTAAGGTTTGATTCACACGAAAAGGAACAATGTTTAGAAAAAAGTAAGCAAGAAGGTCCACCGTTAACCCCAACGCTAAACATAACTCAGCGGGACATGAACGGATTGTACTAAAAGATCCGAATGAAATTGTACACATTAATATGAATTAGCCACAAATTTGGTAAGAATTTCTATGTGATTGTGCTGGAAATAAGTGTTGTTTGCCTTTGTGTGGTTTGTTTTGTAGGTGTCAGTTTCCATGTAGTGCTTTGTGTGGGTCAAATAAGAACGAAACGATGTATTCCCAGTAAACCACACATGCTGAAAACATCAGAGAAATGAACTTTTACTGATGTTCATTCAGGATGTTTGTTTTTGTCATTACCAGTTCCCGTGAGAGTTCTCCCGTGACGATGATGGAGTGAATCTCACAAAAACATCTCCAGGTCATATTTCACTCCAAAATCAATAATAACAAGTATAAAAATTAAATAGCAAATAAAAAGGTAATCAAGTACACATAAATTCTATTTTGAATAAAGTATTAAAGTGATTTGTAATTTTGTTTAGGTTTCCTACTATATGTTTATGAGCATCCAAGGAAAAAACAAAACACTAATTTACTCATAAAACACATTGCAGCATCACCTCTTTTCTCGCAGCGTCTGAAACGGTTTGATGATGTTTCTCTAAACCTCTCGTTTCTGAGAGCCTGCTCTGCTCTGATTGGTCAGATGGCCCAGTTTGTTGTGATTACCATATCTGAATTTCAGCTCCGGAGGCTTCCTCTCACTGTATACATAGTGATAAAAACAGTAATGGTGCCGTCGGCTTTACAATATCAATTCGAGCCTAAATCCTCATCCTTTGGTAGGGCATGCAAAATGGATTTGCATAGGTTTGTGTTGGAAGTAAGACTGGAATTACTGACAAGGCGATTCAGGCAGTTCAGAATTTGTTTTTTTTCTCCAATTACTGTGGGCTTTGATCTTTAAAACTACAGATTTTTACATTCACAAACACAACATGAAAGGTAATATCTGAAAAAAGTATAATAGGGTCACTTTTACCTCAAATATTTATTACTGTAATGCGTGTGGTTGTGCTTAGCTGTTTTACTTTTCAAATATTTTTTTTTTGTAATCCATTATTCATGGCACAGTACATGAAAAACCGTTTGAACCGTTCGGTTCGCTTGTCTCGGTTCAGTTCATGTGTGCGTCACACGGTTCAACGCATGCGCAATGTAGTCCCGTATTCAGACAGTTTCGCGCGAACATACAAATAGACAGTAAAAGTGGAGTAAGGGGCCGTTCACATATCGTGTCATTTTCACGCGCATATTCATTATATCCTATGTCCTATATCCTAGCGCTTTCCACGCTTTTTAGGCGGGATATGTGAACGGCCCCGAATGAAGGCTGGCCGGAGTTGGCGGATGCGCCCGTGTCGTTCAAATCCGGTGTGTGGGAACATTTTGGATTTCATGTTACTTACGATGACAACGGAAATAAAACAGTAGATAGAACTGCGACTGTGTGCAAGCATTGTGCAAAATGCATTCGATATGCTAATTAGACACTTCTAATATGACAGTTAATTTGAGACGACATCAGCCAGTGTGTCGATAAACACAAACAGGAGAGAGCCGGTTAGGAAACAACTAATAACTTGCTCTTTTTTATGCCAAACAAACAAAAAGCATGTCATCATCAATGTCTTCTCTCTCGCTGTATCAAAATCTCACCCAGCTTTTACTCAGAGATGGTCCCAATAATGTGCTTAAAGTCAAGTCAAATTCGGTTAGTGCATGATTACATTACAAAAATGTTAATACTGTATCCTACACAGTAAAAACCCCAGAGTTAAATCAACTCTGCTCAGATAACATTTGGTCCCTCTCTCTATAGTGTTGATGATTGAACATTAATGATGAACACCTGCTGTTAACAAGCAGAATCACTGAAGAAAAGAGAAACACAAGAACAACAACTGACTTCAGCCACAGTCTTAGATGAAATCAACTGAAGATAAAAGACATTCAATCTCTGAAGAGTGTTATTTTAACACTAGTTCAGTGTTACTTTAACACTATTTAGAGAGGGACCAAATGTCATCTGAGCAGAGTTGATTTAACTCTGGGGTTTTTACTGTGTAAATTGTGGATAATTAAGCTAATAAGCTATGTATCATATGCTGAAGGAAATTTCTGGAGTGTTAAAGATTAAAAGAAAAAATAACAACAAGAACCGTACAGAACCGAAAACCGTGACCCTAAAACCATGATATGAACCGAACCGTGGGTTTTGGGAACTGTGCCACCCCTAATATATATATATATATATATATATATATATATATGGTAAGACTTTACAATAAGGTTCATTAGTTGTAGTAATGTATTAACTAACACGAACTATCCATGAGCTACACATTTGTTACTGTATTTACTAATTTAGTTGTTCATTGTTTGTTAGTTCACAGAGTAACTAATGTTAACTAATGCCCGCTATGGCCACTAGAGGGCACTTCACGATGGACTATACTTCACACTCACACTCTCACTCCATTCATACAACTACATTTCCCAGAAGCCCCGTACCCATCACTGATCACCTCACCAGCTGCAGCTCATTATAAGGACTATTTAAGCACCACTCACACACACACACACAGTCAACGCGAGGTCATTTCTGAGCGTTTATTTCCCGTGTTTGCGTTCTGTTTTGGACCCTGTCTGTTTTACATTGTTTGATTCCTGCTGCCTGTCCCGATCTTTGCTTGTTTTACTGGACTGTGAATGATATCTGCCTGCCTTTTGATTACGATTCTGCCATTCCTCGGATATACCTGTTTGCTGGTGTTTGACCCTGCCTGTACGACTAACCTGTTTGCAAATAAAAGCCTGCGTTTGGATCCCACTCCGTTGTCTCTCCGTTACAGCTAGTCAATGCATTTGTCAGTTGCATCTCATAAAAACAATGTCCTTGTTTCCTTGTTTTAGTCCATTTCAATATAAAAGTCTTTGCAACTGTCTGACTCACTCAGAACACAATGGTTCTGACTTCCTGTTTCAAAATAGTAGTCCAAATACAATTCCACTGGTTTATTAATATGGTAATCATTCAGTACAATGTATACATGATGTATGATGTCCCAGGGTCAGGTATGAAGGGCCACTGAAAACTGGAAATAAGAAGAGAACAAAACAAATATGAGCTTAGGGTTTCAATAAAGAAGCTGTATGCAATGCAAATATAATATAATATAATGCAGATAAATATAATATGATGCAGTTTTGTATATAGGGTCAGGTCTTTATCTGAAACACTCTGTGTTTTATCTCAGAGCAAATTTCACGTCACTTTCAGGGCTGTGCACAGCAACACAGTCTGCTGTGATCTGCTTCTGTTATTGACCTGGAAACAAGTGAGTGTGTGTTTAGTGTGTGCACATGGCATATTTCTGAATCTACAATATAAAGTCTTGTTTCAACGTTACTTTAAAGAGACCCCATTTCACCCCATTTTGTCCAAACTGCCCTTGTTGAAAGCATTCAACGACCCCAGGCTACCAAGTGACAAAAAAGCACCATAAAAGCATTTCCAAGACTTCTTCAAAGAGCATCAAAGATTCATGTTTATAATATGCATTGCAATATGAAGCATTCGAGCATTCTTCGTGTATTCTTTGGGTTGGTGAGTTGTCTGGGTTCCCCCTCTTGGCCTTTTTGAACAGTGTGAAAAATGATGAAAGCTTATTTAACATAATATTCAGTTCTGATCGGTTGATCGCTGTTATTTATAGTTCATTAATTATCATATGTAGAGAATTTTAACTCTTTCCTGCCAGCATTTTTTAAAAAACTTGCCAGTCAGCACCAGCATTTTTGATCATTTTCACAAAAGTTTCATGGCCCCCAGAATTATTTCTATTGCAGTCCTATAGCTTGTCCTGGGTCGACATTTTATTCGGTCTGGAGATTGAGTACTGCTTTAGAAGATGCATAATAGCACCAACTACCATGAAAACACGGAAAGCTGGAAAATTCTGACAATGGCGGGGAAGCAGTGTCTTATAAATGATGGAAATTTACATCATTGGCAGGGAAAGAGTTAATATTTAATTTGCATGATAAGTTTTACATAATAAACAACATACGTATTGAGCCCTAACTACGTTGGTGCTTAGTTTTGTTTTTTTTCTTCTTTTTGTCATTTGGCCAAAATATAAAAGAACATACATATAAAATTATAAAAGATGAAGTGCTATGACAGGCTATATATGTCATATATATATATATATATATACACATAGTAAGACAATATTGACTATGACTCGACAACAAATACTTGACTAAGACACTCTTCTCCACTCCTCAAATACATAAAACATTACCCGTTACATAGTATTTCTGGAGAAACTAAATAGAAGTTATTCAAACAACCAGACTTTATATTTTCATTCCAAATTTGGAAAAAATATCATGATATAAATTTTTAGCTACATAACCCAGCCTTTAACTATACCCTAAAAAGAGTAGATCAACACTATCAACTTAAAGCTGCAAGATGTAAGTAAAATATCCAAAAACCACCGGGCCAGTGTTATATATTTTGTTCAATTGAGTATTTTCAACATCCCAAATGTTTCCAACTCTTTGTAAGGATCCGGGACGTGTGAGTGAGCCGCTTGTCAATGGCATCATATCTGCGTTACCCGGTTTTATTTTGTAGAGACCATGGAAACACCATGTGATAATTACCGAATTTGAGCAGGAAGTGGCAGTGGCCATGCTTGAATTACTCAGTTATTGCAACATTTTGATTTAAGACACATCTGCAACTCTAATCAGGGTGCATCCCACTCTGCGAAGTTGTTCTTACCCATCACGCATGAGTCTTTATGACTGGCCACTTTAATTCCCTCTGCTCAGTAACTGATGCATCCTGTGGTCTCACGATCGAAGCAATGTTCCAAATAAAGACCGATTCCTAATCAGCGCCAGCAGAGAGACTAGAGTCAGA
Source organism: Zacco platypus (assembly GCA_038088235.1). Taxonomy (NCBI): domain Eukaryota; kingdom Metazoa; phylum Chordata; class Actinopteri; order Cypriniformes; family Xenocyprididae; genus Zacco; species Zacco platypus. The sequence goes on from CM076064.1 coordinate 26,341,385, forward strand.
GCTCTGGAATACAGCTGGTGTTCAGGTGAACAAGGGCACTATTGCACTGAGGGAGAAGAACTGTCCTTTATTACTGCAGGCCTCTTATCATGCTCTTCACACCAAGAGCTTATTGATCCCACCATTCTAGATCCCCTCATGAGCACCTAGAGGGATTGGTCAAATCTTTCTCCATGTTTGCCTGGTCAGATCCACCAGGGTCATACATGAGCAGGAGGATGATTTTGAACTTAGTTAATTCTAAGTTACTGCATTTTAAAATGTGTAGTGGAGTTTACAATGTATTTTAGTCATGGTTGGGAAAAATGATAAATTCTGAAAAAAAAAAAAAAATTTCAAATTGGATATTTCTCTAATTTAAAAGGTCAAAATTTATTATTTTTGCCATCCAGATGTACTATATATTAGGTGTGTAACAGTACACGTATTCCTCACAGTCGATCCTAGGTGATCCACACTTCAATCCATAAGAGGACACATGCGGTAATGCAATGCTGTTTGCTAACCGTCGCAACCGGAAAAACTGCAGAAGAAGATCTATGCATAGATATGTTTGTGTAATCTTTCAACTTCAGAAAGACATCAATTTAACAGTTTGTGAATAATATCTAACATAACATTACATTTACCTCAGCCAAGTCATTTAGTGCCCACAGCGTGTTAGTTCAATAGAGAAACTAGTATATGCACTATAATAGCTTATATATATATATATATATATATATATGAACTACAGTTCCACATCTTTGCTACCTCGCTTTTAATTCAGTAATTGAATTGGAATTTAAATTTGTTCACAACCCTGAATGTAATCTACTGAATGTTTTTCGCTTGCGTTAAGACTCACAACTAACGACATCCACTATGGATGTTGAATTCTGAAACATTCTCTGGAATAACTCAAATTTGTGATGATCTGGATAATCTTCACTACATATTGCTTAATTTTACTTCCACGTACAATATTTGTACACGCGGTTTGTTTTATACCTTGAGTAAACAGCATGTGCTAACATTGTACTTGTGACTGTGTAGTAATCATTCTCACTAAACTAATCTAGTTTAATCTAGATGATACTCATAATTTATGACCTGTGAATCTGCCTTCGCTTTTAAACCAAAGTAAATAAGAGTAAGATATGAATCATATATTATCTATAACTTTAAATATATAATAAAAAAATTAATTATTTTCATTATTGTATTTTCATGAATACATTTTGTGGGTTTTTTTAATTGTATATATATATATAAAATTATGTGTAAATTATGTGTTAATTAAAAAAAAGAAACATTTTTAATTGAGAAGAAACTATTTTTTGGGGAAAAGATGTCTTTAATTGTAACGAAAGTAATGATACAATGAAAAAAAAAAAATAGTCCTTAAAATGGGGTTTATTTTCTTTGTACATAGTACAATTTCTTATTTTTTCTCAAAAGCATGTCTGATCCTGAAGCTGTCTGAAGTGCATTACTGTGGTATTCTACAAATCTGTCAGCTTTGCGGGCGTGTTGCGACTTGTGTGTTGGCAAAGAGAAGTTACGTGTGTGTGTTTGTGCGTTTGTGTGTGCGTGTGTGTGTGTGTGCGTTTGTGTGTGTGTGTGTGTGCGGTCAGAATACAGGAGAAGAAGAGAGGGCTAGATGTATTTATGGTAAAACGCTGTGTTTAGCTTTTTTTTTTTTACAGATTTACAGATTTTTTTTACAGTTTTACAGATTTTAGTCTTTAAGTAATTCAAGATCAAATTAGAAAATCAAATGTAAGAAATGTATCTCTTTGTTCTGTAAGAAATATTTTTATATGGTAAGATTGGCACTGGATTTTTGTTCCTTAATATAAAAATCTAGAGTTAGAATGGCAATCTGCTTATGGACGAGACCAAGAACTTCAGAAAAGCACGTACTGTGGTGAGTTCACTGTTGACATTTGCCACATTATACAAACGGAGGCGCACTGTCAGACTGCACTTCAGAAGTCGTTATTTGCACTTTGCTCTTTTTCTTCTCTGTTGAAATATATAGAGTTTGCTACACAGTACTGACATTTGAGGACGGAAAAAAGTTCTGTATGTACTATATTCTTACATATACATTGTCTTCAGTATTTTATGCACTATTATACATCCTTTCCCTCCTGAATCCACATAAATAATGTTACATGCTGTCATGACACTGATTTGTCTGATAACACATGTGACATATATTTGACATCTGTGTGTTTTAGTTTGGGAAATGTCATTTTAGAGCATCTTCTCACCTATAGTATGTGTCTCAAGCAGCCGATTTTGTTGAGACATTGATCATTTAGAATGTTTATTAGATAAGATACTTTGATAATGTTTATTAGATGTTTGTACACAATAATTAATAGTAGATTATTTCCAGACATCTTAAATTTATTTGTGCTTACAGTTTACTAGAAATGTTGCATCAAGACTTGAATCTATGAAAATTGTTTAGATTTTTTTAGATAGCGTGGTTTAAACTTTAATGGTGTTCAAATGAGGAATTTGAGTATTTACATTACCACTTAAAATTATTATTATTATTATACATTAAATGATTTTATAGATTTTCCACTGCAGAAAACTCCTTTTTAAAACTAGATTTATATTCTGTTTTATTTTCTTTATTATTCCCATTACATTTTTTTAATTAACTTTCCTGTGACTGAAAAACAGTCCACCCATTTTTAGCAAATACTAATAATTTTACAGTATATTTTCACTAATATATTTATATATATATCAAAAATTCTGGCCAGCTTTATAGAGAAGTTCTTTGTTATTTTCTAAAGGGTCGTCTGTGCAGGCGTCACCCAAACCAACACTTCATGGCCCATCTTGCATCTTGTTTTTTTTTTTTCTATGGCACATGTTTTTTCATATGGGCCCCCATCTCTAAAGTGCCAAGGTCAGGCTACGAGACCCACCAGGACAAATGTACACAACCTGTTTTTCACTCTACATAAAAGAAAGAATGGGGGTCATGCTTGGCCTTTATTTTCAGAGAAGTTCTCAGTTGTTCCAGGCACAGTGATCTTTAACGATAACATCTGTGTCTCAGTGCCAAATCAACACTGTGGGGTTCTCATGAATGCCTTTGTGTTGGCCAGCTGCTTGGAATCGATCCAACATATCAGGAGGAAAGTTAACTGAAAAGATAAAAACTGATTTTTCCCTAAAACAATCTTGAAATATTAAAAAAAGAGAAGGGGGGGAGGGAGTTACACAGATCATGCAAAATTACAACCCATTCAACAACACAGATTTGCTTGCTTTAAAGGTCAACATGAATTCATAAATAGCCCCATTAATCTTCGTAAAATTCGTACGAATGCCCTAGCCCTAACCCCGCCCCTAAACCTACCTGCAACCTGAAATCGTACATGAGGTTGTATGAATTCGCACGAATAAGCCACCTCGTAAAATACAAATGAATTGGTCGTTGTGATGTAGCGTGTGTGTGGAATGATCCCGGGAAGCACAAAGATGGAGTACGGCAAAAAATTCCTTATAACATGCAGTCAGGGAGAACATAAAACACGTCTATACACCAACGAGAAGTGAGGGAGAACACAGGGAAGATATACATACACAAGAGGATAACAAGATTAATTAATGATAAACAGCTGACGACAGTGAACTAATAACGGGGGTAACCAATGAGACAACGGAGTGGCGGGGAAAAAAACAAACAAAGAGCATGTGCAAACAGAGACATGTGACAGTCGTGAGATAGCGTCGGATTATGACATGGTCTTCTTTGAAAATAACTTCCACTCTCACTCCATACACGCGTCAAAGTAGCCAGAGCAACTTTACTCTTTTCTCGTTATTTAATTTGTTATATAGTGTACCGTTAAGTAGTTCCAACGCACAGTAAAAGCACTTACTGAAATGCCGTGACATTGTGATATAGTTGCTTCAATTCAAGGATTCCCATACTGGGGTTCATGAAGGATTAGTAAGTTGATGAAAAGTTAATTATTATATTATAGTTATTGTCACATTCTGAGTCACAAAAGCCCAGCCCCAAGTCTCTACGATATTTTGGATTCTACATATGGCTCAGATCCCTCTTTCACTGAAAGTTTGAGTTTTTACATTAGTTTTTGATTTCATGTCATTCTTATTTCACAAGCAGTGCCACTATATGTGCTAAATTCAAGATTGGGGATTTGAACCAACCCTTAAACCGATGAACAATAGTAAGAATGATACTTGCAACACCGGTAAACACCACTTGATTTATCATGAAGGATGTTGAGTAACAGAGGATTTTTTTTCTCTACAACATGAGAATGTGCTCATATTTCTGAATGGAGAGAAGCAATAATTTACCTTAGAAATTAAAAATAGACCATCAGCCACTGAACCTTTACCACAGATATAAATAGACCAGAAGCCGTCCTAGCTCACTTTCTCTTCAAGTCAGTCTTAATCAGAGCAGAGCGTCCTTGAATTCAGACCAGACAGTCTAATGAAGCCTGACACTTCTCTTTTGAAGCTTGTGGGCTTATTCTTTAGCAAATCGAGTCATTCATAACAAATTTGTGCTCTTTCTGTCCTCATCGCAGGTAGAAAAAACAACACTTGTGCTTGCTGTTTTAACTGAGTTGAAAGAATGTCAGTGTCTGTTCTTAAACGAAAGCATCTACAGTATGTTAAAGGTGCAATATGTAAAATTCTTGGCCGCTAGAGGGCGTACATTGAAAACAACAACAACAGCGGCGTAGCTTGAATTATGGGAACTGTCATCTTCAACTCCACCACTGATTTAAATCAATCAGATGGGAATCATGTTTCATGTTCATGGATGAGGTAAAGTAGTGGTTTTATAAATGTTGCGCTTGATGGCACGATTTTTTTTCATTATAATGAATTACCCGCAAGGTTTAACGCTAAATTGGTTGTCTGATGTTACTGGGTTTGTCCAATTCATTGGTGTGATAACGCAGCGCAGTTTAATGTGTTCAAAACAATCATAGTAAAAGTACAGTTGAACGTACCCACATCATTTGCAAAAAGGCTGATGAATATTTATGTAAAACACATATTGTATTAATTTCCTTTATCATGTCGGGTAAAGCGTATGGCAATGTCAACAAACTAATCACAAACCACCGCTGTCCTTAATAAACATTACTGTACAGAATGAACTCATACGCAGTTTTGCCATTTGACACATTTGATGTAGTGACAGTATTTCACTAAAACAAAATTACAGCCAACAGTTCATAACATGCCTCGAAGTGTATGTATGTTTGTTTGACGTTCACGGTTATGGGACTCGTCTTTGTTGACAGAAGCAGCTGCGAACAGTAAAGAATAATTGTGTTCCATATCGACTGCGCGAAACAAGCTAGTTGCTTGATAGACGCTACAACTACAATTTCCGCATGAAATTATGTTGTCATGGTTTCTACTGCAGTAAAAGCGGAAACGGAGGGTAACGCGGATATGATGTCGTTGACAGGCCACACGTGCCGGAGCCTTGGTTAAAATCACAATTTTCTCATGATTTACAAAGAGTTGGAAACATTTGGGATATTGCCAGTACTCAACTGAACAAAATATGTAATACTGACCTAGTTATTTTTGGATGTTTTACTGCAAAAATTTTACATATTGCACCTTTAACTAGTTGCATCTATGTTGCAATTGTCAGTATTCCTGTAATCAAATGTTGGGCAGTTTCTTCTTTTTAGTTGTCAAAATGTTTTATTCAGTATTTATTTCCTGTCACCCTAATTTTCTGTATGTCTGTTGCAGTTTCGATGTGGAAAATGGATTGTCAATCGGCCGCAGTCCACTGGACCCCAGTCCAAGCTCGGGTCTGGTCCTCCAAGCAAACAGCCAGAGGAGAGAGTCCTTCCTTTACCGCTCGGACTCGGATTTTGACCTCTCACCCAAGACGATGTCCAGAAACTCCTCGAGTGCCAGCGAGCTGTAAGCTTTTATCGCATACTAAAGCAAAATATGTCAGAAGACTGGCTCAACTCATTTTCTGTTCAGAGTGATTTCTTGCTTAATTATTACTTCACATTTTGTCATGTAGCTCTTGAGAGTAGACATTTTATTTGTGACATTTGAGTTCATCATTTTGCACATGGAATAGAAGTAAGTATTTGCAAGTGTGGGATAGATGCTTTAATAGTGTAAATAAAAAACTCAGTGTGAAATACCATTCACAACCTATGTATTTACAAGTAAAACAAGAAATGCTTGTAAGATTGGATTTGGAGTACAGAATTAGACATAAACCTTTCATTAAAAATGTCATTTAATCATATATGTATGTGTGTGTTATAACATATGTCATGTTTCAACATATATAGAATATATATATATATATATATATATATATATATATATATATGTGTGTGTGTGTGTGTGTATGTTTCAACAACATGGTTTTATTGATAGGTTTGTGTCGGAGGACAGATAATGCAGGTGAGTATATTGATATGTGAAACAAGGACAGCACTTAACTTGGGATCATCAGTACTTTCTAAGCAGGTGAGGCAAGCACACGAGAAGACTAGACAGAGTAAACATAGTGGATCAATGAAGGAGAAGACAGATGATGAGGAACATATGATAGAGAAATCCAGTTCTCCAACAGGTAAGATCGAGTCTGAACGGTATATTGATGAGCACATAGCCTAAATGGTGACCAGGTGAATGTGCAATTAAAATGCAGGTGAGCAGAGTGTGTTTGTTACTGTGAGGATGGTGGATAGCCTTAGGAGAAAGCCTTAGGAGTGCTGGCAGAGCAGAGAACCGTGGTGGAGTTGGCTGAGATGGATATACACATTAAGGTAATCAGCATGGATGAGGACTAGGGTGCCGCAGAAGGACTATGGCCATGACGAAGGAGAGGGGCACAGTCTCTGTGGCCCTGATGGCCTTCCAGGCTAAGACGAGAGAGTGGAGGGTAGCCTCCATGGCCTGAGATGAGCGAGCGAGCAGTGGCCTCTATAGTTGAGACAAGGGAGCAGAGAGAGGCTTCCGTGGCCGTAACGGGGGTCACTGGACATGGGACCAACCAGACTACCTGACTTGGGACCACCTTTACTACCAGACATGGGATCACCCAGATGACTTGACTCGGAAACACTAGACTTGGGACTACCCTGACCACTCTACTCCTTGCTCTTCTGCACATCTGGGATAATAGTGTCGCTTCCTGACTTCCACCAAGCAGGACAAACTTCTCCATATTTGTCAGTGTGCTGGAAGGCCTGCACCAGCCTCAGCGCCTCGTCCACGGAGCGACTCAAACACTCATACCAAGGTTCTCAGGACCACTGAACCAGAGAGCTCTTGGACCACTGGTCTTGGGACCAGCCAGACCAAGGACTCAGGACCACTGGACTAGAGAGCTTTGGGACCACTGGACTTGGGAAAAATCAGACCAAGTACTCAGGGCCATTGGACTAGAGAGCTCTGGAACCACCGGACTTGAGACCACTCAGATCAAGGACTCAGGACCACTGGACCAGAGAGCTCGGGGACCACCGGACTTGGGAAAACTCAGACCAAGGACTCAGGACCACTGGACCAGAGAGCTCTGTAACCACCGGACTTGAGACCACTCAGGTCAAGGACTCAGGACCACTGGACCAGAGAGCTCGGGGACCACCAGACTTGGGACCACCGGGCCTCTAGGCTTGGGAACTCTCCAGAGTGTTCAAAGATAGACTTCTTCCTCCTTCACCTCTTCCTCTGGACTGGGATCAACAGGGTACCTAGACTGGATAGAAGGGTTAGCATGAGAGAAAAAATGGAGTAGATTTTGGAAATTTTGAGATGACCAGAGTGGACTGTGGAGGCCCTGGAGAGACTTAATTTGTGCAGCTGAGGTCCTCCTCGATTTCAGTGAAGGGGGATAAATTCAATTGAAGGGCCAGATCCATAAGCTGGTAGATCATCCCTTGAGGATCAGGGAGGCACCAGAGATCTGAGGGGTTTGTTAATTCTGGCTTTGACAAAACTTATGAGTAAATTATTCTCATAATTCACTGCATTTGCCAGATGTAAAAATTTGCAAATGTATTCCTTGAGGGTCCTGGGTGAGGCTGATGAGGTGGAATGCAGGATGAATGAAAATTCAGTGTGACTGGCCTGGTCTTCTGTCATGGAATGTTTTTGGGATGACAGGCATTACAGGTGAGTATTTTGATGATAGATGAAACCAGCACTTAAATTGAGATTAACAGTACTTTCTAGGCAGGGGAGACGAGTACACGAGGAGACCAGACAGAGGGAGTAAACACAGCAAAGGAGCAGACAGAGAAGAGAGAACAACGATGGAGAACAGACTATAGAGAAATCCAGGTAAGTATATCTAACAGGTAAGATCATCTCAAGAGTCCCAGCAGTCTTTGGTAAACAATAAGACCAGATAAAGACTATGCGTGTGTGAGAAAAGTAGAAGTGCTGTCCCTAATGAGCAATGATATATCTGTAATGATGAGTCAGCGGCGTGTGGATCCATTTGCAATTCTTTTATTCAAATACTCCGTGTCAGACAGGCAAGGGTCAACAGATATCAGTAACCACAGCGTAGGCAAACCATAAACATAAACAGGGACAGGCTGGGGTCGAGACCGGCGGCAAAGGTACAGTATCCAGATAACAGGCAGGGGTCAGGTAGGCAGCAGAGATTCATACACGGGTAAACAGTCCAAGGTCACAACGAAATAACAATCCAGAAGGTAAGCGCTCAGAAATGATAACGGTAAGGCTAATCAAGACTTCGCGTTGAGGTGGTGTCTGTGTAGTGCTTAAATAGTGAGGTGATATGCATCAGGTGTGTGTGTAATCAGACCCAGGTATGACGGTTTATGGGAAATGTAGTCCGAAATCTCTAATACTCGGATGAGAGCTCCCTCTGCTGATCCGGAGGATGTGAAGAGGGAGCCCCACTCGTAACAATATTATTATATACATCAAAAATCCAAAGCATGATGTAATTTACATTATTTGAATTTATTTATTGACACTTAAAACCATACTAGATCATGAGATTTGTTTTTAAATTACGAAATGAGAAATAACATGTAAATTAAATCCCATTGGTCTTTGATGTATCTAACATATATTTATTTACTGGCACCTTTTATGATTTATTTATTTATTGACACTTTTATTAAAATAATTATTTATTAATACAGCCTAATCCTCTATAGATTTTATCCATCCAGAAATTGTTATTGTTGGGAATGGGTTAAAGTTTTTTTTCCTATGAATTATGTTGCTTTAGAGTCAAAGTGAATTATTACTTGTGCATAAGTCAATCATTTACAACAAGACTAGGAAAGTGCTTTAAGAAAGTAAATTTGGTCAAAATTGTTTTCAAAATTATTAATTTGATCATGACTGTTCACTTCTCTTTTGCAGTCATGGGGAGGACATGATTGTAACGCCGTTTGCACAGGTCAGTTGGGTGCTAATTTCATGAAAGTGTAATATAAATAAATAATAATTATATCATATATTATTATATATATATATATATATATATATATAGCCTTTAAGATTTGTAATTTCACAAAGGTTTCAAATAATTGTTAATTGTGCAAGGCACTATGTGCATTCGATTGTGTAAATGAATGTGTAACACTTGCACACATGTCTTACAGTGGTGTAACAGCTGTAGACCTGCACTGTGTGTATGTGTGTACTGTAGGTTCTTGCCAGTCTGCGTACAGTGAGGGGTAATGTTGCAGCTTTAACCCACATGCAAGATAGAAGCAACAAGTGAGTCTATAGTCTAAACATCTTCAGATAGTAGGTGAATGGAAGGATTAATGAGAAAAATTTATAACAATTGTCACATAAGGTCTCTTTAATCTTTTCTTTTTTTTTGTCTATATGTATATATCAGGAGACCGTCAGGCACTAACCCTCCATCTGCCAGTAAAACAAACCTGTCTGGTGAGTGGAAGAACATGAGCTGGTCTAGCTAAAGATGAGGCAGAATTTATAGACAATGGTGTAGACAATGATGATGTATTTGAGGCTTATTCTAGCATTACTGCAGAACCAGGACTGTTCTGACATCTGAGGTTTGCTTTTCTAGATGAATCATATCAAAAACTCGCTGTTGAGACTCTTGAAGAGCTGGACTGGTGTTTGGACCAGCTGGAGACCCTGCAAACACGTAACTCTGTCAGTGAAATGGCCTCCAATAAGGTATTTAAAGCCATTTTTATATGTAATTTTCTCTTTAAAACATGAAATAAGATGATAGGCAGAATGCCTGAGCCTTTTTCTTTACAATAAAAGTAAATGGGGATTTATAATGCCTTAAAAAAGATCATAAAACTGGTCATACATGAACCTGCTTGTGTGAATAAACAAATAAACAGATTTAAGTTCTTATACACTGACTCCATTGTGGTTGACAAATCAAATATGGCACCTGTGGTGCAGATTTTATGTGTTTGTAGTTCAACTTTTCTTATTTCCATTTTAAAACGCTGCAAAAAAAGAGAAATTTTTAGTGAATAACCATTAATAATAGTTTTGAAAAAAAGCTGAAATAAAATAATCTTGCCTTGGGAACTAACTGAAATAAAATAAATTTAAGTTGAAGTACTTATATTTAAATAATAATAAAGAAACACATTAAAGCCTAAGAGACATATAAAAATATATAATAAAAATGACAAAAGTACATAAAAAATAATAATAATTATAAATTGTAAAACTAATAATTCTGTCATCATTTACTAATATTCATGTTGTTCCAAACCTGCATGAATTTGTTTTTTATGCTGAACACAAAGGAAAAAGCAAATAGTTGATGAACCCATTGACTTCCATAGTATTTTTTTTCCTACTATGGAAGCCAATGTTCATAACACTAGTTTTCTTCCAGACTCTGTATATCATTTCTGTCACAGTTAAATTCACTGTATCATTTGCTGTCGTTATTGCACTGAATTTAAATTAAAATCCATAATGTAATAAATGCATTTAGAATATAATGTTTCACTTTTATTTTATTTTTAGTTTAAAAGAATGCTCAACAGGGAGCTAACTCACCTATCTGAGACAAGCCGGTCAGGAAACCAGGTGTCAGAGTTCATAGCAAGCACCATTTTACGTGAGTGTCTACTTCATGTAATTTAAATGTAATTACGAGACATTATTTGTAATAACATGTGTGTTTAACATTAATAAAGATTTTTAAACTGTCTTCCTAGCTCAGGGCTTTTCACGTACTCGTCGTGTTTGTGTTGCAGAAAAACAGCACGATGTGGAGATTTTGTCAGCAGCTTGTAAGGAGGAGAAAAAGCGCCGTCCGATGTCTCAGATAAGTGGAGTGAGAAAACTGAGTCCCAGCCCGAGTCTCCCACCAACGAGCATCCCACGGTTTGGTGTCAACACGCAGCATGAGAGCCTCCTGGCCACGGTGTGCTTCATTTCATTTTATTTATTTTCTTAATATGATTATTAGTGCTCTTCAATGGAGTAAAATGACCATATATTTTACTCCAGGGGCTTGAAGACATGGATCGATGGGGAATAGATATTTTTAAGATAGCGGAATATTCTGGGAATCGGCCATTGACAGTCATAATGTACACCATTTTTCAGGTATGATTTTTTTTGATGTTTTGCTGCTTTGTTATTGTATTTCCTACAATATACTGAATAAAGCCTTGCAAAATAAATAAATAAGTAAATACTTGTTGTGAATAAAGCTATTGTTGGAGAAATTGCCAGGAGAAAAAGCTCATAATTTGATCATTGGTGTGTAGCATTAACGGGTTAGTTCACCTAAAAATGAAAATTCTCTCATCATTTTCTCTCCCTCGTGTCGTTCCAAACCTGTAAGACTTTCGTTCATCTTCAGAACACAAATGAAGATATTTTTGATGAAATCTAAGAACTTTCTGTCCCTCCATTGACAGCTACGCAACTACCATTTTAATCCTTTAAAACGTTCATGAAGAGATCTTAGAATTAATCCATATGAATCGAGTGGTTTAGTCCAAATTTTCTGAATTTAGGCTTGTATTCACATATAAACATTGATCAGCTCAACCGAACCTGCTTGACGCGAGAGAACAAACCTCTTGGTTCACAAACACTTGAGCTTCCGTTTTTTTCCGAGCTGATGAACGTTTATATGTGAATAAAAGCCTAAATTTAATATGTTCATTATATTAAGCGATCATGTCCCTTCAGAAAATCTGGACAAAAACCACTCAAATCATATGGATTCATTTTCATTAAAAATATCTTCATTTGTGTTCTGAAGGTGAACTAAAGTCTTACTGGTTTGGAACGACATGAGGGCGAGTAAATGATGAATGAACTTTCATTTTTGGGTGAACTAACCCTTTAATAGAAAACAGCTTCATTATGTGTTGATTTTACTGTTCATGTACTCTGTAATTCTCAGGAGCGAGATTTGCTCAAATCCTTTAAAATCCCATCGGACACCTTCTTAACTTTTCTGATGACTCTGGAAGACCACTACCATGCAGATGTGGCCTACCATAACAACATCCACGCAGCAGACGTTGTGCAGTCTACACACGTCCTTCTCTCCACACCTGCCCTAGAGGTCTGCGTGGATGTGTACACACATGGGAATTAACCTTAAAAACAAATATATCCTGGTATTGACAATTGTTTATTTACTTATTTTTCATTCTCAGGATGTGTTCACAGATCTTGAGATCATGGCTGCTCTGTTTGCCAGTGCTATTCATGATGTGGATCATCCAGGCGTGTCCAACCAGTTCCTCATTAATACAAGTACGACTCTAACAAATCATTAAAATGACTCCCGAATTCATTCCCATAGGCTCTGTCTGCAACACAAATACATGAAAGATTGTCTAAAAACCTAGCGAGACCTTAATTTGTTGTTTTTGTCTTCCCTCTTTCAGACTCTGAACTGGCTCTCATGTATAATGACGCCTCAGTGTTGGAGAATCATCACTTGGCCGTCGGCTTCAAGCTTCTACAGGAGGAAAACTGTGATATCTTTCGTAATCTCAGCAAGAAACAACGACAGTCCCTGCGACAGATGACTATAGATATGGCAAGTCTTTGGGAAGTCTGTGTGAACGAGCTCATTGAGTAATACTATATAATTGTGTAAAAAAAAACTTCTACAGATACAGACCACTGACGCTCAGGGCTTACTTTTAAAATGTATTTCACTACAGATTACAAAATATAAGCTTTTAAAAGTCATTTGTAACGTATTTCGTTACATTACTCAAGTTTAATAACTTAATCTAAATACTTTGGAATACTAATAAGTGTGAAACAAATACAAAAAAGGTCATTGCAAGTTTTTAATCTCACAATTCTGACTTTTTCCCTCAGAATTGTGTGATATAAAGTTGCAATTGTGAGTTATAAAGTCAGAATTATGAGATGTAAACTCACAATATTTAGAAAAGTCAGAATTATGAGATATAAACTCACATACTAAATTCACAATTGCAAGAAAAATGTCAGTATTGCAAGTTTATTTCTCCCAATTCTGACTTTATAACTTGCAATTTTGAGTTTAAATCTCGCAGTTCTGAGAAAAAGAAGTCAGAATTGTGAAATGCAAACTCACAATTGTGAGGGAAAAAACAAATAGTGAGAAAAAGTTGCAGTGACGAGTGAATTATAAAATGACTCACAAAACATGAAAACAGTCGTGGATCATCAGGTCATGACAGGACAGTTCAGTTGACAGTTGGCAATTTTTTTATAAATTCAGTCATTTTGTCTTGTTCAGGACAGAACTAAATAAAAATAACAACATTTTTATGATCCTCTTAAAAGTATTAAAATGTTGATGAAACTTAACTCCGCTTTTTCAGACGGTCAGAGTCAGAGAATCACCAATTGCTGTTTAAATGACATTAAAACTCAAAGTAATCACTTTGGTAATCTAAAACACTTTTCTGATGTAACTGTAATCTGATTACCACCCATTTAAAATGTAACTAATGAAATACAGTCACTCACATTTTGTATTTTAAATACGCAACTAAGTTACTGGTATTTCGTTACTCCTCAACTCTGGCGATGCTTATCGTAACAATTCTGTAATTATTTTCATTTTAAAACTTAATTATTTTTAGTACTTTTGAACAAGCATCAAATATCTGATCCTTTATACATTTTATCATAGACTATTATTGATATTTTATTTATTTACATTATAAAAGTTCATGATTAGTGTTTTATTACTAATGATATTAATTTGGTTTACTATGATATTATTTTGGTCACATTGTTTTAGTACTATTATTACAACAAAACTTTGTTGTGAATGTGTTTTACACTGATTCATACTCATTTACCAACTATGGACCTTAAGGAAAACATAACATAGTAATAATGGTTTATTTAGTATTGTAAAAATATATCTCTGATAATAATGATGTTTCATTGAATGAGTCACATTCACTACTTGTTCCAAATGATTCAGTGAGGTAGTGAGAAATTACTTTGCCTGTGACTCATTTGTGAGTCATTTTAAAGAGAAACCAGTTCAAAAGAGTCTTCTCGGGTGGTTATTTTATATCATGTATTTCATCAAGACTGAATGAAACTGAATGACATAGAAAAAAATAACCAAACCTTTAACAGACCACACATTTCAAATGCTATATTTTTAATATTCATGGGTCTAATAACAAATTTCCTGTTGTATTTCCAGGTATTAGCCACTGATATGTCCAAACACATGAATTTCCTGGCTGATCTGAAGACAATGGTGGAAACTAAAAAAGTGACCAGTCTAGGAGTCTTACTGCTGGATAATTATTCAGACCGAATACAGGTATTGCAGGTCTCGCTCTACCAAACATAAAACTACAATTCCAGTATCAGAGATGTGAGGCCCTGTATAATTTAGGGCCTCTGATAGCATCCCTAAATTAAGTCCATTTGAAGCACCACTGATAAAGAAAGAAAGAAAGACAAAGATAGAAAGAAGTGAATAACTCACTAAACGTCTCATCTATTTTTGTGTGACTAGTCAATAGGGGTGTGACGAGACCCCTATCCCACGAGACGAGACACGAGATTGGGTTCACGAGACGAGATTTTTATAGTATTTTTAAGAAATCCTCAATAATGAAACGTATGAAGGGAAAATAGTCTTTTATTCAACTGAAAATCATAAAATGCAAAAATGTTGGTGCATTTTGAAATCAACTTGTAATGCATGT
The DNA here is from genome assembly GCA_038088235.1 of Zacco platypus. Taxonomy (NCBI): domain Eukaryota; kingdom Metazoa; phylum Chordata; class Actinopteri; order Cypriniformes; family Xenocyprididae; genus Zacco; species Zacco platypus. The sequence goes on from CM076064.1 coordinate 26,356,597, forward strand.
CATTTTACTTCTATTTTAATGAATTATTTGCAGTAAAACAACATGCAAACACTGCTAAATGTTCTGCCACAAAATCAACCAATTGTTTTCTGCCCTGTATAATTTCACATGAGAAATCTCACTGAACTTCTTTCTACAGATTGAACATAAATTAAACCGTATAAATAAAATAAACATATAAATAAAAAATTCAAATAACACTTTAAGTGTCTCTTTAACTGCAGTACAAAGTTGACCATTTCCCAGTCACTATTGATTGTGTGGCTGTAACTGTGATATAGCTCTGCGTACACCGAGAAGTCCAGCCGTCAGCAGTGATAGCGATGCTTTCTGCCTCTTTAGGGGCCGTTCACATATCGCGCCTAAAAAGCGTGTAAAGCTCGGCCGCGTCGCTTCCTCCTTCTTTTGCAAGCGTTCGGGAGCTCGCGCTTCTGTAGCGTCTGTCGTTGCTATGCAACCATGAACTGTGCTCTCCACGACCATGAGGAAGGCGCGCCAGGAAAAAACGAGCGCGCCGCACCGCATGCGCTTCCATTTTGCGCGAATGAAAATGCGCGCGATATATGAACTGTACAACAGTCTGAACTGTAAGAGTCTGTACAACCTTTGCCGAGGTGAACAGTATAGTTTTCTTACAATGTTTACATATTGTTTGTGTCTTGTGTGTTATTCTTTCGCCGTTTATTATTTCTACTGAAAACCAAAATGTTTCCACACAAACGATTTGAAAGTGGCGGGGGCATCTTCAATAATAATTTCACCCTCACACTGATAGCACGACGAGACAAATTGTCCCCTCGACGAGAAATCTCGTCACGTCTTAGTCTCGCGAGATCTCGTCACACCCCTACTAGTCAACCATCCTGATCCATTCCTAGCTATTGTTGGCTTTTTAGCTCTATTTGCACAGCTAAATTGTTTGTCAGATGTAAAAATTCTTAATTCTTTCCTTCTAAAGGTGCTCCAGAACATGGTGCATTGTGCTGACCTCAGCAACCCCACGAAACCTCTGGAGCTCTATCGGCAGTGGACAGATCGCATTATGGTGGAGCTCTTTAGTCAGGGCGACCATGAGCGTGACAAGGGCATAGAAATCAGCCCCATGTGTGACAAACTCACCGCTTCTGTGGAAAAAACTCAGGTATGCTTAAAAATCTGATTATGTTTCCTATTTTAGGGCTTTTTAAACTGGGACCTGAGAGACCACGCGGGTTGTATTAGGTCCGTAAAAAAAAAAAAAGTGAGCACTTAAGATATTAATATAATTTTTTAATAAATAATAAACAATAAAATGAATAAATAGTTTTAATATACATGCAAATAAAATGTCACATTCAGTGTAGATGGTATCACTGATTGTAATTGTGTCACATCTGTTGTAGACACAAGAAAGATTGTGCATTTAGTTTTATTTTTTAATAAACAAAAAATAGTATAATATAGATGTAAGTCACCACTTCAGTTTGATTGTCAGGCACTCTACAAACTATAAGAAAGATCTACAAGAAAGAGGATGATGTAATTGGTGCTCTTTTATACGGTCACACCAGTGATGACGTCATATGTCGAGATCATTGTCGTGTTTAGACTTACACTTCAGACACCTGGGATGCCGGAGTCATTCCCCACAGCGTCCCCAGGGGGATGCAGCGCGAGTTCCCTTTCAAAAGGGAAAATAATGACTAATCAGTAATAATGATGATTAATCAGTCCCTCCAGAAAAATGTGATTATACAAAGTCCGCATATTTATGCGGGAGTCGCATTTTTTCAAATGCGCCGCACTTTCGCCGCATAAATTGCCGATTTCAGCGAGCAAAATATTCGGGGCTAGCATGATTTCACAATCCCTGTATTTTCGTTGCAAAAAAGTCACATATATCTTAGCAGAAAGTTGAAAAACGTTGCGTTTACGTCACACAAGTAAAGCGCCATTATTTTCTCTCTATTGCCATGGGAACCTCATGAAGTGACGTAATGACGTGACGTGAACATCATCTGCAAACCCCGCGGTGAAACCGTGATGAAGAACGCAGATCATTCTCATTTGACAACAAAAATAAGCGTGAAGCAGTTTCCCGGTGTGTCACATGACAGTGGGGGTGAATTATTTTGCGTGTCGGACCGCAGACGACGCTGTATATTAGTAGAGTGTGAAATAATTCACGTTCCAGTAAGAGATTGAACTTTGTGCTTTGGAAGCTCTTAATTTAACAGAAGATGTGTGTTTTGTAGAGCTACCTCTGTAAAACAGGAAGCACACATTTTATTTGTTTATATTTTATTTATTCATTTTTACAGAAGTTGTTGAATATTCCTTTTGTGAAGCGACAGAACTTGTTTGACTCAATGTTTTGTAAGTTTGATTCTTGTGTTCATGAAGGTCTGAAATAAAACAGAATGAGAACTTCAATATTCTGTGATTTAGTATCTTGAAGTATCAGAAATGACTCTTGACATGAAGGCAGAGTCTGGAGAGAACAGGGTGTTGGGAATCACCTTTCTTTCCTCTTTTGCGTCAAACCCCAGTTTTTGCAAGTTCCCGCAGTTTCAACGCATTTTTTAAGAAAACGTGCCGCATAATCAAGGATTTTTGCCCGCAACAATCACAAAAAAAAACGTGTTTTTCTGGAGGGACTGATGAATGAGTGTCCATGGAAACTGATGAGTGGAGGGAAACTTGAACAAAGGAAACACAGGAAACAGGCAATGGATGAAAACAAACTAAAAGTTCATGAAAATCAAACTAACTTAACATAATTGTGACACAGCCATTATATTGACAATTAGTGACTTTGTAATTACATGTCAAGTTATTCTACAAACCCCAACCTAACAGTAAATTAACAGCCTACAACATTAGCCTCTGCTAGCCTATTATTAGCCTATTAACCTTTACTAGCCTATTATTAGCCTATTAGCCTTTACTAGCCTATTAGCCTCTACTAGCCTATTATTAGCCTATTAGCCTTTACTAGCCTATTATTAGCCTATTAGCCTTTACTAGCCTATTAGCCTCTACTAGCCTATTATTAGCCTATTAGCCTTTACTAGTCTATTATTAGCCTATTAGCCTCTACTAGCCTATTATTAGCCTATTAGCCTTTACTAGCCTATTAGCCTCTACTAGCCTATTATTAGCCTATTAGCCTTTACTAGCTTATTATTAGCCTTTACTAGCCTATTATTAGCCTATTAGCCTTTACTAGCCTATTAGCCTCTACTAGCCTATTATTAGCCTATTAGCCTTTACTAGCCTATTAGCCTTTACTAGCCTATTATTAGCCTATTAGCCTTTACTAGCCTATTAGCCTCTACTAGCCTATTATTAGCCTTTACTAGCCTATTAGCCTTTACTAGCCTATTATTAGCCTATTAGCCTTTACTAGCCTATTAGCCTCTACTAGCCTATTATTAGCCTATTAGCCTTTACTAGCCTATTAGCCTTTACTAGCCTATTATTAGCCTATTAGCCTCTACTAGCCTATTATTAGCCTATTAGCCTTTACTAGCCTATTAGCCTTTACTAGTCTATTATTAGCCTATTAGCCTTTACTAGCTTATTTTTAGCCTATTAGCCTTTACTAGCTTATTTTTAGCCTATTAGCCTTTACTAGCCTATTATTAGCCTATTAGCCTTTACTAGCCTATTAGCCTTTACTAGTCTATTATTAGCCTATTAGCCTTTACTAGCTTATTATTAGCCTATTAGCCTTTACTAGCCTATTATTAGCCTATTAGCCTTTACTAGCCTATTATTAGCCTATTAGCCTTTACTAGCCTATTATTAGCCTATTAGCCTTTACTAGCCTATTATTAGCCTTTACTAGCTTATTATTAGCCTATTAGCCTTTACTAGCTTATTATTAGCCTATTAGCCTTTACTAGCCTATTATTAGCCTATTAGCCTTTACTAGCCTATTAGCCTTTACTAACCTATTATTAGCCTATTAGCCTTTACTAGCCTATTAGCCTTTACTAGCCTATTATTAGCCTATTAGCCTTTACTAGCCTATTAGCCTTTACTAGCTTATTATTAGCCTATTAGCCTTTACTAGCTTATTATTAACCTATTAGCCTTTACTAGCCTATTATTAGCCTATTAGCCTTTACTAGCCTATTATTAGCCTATTAGCCTTTACTAGCCTATTATTAGCCTATTAGCCTTTAATAGCCTATTATTAGCCTATTAGCCTTTACTAGCCTATTATTAGCCTATTAGCCTTTACTAGCTTATTATTAGCCTTTACTAGCCTATTAGCCTTTACTAGCTTATTATTAGCCTATTAGCCTTTACTAGCTTATTATTAACCTATTAGCCTTTACTAGCTTATTTTTAGCCTATTAGCCTTTACCAGCTTATTATTAGCCTATTAGCCTTTACTAGCCTATTATTAGCCTATTAGCCTTTACTAGTCTATTATTAGCCTATTACCCTTTACTAGCTTATTATTAGCCTATTAGCCTTTACTAGCCTATTATTAGCCTATTAGCCTCTACTAACGATCTGAGAGTTACAGCATTTGACATGTAGTTGCTAATAGTTAGCTGAATGTCTGAAGCGTACCATTGAAACATAATAAGGTTATGCTAGGTTATATTAAATTATTACTATTTTTCTCTCAAATGGGTGTTTATACATGGAAATGTTTAGCTGTAAAAACTTTTGAGGATATTAATAGATTAATAATATTAAGATATTAATAAAAGATGTCTAATATAATGATTTTAACAGTCACTAAATTTGATTCATGAAATCATCACATGTAAATTATGATCATTTTATTCTATTAATATTAATATTTGTAACTGTTTGTTAATAAATAAATTAATAGTACAAAATAGGTTTGAATAAAATGTTTGACAATATAACAGCCAATTATTTTTAATACGTTTTTAATAATATGACACTTTTATTTTTCTTGCATATTGTGTAAATAATTTTTTTGTACATCAAATATATAGCTGTCTTTGTGTTTAAGGAAGAGGCTCCCATGCAAAAATAATCATATGTGGGGATTAACAAGTCAGAAAAACCCTGTCCTATACTGTACTAATGATTATTGTGTTTGATTATTGTTTCTTAAGGTGGGATTCATCGATTACATTGTCCACCCTCTATGGGAAACATGGGCTGATCTGGTCCATCCAGATGCTCAGGGCATTCTAGATACATTAGAGGACAACCGAGAATGGTACCAGAGCATGATCCCACGCAGCCCGTCGCCCAGCCTCGAAGAGCAGGACTCACGGGCCGTGCTGGGCTCAGCCGGAGAAAAGTTTCAGTTCGAGCTGACTCTGGAGGAAGAGGATGGAGAGTTAGAGGCTGAAGAGGAGCAGATGGATTCAGAAAGGACTATGATGGACAGCCGGCATCCACAAATATCCTCCCTTGGAGTCACTCCCATTTCAGACGGCAGCGAAAGAGAACTGGACCAAGAAATGACCAACATATCCATCCTGCAGCTGGAAACTTAACACGACCCAGTACCAACCGCAGCGCTGTTCTTTTGTGTTTCTTAGTTGCGTTTATTAATTTGGGGTTGAGTAGAACGACCATTCACTAAAGACATTTGGTCATTCTGACCAAACAACCTGTATTTAAAGCTTTAAACTTTGCAAAAAGCTATATAAACTTTTGCAAAATAACTGAGGATGAAAGGTGCAGATGAATGTTTTTGTGGTCTCATGTGAGAGTCGCATGGAGAAACATGAGTCTTCCCTTGAGTGACTGTCCATGCCAAACGCAAAGGAAAGCTGATTTACTTGTTATGTGAACTTTTTCACTAGACTAGAATATTTATTATCTTGAACCTTTTTAATAATGGATAAATTAATGTTGTTGGTTTTTTTGCCACTGAAAAATAACTTAATCGAATGAAACAGGACAGCTGCAAGAAATATTTAAGGCAAGACACCACAGGTGACTTGACTGCCATAGTATTTTTGTTTTTTTACCTACTATGGTAGTCAGTAGGCGGCGAAATCTGCTTGGTTAAAAACGTTCTTCCACACATCTTCCTTTGTGTTCAGCAGAACAAAGAAATTTATACCGGTTTGGAACAACTTGAGGATGAGTAAATGATGACAGAATTTTCATTTTTGGTAACACTTTATTTTACAGAGTCTGTTACACATTACATGTACTTGCTATAGTAACAACAGTAAATTATGCAGGATTGCAAGCAGCAAACCCTACGCCAAACCACAAACCTAACCCTATAGTAAGTACATGTAGTTATTACTCAGTACTTAAATGTATAATTACAGTGTAATACTGACACCTTAAAATAAAGTGTTACCAAATAAGGTTACACTTTATTTTAAGGTGTCAGTATTACACTGTAATTACTGTAATAACTACATGTATTTACTATAGGTTTAGGGTTAATTGCATGTAATTATGCGTAATTTCTAGTTATTACTACAGTAAATACATGTAACATATGTAACATTGACTCTGTAAAATAAAGTGTTACCATAAAATGTAACCCCATTTTTTTGTATAACACATTTTCTGAGATGTTATGTTTGAATATGCGAATTAGGCATTATCTAATTAAATATGCACTAATCTGCATACATTTCCAGAACAGAAAGGTTTTCACGGAGGCAGTGTTGGATACCTTTTTTCTTTTTTTTAAAAAAATCTTGTCATCATTCCAAAGCAGAAAATAGCAGAATATACATTAGAGAAATAATAACTGTAGTGTCTTGCCTTAACAGGTTAGCGATTGTGATCGCTAACAACCTCAGGATAATATTGATTTCATTTTAATGTAGCAAGACTCCAAAGTGCAGTCACTAAACTATCTGTTTATAATCTTCTTTGATCTAATGAATAAGAAAAAAAAGAAGAAAAAAAAAAAGAAAAATTTAATCTTAAAGCCAATATTGGGCTCATTACACCACCATATGGAGAATCCCTTTACATGTGTCTTTGTACTGAAATACCTTTATACCTCTTGACACATTAGCACTATGTAGACATAATTATTATATGAATAGAAACAGGGTTGATGTTTTATCTGATTTATGAATGAACTTGAATGGTGACCGATCTTCTCACGTTTGCAAATCTAAACCGTGACACTCACGACTCATGAGTGAATCAGTGTTTTACATTGATTTACTCTGGTCTGCCCATGTTAGACACTGTCAAACTGCCTCTACTGGGTGCTATATAAAGCTGAAGTGGATCTGACATCTTTCCCGGTTTTATTGTTACAGGTGTATTTAAACAGGAAGTTCTTATCCCAGATCCAGATACGTCCTCACATGTGGACACCATTACAATTACCCAGACAAAATGATCCTTATGATCCTGCTCTAATATTGTCATAATTGTCAGAGCTTTCTGCCTCAAAATATTCCATAAATATAAATCTGGTTATATACAGTCAGAATGCGATGAAATTATAAAGACATTTTAAAGGTGAAGTGTGCAAAAAAAAAATGTTTTCATGTTTTGTGATAGTTGTTTGTGAGTCATTTTATAATTCACTCGTCACTGCAACTTTTTCTCACAATTTGTTTGCATTTCACAATTCTGACTTCTTTTTCTCAGAATTGCACGATTTAAACTCACAATTGCAAGTTATAAAGTCAGAATTAGGAGATTTAAACTTGCAATACTTGCAAAATGTTTTTTCTTGCAAGTGTGAATTTAGTATGTGAGTTTATATCTCATAATTCTGACTTTTCTCAATATTGTGAGTTTATATCTCATAATTCTGACTTTTCTCAATATTTTCAGTTTATATCTCATAATTCTGACTTTTCTCAATATTGTGAGTTTATATGTCATAATTTTGACTTTTCTCAATATTGTGAGTTTATATCTCATAATTCTGACTTTATAACTCACAATTGCAACTTTATATCACACAATTCTGAGGGAAAAAGTCAGAATTGTGAGATAAAAACTTGCAATGACCTTTTTTGTGTTTGTTCCACACTTATTAGTATTCCAAAGTATTCTAAAGTATTTAGATTAAGTTACTAAACTTGAGTAATGTAACGAAATACGCTACATTACTCAAGTTTAGTAACTTAATCTAAATACTTATAAGACATTATAAAACTATCGTTTTGTTGGAAAAATAATTTTATCTAAGATTATTTTTTTATTACATACTTTATTTATTGGGGAATAACCATCTCTTTTTCTGACCAATCACAGATGGGAGTCTGCTTGGGAAATCTGTTGTAAAAGTATAATTTGTATTAATAGAAGGCCAAAAATTACACACTTCACCTTTAGTTTGATAAGAATATATAACCGTGATTCATAATCATGTTGTTGAATTAAAAAAAAAGAAGAGAAAAGAAAAGAAAAAAGTGCTGGGAGAGAAGTTGTAGCCAAACTGATACTGTAATAAATGCTAAAAGTGCCACTTTACCCAGTAGCCTTGGACACACTCATTCTCAGAGACCAGAAGAAGCCAGTGTAGATATCGAAGCCTTAAAGCACATCCCTTTAGCGTCAGTGCCATTACAACAGCGACTGTGAAACATTTATAGTGTCTACAATGAATTTTGTTCTATGATATTAACTAAACCGCGTCTTCTTCTCTGTAATATTGTGCTCAGTTTATACGTGTCCTCTGTATGTTAGAATTACGGCCATAGTCGAAAATGTTTGTTCAGTTTGTTTACAGGTTGAGGTCACATGTTTCAGATAAAGGTGATCGCAGTGTTTGTGTTCTCCACTGTCAGAGCCAAAATTCATTCAGACTGTTCTGAATTGCCAATAAAAAAATGCAACTATTCTGTTGTGGTTCAGTGTTTTCAGCAGTAATTAGCTCTCGAGAACACGTAAAGGTACAGTTTGACTGAGCTTCGACAACTGTACATATATTATAATATAATACAATGCATTGTGCAGATGAATGCTATTATATCTCTTCAGATATTACAGTCCTATAAGAAAGACAGATTCTCATTCTAGAAAGTCAAAATATTACAAGTGCAAAATTAATATTTTTATTCAGTTTTTTTTTTGTAAAATAAAGAATGCAGTAAAAATTGTATATTTTAAGAATTCTCTTAATTTGAGTTCACATGAATTTGAACACTGGATGGCGTTAATATTGTAATGAATATAATACAATAAAATAACAATACACTTAAGTTATTATTATTTACAATAAATATATTTCATTCATATTATTATTATTATTAGAATGCTTTTGTTAAGAAATGATTGCATTGTACACTTTATTCAAGACTACTTAGGGGGAAACATAACCAGTACAACAGTTACCACAGTTATTGTTACTACAACAAGAGTCAAACTTTGGTTACTTATTAGTGTGAGGAAACGGACACTGACCTGCACTGCTGATGTAAACAAATCCCTGCGTCAGCTGCTCGTTTTCTACGACCATTTTAATCGATTAATTATGGAAAGACTGAAGCCAAGCTCCTAAATAATGAATGATGCAGCTTTTAAAGCATCTTGAATATTTTACGTGCTGTGGGTGGGATTAGCTCTATGGCAAGCCGTTTTGACTTTTATTCATTCTCAGGATGTGAACTTGTGATATCAACAATTACATTTTCACTAGTTAAAATGTTAATTCTTGATAACAGGAATTAGATTACCACTAGTAACGTTAATTCTTGATATCAACTAATCAATTTCCACTAGTATAAACTATAATTGTTGAAATCAAGAATTGTATTTTCACTAGTGAAATCTTGCCATAGGCTGCCATTCAAATTCAATTGTTGATATCAAGAATTAATTTCTTACTAGTTGAAATTCCAGTTTCAGATATCAGGAATACAATTCTCACTAGTAAAAATTATCATTTCTGATATCAACAATTATATTGTTACTAGTGCAAATGTCTATTCTTGATATCAACAATTGAATTGCTACTAGTAAAAATATTCATTTCTGAAATCTGAAAATGAATTCCTGATATCAACATAATTTCTGATATTTAAAACAGCTTTCTTACTAGTAACAATCACATTCATGAAATCAGAAATTAACATTTTTACTAGTAGCAATTCAATTGTTGATGTCAAGAATAGACATTTGCACTAGTAACAATGTAATTGCTGATATCAGAAATTTGCATTTTTATTAGTAAGAATTGTATTCCTGATATGTGAAACTGGAATTTCAACTAGTAAGAAATGAATTCTTGATATCAACCATTGAATTTGAATGGCAGCCTATGGCGAGATTTCACTAGTGAAAATACAATTCTTGACATCAACAATTATAGTTCATACTAGTGGAAATTGAATTGTTGATATCAAGAATTAACGTTGTTACAAGTGGAAGTATAATTCCTGATATCAAGAATTAACATTTTAACTAGTGAAAATGTAATTGTTGATATCACAAGTTATATCCTGAAAATGAATAAACGTTAATCCGGCTTGCCATATTAGCTCTCAGCACCGTCAATCAAAGCTCTGACCCCGCCCCCTCTTGGCGTCACACGTCTTTCAAGTGACGTCAAATTGTCTGCAGGTGTTGGAAAAGGCGCAGTATTGGCGTAAGTGACGCTTAAAACGGCTTATACGGTAAGAGAACGGCAGTAATATGTGTTTTAAACATTTTTCGCTACGTAAACCGCGGTCGTGGTTTATGAGTGTGCGTTTGTGACTGGGAAAATGCGACAAATGAGCTTATTACAAGAAGAATAACCTTCATTTGACATGGACATCGCGCATCCTGTGCTGCTATTTATACTCCACATGAAACACAGATCTTGCAGTTGGCATTACATGACATTATTTCGCATGATTGTTTGCCTTTTCGGGTTTTTTTCGTTATATCTGAACGAGAGTAAGGATGGTTGTTCTTTAGCATCATCTCAGAAGATGGAGAGTCAGGTGAAATCTCCTCCGCAGCAGTGTTGCGTGTTCATGTGCTGCTTCCTGTTATGTAAGGATGTTCTGATATTTTCTTCCTATTATAATATATGTCTGTGCTTTATAATATACTGTATTATATAATATACGAGTATAACATTAGGCTACTGAATAAATGCATGTCTCATGCAACCATTCAAGACATTGCACGCGTTTTGTGCCTCTATATGGCAAGCCGTTTTGACTTTTATTCATTTTCAGGATATGAACTTGTGATATCAACAATTACATTGTTACTAGTGCAAATGTCTATTCTTGATAACAACAATTGAATTGCTACTAGTAAAAATGTCATTTCTGATATCATGAATGTGATTGTTACTAGTAAGAAAGCCGTTTTAGATATCAGAAATGATATTGATATCAGGAATTCATTTTCAGATATTAGAAATTAACATTTTTACTAGTAGCAATTCAATTGTTGATATCAAGAACTGGCATATCAACTAGTAACAATGTAATTGTTGATATCAGAAATTTGCATTTTTACTAGTAAGAATTGTATTCCTGATATGTGAAACTGGAATTTCAACTAGTAAGAAATAAATTCTTGATATCAACAATTGAATTTGAATGGCAGCCTATGGAGAGATTTCACTAGTGAAAATACAATTCTTGATATCAAGAATTAATGTTGTTACTAGTGGAAATGTAATTCTTCATATCAAAAATGAACATTTTAACTAGTGAAAATGTAATTATCACAAGTTCATATCCTGAAAATGAAAGTCAAAATGGCTTGCCATACCTCTAGTCCAGGATATTTCCCTTTAAATCTGCAGTTATTAGTGGTTCTGTCCTTGTTTTAGACGAATGTCTCACGTTTGGCTCTTTAAACCAGCCTAAACTGGCTGATGGTCTCCCAGTCTGGTTTTTCCCTAGACCTGCTTAAAGCATTTTAGGCTGGTTTAAGATGTTTTTTCTCAGAAGTGTTATCTCCGATTGGTTTCAAAATCATCATTTAAAACACTAATCAGTTTGACGGCTCTTGGACAGAGCGGCTCTAACCTCAGTGTCCACTAGTGCTGTCAGTCTCCATTTCCTTTGCATTATTGAGGATTTGAGTCTAAAGGAGGAGAAAAGCGGAGCAGAGCCTGAACATTTCCTGTAGTGTAATTGTTGCTGAAAATAATTTTTTTCAACAATATACAGCCATAAAGATGTGCTCAGTCCGCCTCCCGAAGGCAGATAAGCCGTCTGCTTTTGTTGGGCTGAAAGAGCATCTGATCTGAAAGTATTTTTAGTCTGCTCGAGCCCTCTTATCAGGAGAGATGCTGACTTTAGGATGCTTTGGATGCTTTCAAACACACCAGACGTGGTGTGCTGAATCGCAGCTTCAGGCTCAGGTCTCCTGAGAAGAAGTGCTGATTTTAATTGTGATGAATGTAGTTCGAATGAGGTTAAAGCTGTAGATGAAGGGTTTCGTGGTGTTTTTGACCGGTTCGAATGGGAACATTGTTTTCTATTTAACCGTCCTTGCATTCTCTGTCTAAAGATCATGTTGCCCTGAAGTGGAATTCGATGCCGATCTCCGATCACAAAGAGCTTTTTGCCACAGAATTCCAAATGTCTCCGTTCAGAATGAATTACTGGTTACTACTGAGTACTGGACAGTGTATTACTCCAGTAATGCAGTGGAATCCGCTTTTCATTTTGTAAGTAAATTTATTTAGTTAAAAACAAATATTTATAAATTGTAAAATTTACTCCTCCTCATGTTTTTCCAAACTTGATAACTTTCGTCCAGTTTTATCGTAAGTTGTGTGAATTTTCCACAGACAATGACGTGAAGGCGAGTAAATGAGACAATAACTTTTATTTTGTGGTAAACTGTAACTTTAATACTAAGTGGCCTGTTGAATTCAGTTTCACTCTGGAACTATAACGTCACGTCAAGCGCTTTGCATTGTGAAATCCAGTAATAAACATGGGCTGTGTTCGAAATCGCCACCTATACTCTCATTCACTAGTCCACTAGTATAGTCCACTCGAAAACAAGTGAATTCGGACACTAATTTCTTCTGCTTTTGTTTCATTGATGCTTGATGTTTAATAATCATTTATCATTTCATCTTAATATTAGAGCTATTTTGAACTCTATTATGGAAATTATGTATAAACCTTAAACAATTTAACGGTCAATTAAAGGAATTTATCCCTGTATGATATTATGCTGTACCCACATCGGACCAGCAGTTTGGAAAATGGATGGACGATTCATCTACAAGCGCCATCTTCTGGCGAGACGAGGGACATTGTGGTTGTTCTCTGTTGAGCGTACATCAGTTGTACACTCATTATTGCAGTGCATTATGGGATTGAATGAGTGCATTCAATAATGTCCACTGGTTTTGGACGCATGTAGGCTGTCCTCTTCAATAGTTCTCTATTTAAAGCTATGGAGCAATTTCAGGCATAGTCTGTTCTGTTGTATACTGTAGAAATAGTAAGCGTATAGTATAGCGTACAAATTAAAATGGAACGTTTTATGGTGAAACGTCAGCCCTGAATTTCTTTTTCGCCGATATTGTGACTGGGATACTAGCTTTTTATTAAATATGTATATACTTTGTTTATATGTGTTCTACTTCCTATTTTTTTTTTTCAAAAACAGAACACATTATTCATTGGTAAATGTTACAGACAAATGTATGCTATGTTGTCACATGACCTCATCACACTGCATATGAGTGGCGTCCAGGTGTCGTCTTGGAATCAAACATCAAATTCAGCAAGGGCGCATTTAATTGTAATAAACAGTAAAGAGTCATATGGTTACACTTTATTTTAAGGTGTCAGTATTACACTGTAATTACTGTAATAACTACATGTACTTACTATAGGGTTAGGATGAGGGTTTGGTTTAGGGTTTATTGCATGTAATTATGCTTAATTTCTAGTTATTACTACAGTAAATGCATGTAACATATGTAACAATGACACTGTAAAATAAAGTGTCACCAGACATAAAATGTTACAAAACACTACTATATCTAATGCATTGTTAATCTGAACTTTCTATTAATTCAGCTTTGACATCACATAAATAAATTACATTTTAAAATATATTCAAATAAAAAAGTTATTTTCAATTGTAATATTTCAGTTTTTTTACTGTATGTGTTGTGATCAAATAAATGAGCAGAGCATAACATAAAAATCTTACCAACCTTTTGAAAGGGACTATAGAAAAAATAAACTGTAGAAAGCAAAAAAAAAAAAAACACTGTTCCTGTATTCTGCCTATATTAAAATCTAGTTCACCCAAACACTTTTTGTCATCATTTACTCACCCAAACCTGCATGAGTTTCTCTCTTCTGTTGAACAGAACATATTTAAAGACCAGTTGACGGTATATTGACTTCCATAGTACTTCTTCTTTTTTTTCTACATTGGCTATCGTCAACTGTTTGATTACCAACGTTCATTAAAATGTCTTCTTTTGTGTTCAACAGAAGAAAGAATCTCTGTACAGACTTCTAAGATATAGTTCCTCAGATAAGGACTCAGGATTGAGCTTCCCATCCAAAGCCAAAACTGCATCATTGCCAGGGTTGGGGAGTAATGAAATACAAGTAACTTAGTTACGTATTTAAAATACAAAATTTGAGTAACTGTATTTCATTACAGTTACATTTTAAATGGGTGGTAATCAGATTACAGTTACATCTGAAAAGTGTTTTAGATTACCAAAGTGATTACTTTGAGTTTTAATGTCATTTAAACAGCGATTGGTGATTCGTCTGACTCTGACCGTCTGAAAAAGAGGAGTTAAGTTTCATGTTTTCCACTGTTTTCATGTTTTGTGAGTCATTTTATAATTCACTCGTCACTGCAACTTTTTCTCACAATTTGTTTTTTTTCCCTCACAATCGTGAGTTTGTGTTTCACAATTCTGACTTCTTTTTCTCAGAATTGTGAGATACTGACTTTTTTTCTTACAATTGTGAATTTAGTTTGTGAATTTATATTTAATAATTCTGACTTTTCTCAATATTCTCAGTTTATATCTCATAATTCTGACTTTATAATTCACAATTGCAACTTTATATCAGGTAATTCTGAGGGAAAAAGTCAGAATTGTGAGATAAAAACTCACTGTTCGGTTCTATAAGAATATCCCCACCGAACGGGGCGTCAGGAGAGGACACGTTGTTACAACTCGTTGTGGTTTTTATTTACTCTGATTTATTTTTCATTACAGTTGATTAGTCCACACACATCAGCAGGTTATAAACCTGGAGAAATGGAGAGATTACAATGTAAACAACAATATTGATAGCCACATACATAATATACCATAAATCTGAATATAAATATATATTACATATTATAATATAAACAAATATAAGTAAAATATAAATTTCAATATAGTCAGTATTTAATCTTATAAATATCATAATATACTTAGTGTTTAAACTAAATGACTACACAAAGCACATGCATATTAACACAGAAATGCAACAACTTCACACACACCAAATATACAATTTCAATGTTACACATTAAACCAATAGCCAAAAGCGTTCCCAGTCTGGTGGCTTAAGGTGAAAAACAATGATTGTAGTTCTAAGTGGCATCGCTGAGCATAGTAATCCATTACAAATGTAAAGTGATTAACTACATTACCCATCCAGCACCGCAAACAGGAAGTAACTCGTGTGACAGTGAAACGCTCCAATTTCAAACATTTGCTTTTTTAGCCACGGATACTATCAAGCCGACAACATTAAACATCAGACCGTACACAAGCTTTTATCAGCGTGACCAAAGTAAAAGTTTATCAATCATACAAACCGCGCACATATAACGGCAGCACAGCAGTAACGCAACAGACAACAAACTCAATGGATAAAAACAGCAGCTTACCGGTGGCGCATCTCTCCTGACGAGACAACATGCCAAAATGAATACTCACTCCCGCTTATAGCCCGCGCTCATTCATTACTGGATTTAACACACCTGTTTGGGATTTGACTGGTCTGTGCTTCAATCAGGTAAGTGAAACCTCCCACCTATTGTCCTGCGTTACATTACGAACACCCGTGACATAGTGAACGCGACACCTCCCACTTGACCGACTGATCATGTGATTTAAGGCGGTCACAGGCAAACATTACACCACACAATATATACAATTTTTTTTTTTTTTTTTTTTTTTTCTTCATGAAGAATAGGACACCATTGTCATTGTTCAGGCACCTCCCCTGACAGATGTGTGGTGTTCTGCCAGGTTTGGTATATGGGGTATGTACTTTTCATTCTTCGTGAATGGTGGTGCAAGTGGTGGTGAAAGCAGCATAGAAGCATACCAACCAGTGAGAGAGTAGAAGAGAGAAAAAGAGAGAGAGAGAGAAAGAGGTATCCTGAGGTAATGCCTTCAGAATTGGGGGTTTGGGTGTTTAGGCAGCGCCTGGAGAACTGGTGGCCGAAGAGACGAGGTCTAGGAGTCACTGGTCTTCCACAGGGATGAGGACTACCAGTCTCCTCACGTCTCGCCGTAGGATGACTGAGGTCAGCTGCTGAGTATTCCTCTTCAGTTGCCCAACTAATAGGGAGGCAGGGGGCCCTGCACATGTCTTAACGTCTGCGTCTCTCACAAGTCCTTTCTTGTCAGGGTACACAGCCTGGATCCGTCCGAGCCGGAATTGCCCTCGCAGTGCATTTTGATCAGCAATCCAAACAATGTCACCTATCGCTACATTTCTTTGGGTCTGGTGCCACTTTGGCCGAATGAATAAGTTAGGTCCGGCTAGTTCACTCCACTTCTTCCAGAACATATCCACACCAATCTGGATGGATCTGAGACGGCGCCAGGGATGGGTGCACAAGTCAATTCCTCCTGTATCTCCCCCTTGCCTGGTCCTCCCGAGAAGCAGAGTATTGGGGGTCAAATACTCTATAGAGTCTTCTTGTTCTTGTGCCCTGGCGTCAATCGGCCTTTCATTTGTGAGGTTAGCTGCCTGGTAGAAGAGGGTTTGGAGCTCACCCCAGGTGAGTGACCTTATTGTCCCTCCGAGGCTAGTGAGAGCCCTTTTTATGAGCTTAACTGCAGCTTCCGCAGACCCGTTGCGATGAGGTGCGTCAGCCGGATGAAAGTTCCATGCCCACACTGTCCCATTCTTGGCGGCTTTGTCCTCTATGGATGCTTCCCGTAAGGTAGCCAAGTACCTATGCAAGTCTTGTAGGGCAGGTTTAGCTCCAATGAAATTGGTTCCCCTATCTGACCACAATTTTCTGGGACTGCCTCTCAATGCTACAAAGCGAGAGTAAGTTTGGAGGAAGCTTTCAGATGATTGGTCGTCAACGAGGTCCACATGGACTGCCCTAGATGCCATGCAACAGAATACTATGCCCCACACTTTTTTTCCTGTTCTTTTCTTGACAGCATCCTTGATTTCAAAGGGGCCAAAGAGGTCTAGTGTGGTATACTCAAATGGGTTAGCACGCTGGGAGCGTTCTGGCGGCAGATCACTCATCATCTGCTGGCACATCTTCCCTTTCAGTTTGCGACATGTAATACAGTTGTTTGCAACTTTCTTTACTATCCTCCGACCTTGCACAATCCATGCCTTCCTCCTGGTGCGCAGAAGCGTGGCAGCAACACCTTCATGGTTCTCGTCATGAGCTTCTCTTGACAGTAGTGTTGCGAGCCATGAACGAAATGGAATTAAAGGAACAGCTGTTCCATCTTCTTTCCAGGACTGGATTCGTCCTCCACAGAGAAGGATTCCTGTGCTCTCGTCTTTGTGGACCACCAAGCGGTTCAGCGTTGAGTCCAGGAACTGACTGCCATCTTGGGCTGCGAGAACCAGGTCTCGGAAAGCTTGCGCTCTCTCCTCAGTAGACAGGATAGAGCAGTTTGCCTCCCACTTTGATGAGTCTGGTGCCTGGCATTTTTTCAGCCAGGTTTCTACAGCCCTTCGAGTCCAGGCTATGGAACCACACAGCTTAGACAGAGAACTGAAGCGTTGAGGTTCCACAAGGCCTACCAGACCAATCGCCCAGGGCCTTCTCTGTCTGTCTGCTGCTGATGTTGCACCCGGGACTGCTGGTGATGTCGATCTACCGTTGACTCCATGTCTGAGGTCCGCCTTGATGTCAGGTCCGTTAAGGTCAGTTTTTTCTTTTGACTGGGCCCTGGTAATCACTGCTGAGAAGGCTTTCCGCTGAAGTTTTCCCACATCTTCAGCAGCAGAGGGTGTAATCTCACTGGCCATCTTCATAGGCCAGTCGGCCTTAGGCCATTTCAGGAACTCAGGGCCTTGCTGCCATTCTGACCCTTCATTAAGTTCCTCAGGAGTTGCACCTCTGGTGAGTATGTCAGCAATGTTTCGTCTGCCTTCAATCCACCTCCAGTCTTCCACATGTCCGGCTTTCTGAATCTCACCGATTCGATTTGCGAAAAAGGTCTGGAAGCCGTAGCTGTCCTTTTGGATGGCTGCCAGGATTGTTTGGCTGTCCACAAAGTGAATCCATTGCTTAACTTTAATGTGGCAGTGCTTCTCAAAATACTTTTTTAGGCGGGTAGCGAAGACCGCGCCACAGAGTTCTGCTTTGATCACGTCTCCCTTTTGATCGAGAGGGGTGAGTTTAGCCTTGGATTCCACCAACTTCATTACAACCTTGTCTCGGATTTTCCACCGCAGGTAGAGTACGGCTCCATAGGAGGATTCGCTTCCATCTGAGAACGTGATCCCTGTCGGTGGGCCTATGGCTCCAGGAGGCGTGAGGCTTCTCTCAAACCTTACCTGGCCAAGTCTCACAAATTCTTCAAAGAGCGTTATTGCGGCTTCTCTAAGTTTTAGTGAGAGAGGGGCATCCCATGTGTCTTTAGATGGGTTGTCCTTGCCAGCTTGCTGGAAGGATTCTCGTACCAACATCACTCCCTTCTGTTTGGCTGGTGAGGCAAGACCAACCGGGTCGTATAATGCGGCAATCTGGCTAAGAAGTATGCGTCGGGTAAGGGGATTTGGTGTTCCTTCCCTGACATCCTCCATGCTCAGATTAAATCCTGTCCTCATTTTCCCTCTTTTCTTAGAGAAGTTGATAGAAGTCAGCAACCGAAGCTTGTCTGTCTCAGGTTCGTAACCGACCCCAAGTGCTTTGTTCTCCCCATCATGCATTTGGTTGGGCAGCACCAGAGTCGTGGGTACAGTTGTTTCAGAATGGGCTCCACTCCTCCCACTTTGGCGTGACAGAACCCATGGTTTCAGGAAGAAGCCTCCCGCTCTTAGAATCTCCTCCACCCCTTTGGTGATCCTCTCCAGTGTCTTGAGGTCATCGTGTGAGGTCAGGATGTCATCCACATAGCTGTCCTCAGTCAGAGCTCGCCGTTCTTCAATCATATCAACAAACTGAGGAAGGTTGGATGTCTCTTTCATTGCAACTTGGGCAATACATCCTGCGGGTTTATCGCCGATATTTACTCTGACGACTGCAAACTCCTCAATGTTGTCCTCAGGGTTGTCTCTCCAGAGAAAGCGGTGGAGGTGAACTTCATCATCTTTCAGCCACACTGAGTTATACATCTTTTTTACATCACCCAGTGCGGCATGGAGTCCACTCCTGAACCTCAGAAGGACACCTCTGATGGGATTGAGTACATCAGGACCCTTGTGAAGGAGATCATTTAGGCTTATGCCTCGGAACTCTTGGCTACTATTCCACACAATTCTCACAGGCGTTGAGGAGGAGTGAGGGTTCGGTGCAACCAGGTGGCTAATGTACCATTTAGGTCCTTCCCAGTTGTTAATTTCCTCCCTTGTGAGTTTTGCAGCAGCCCCTCTTGAAACCATTTCATGTATTTGTTCTTTGTATGCAGCCTTCCACACAGGTTCTTTCTCCAGACGCTTCTCAGTGTTTCTGAAGGTCGCCTCCACTGCCTGCCGATTGTTTGGCAGTGCTGTGAGGTCTGTCTTCCAGGGATAAGCTGCGTCCCAGTGGGGAGAGTTGCTGTGTTTGTCCGCCAGCACGTATGTTAGGCATTCTTTTATCTTTTCCAGGTCCCGCTCTTCCTTAAGGGTCATTTCTTTTCCTCCAGGGGGGCACCTACCACACTTGCAGCCACCACATTGAGGACTGCAAGCAGCTCCGATGCTGTCCCACCTGAACCACTCGAAGACCTCTTTGTTGGCGGTTGCTGTGCTCCGGACAAGCACATTTTCTTCCTCTTCTCGAGGTATGATGGTCTCTTTATACGCCATCGAGGCTGATCTCATGGTTCTTGCAAGGTGAGTTTCGGAGCAGTACACGGCCATGTCGACTGTCTCAATGAGATCGGGATGGGTTCCCCCAACGGTCTTTCCTAGCGGACCGTCCCAGAGAACGAGGTCTTCCACAATCCTGATTGGCTGGGGAACAAGACGACCTTCCCGATGACTGATAAGAAGGTCAATCTTTGTGGGACGGACCAATTCGTCTCTGGGTACATTTGGGAAAAACTTCTGCAGTTGCTCGGCAGTGACTGATTGAGTCACCTCGGCGATGCTTTCCAGGCCATAGCAGAGAATTCTATGTTCTGCCACTTTTCCCTTGGATGTCTTCACCTTCAGCCGCAGGGAATATCGTTTGGTCAGGACAGTCTTCTTCATCCCCCCGACTCCATGGACTATAAGCCTGATGTTCTCACCACACAGTCCAAGGCGATCGGCAGTTTCATTGGTGATGTAATTGGTATCAGATGCGAGGTCGATTAGGGAGCCAATAAGGCATCCTGAGTTTGTCGTCACTTCCATCAGCATCATCACCACTGGATGTTCTTGCAGTCCATCTCCAGCCTTGGCACATACAGTTGATGATATTTTGTTTGAGAATGCATTCTTGTATTTCTCTCTTTGTTCTGGAGTAAGTTCTGCCAGAAACTCCTCTTGTTTGTTAGTTAGGCCAAGTTTCATTCCTCCAATTTTTATGGTACTCTGCTCCTCACTGCTGTTGTACTTTCTTGGAGTCGGTGGCTTAGGACACAGAAGGTAATTGTGGTCCGACACCCCTCCTTTCCGACAGTCTACTTTTGGGCAGAGGTATCTGGGTGTGCATCCTTTACCATCCTTGGGGTGGGGCCTCAAACACTTGGAGCACAACCCTAGCTTCTTCACATGGGCCCTTTTTCTTAAGAGATCTTGCTCCCTGAAGATCTTGCACGCAAATAGCTTGCCGGCATGAGAGTCATCTTCACAGACAGTACAGCTGGGATAGTCGTCCTTCTGACCTGCTGTGGATTTAGTGAAAGCCTTCCTCCCTCTCTTATCTGTGTAGTCTGCAGCACCCTTTTCCACAGGGCCTTTGTCCACAGGGCTTGGCTCCAACTGATCCAACTCCTCAAGAATCTCCTCTTGCCTTTTCAAGAATCCTAGGAGGCAATCAAAATGATACAGTGGAGAGAACCTGTTTGCTGGGTCAGTTTTGTGCATAATCCACTCCTTCTTGAGTGAACTGGGAAGCTTGCTTTCAAGAGATTGAGCAACAACACGGTTCTTCACGGCGTCCTCTTCACCAAGAATCTGGAGGTTGCACAGTGCCCTTTCAACAGCCTGGATCAATTCAATGGTTCTTCTTGGATTGTTTCCTTTGACAGGGGGAAGAGACTGGACCTCGTTGGTGATCATAAGGACTATTTTCGCTTTGTTCCCGTATTTGCTGTCCAGCAGCCTGAACATATCGTCGGCGGATCCACAGCTAGATAGAACGAGATCCTTCTTGACCTTTTCTTGGAGACTATTTAATAAGTGGAACTTTTTTATACATTCCACACCTTGTGGGTTACCC
The DNA here is from genome assembly GCA_038088235.1 of Zacco platypus. Classification (NCBI taxonomy): domain Eukaryota; kingdom Metazoa; phylum Chordata; class Actinopteri; order Cypriniformes; family Xenocyprididae; genus Zacco; species Zacco platypus. Next base: position 26,378,260 of record CM076064.1, read on the forward strand.
AATTCTTGTAGGTCCTCCCACTCAGTCTTCCAGCGGTAATAGTCCCTCATGTCACCAGAGAAAGTCGGTAGCCGTGCTCTTTCAAGGCTGATTTGAGGCTTGAGGTTAAAGTTTCCTTTGGTCCTTTCCGGGCTTCTTTGCTGTAAGAGGGGCCGTGTGTTCATGTTCAATGCCCCCGTATACGTTTTGGGCTTCAGCTGGAGATCGGCAGACATGTCAGGGAGAGAGGGGAAAGGAGCATCTCTTATCGGATCACATACCGCGCTGCTATCATCTCCTAGGTTTCTTTCTCTACCCTTTTCTTGGTCTGCTTCGTCCTCCTCCAGTTTGTCAGACAACGCCAGGACCCTCTTCTTTAGTGTCTAGTGGCGTGTCCTCAGATCTAATGCCCTCGAACCAGGAACCAACTCCTTCCACTCTACCAGCATTTCTCTGAGTTCGGCGACCTCTCTCTCAAGACCTCTATTTCTTAGCCTACGGTCCTTGACTGAATTCCGAGGGTTAACTTCCTCTTCTTCTGCCTGAGTGATGGCCGACTCAGCTGATTTGGCCTGCTTAAAAAACACCTCCTCTGCGTAGCTGGTCCAAAAGGTTTCCTGGGTGACATTCTTTACCTCAAGGAACCTGTTCTCACACTCCGCTGTCTTTACATCAATTTGGTTTGCAGATTCTATGACCTCTTTATCCGTTGACTCTCTCAGGGCTTCAGCATACTCATGTCCCGTATCTATGACTTTAGAAAAGTCTATCCTGAAAATCTTCCATTCGCTGAGAACTTCAGTCGGTTCCAAGAGTCCCGGTTTGGTGAGAGTATGAGCCCTTTTGGTGAATGAAGCCTGTGCTCTTGATCGCACACTTTTAAGCTTTTCCAAGTCTGCCATTGTTACTCCCTTTGTGTTGACTGGAGAGACGTCAATGCCAATGTGCACACGCGCTCCTTTATCCTTGATCAACGGGTAGTTTGATTAATGATAAACTTGGGGTCTGTCACAGAAGTGAGAGGTCAGCTGATCCTGGGTTGATTGAACTTCCTTAATGAAGCAGTCCGTGGCTGCTTTTAGCTGCATTCAATCCAGTGCAGTGGGCCACGGTTTATAACTGTTCGGTTCTATAAGAATATCCCCACCGAACGGGGCGTCAGGAGAGGACACGTTGTTACAACTCGTTGTGGTTTTTATTTACTCTGATTTATTTTTCATTACAGTTGATTAGTCCACACACATCAGCAGGTTATAAACCTGGAGAAATGGAGAGATTACAATGTAAACAACAATATTGATAGCCACATACATAATATACCATAAATCTGAATATAAATATATATTACATATTATAATATAAACAAATATAAGTAAAATATAAATTTCAATATAGTCAGTATTTAATCTTATAAATATCATAATATACTTAGTGTTTAAACTAAATGACTACACAAAGCACATGCATATTAACACAGAAATGCAACAACTTCACACACACCAAATATACAATTTCAATGTTACACATTAAACCAATAGCCAAAAGCGTTCCCAGTCTGGTGGCTTAAGGTGAAAAACAATGATTGTAGTTCTAAGTGGCATCGCTGAGCATAGTAATCCATTACAAATGTAAAGTGATTAACTACATTACCCATCCAGCACCGCAAACAGGAAGTAACTCGTGTGACAGTGAAACGCTCCAATTTCAAACATTTGCTTTTTTAGCCACGGATACTATCAAGCCGACAACATTAAACATCAGACCGTACACAAGCTTTTATCAGCGTGACCAAAGTAAAAGTTTATCAATCATACAAACCGCGCACATATAACGGCAGCACAGCAGTAACGCAACAGACAACAAACTCAATGGATAAAAACAGCAGCTTACCGGTGGCGCATCTCTCCTGACGAGACAACATGCCAAAATGAATACTCACTCCCGCTTATAGCCCGCGCTCATTCATTACTGGATTTAACACACCTGTTTGGGATTTGACTGGTCTGTGCTTCAATCAGGTAAGTGAAACCTCCCACCTATTGTCCTGCGTTACATTACGAACACCCGTGACATAGTGAACGCGACACTCACAATGACCTTTTTTGTGTTTGTTTCACACTTATTAGTATTCCAAAGTATTCTAAAGTATTTAGATTAAGTTACTAAACTTGAGTAATGTAACGAAATACGTTACAAATGACTTTTTAAAGCATGTATTTTGTAATCTGTAGTGAAATACACTTTAAAAGTGACCCACCCAGCCCTGGTCATTGCTAGCACTGCACACGCACTGCACACTGTCAACACAAACGCTCAGAATGATATTGAACACGTCCGTACACCTGAATGGATGCAGATGGGTGTGTTGAATACAGGAAATCAGGTATACAGCTGTAGCTTGCATAAAATCAATGTTTTTGTTATAACAGCACTCCTTTAGCCATCCACTGTTCTTAAGGGCTTGTAATGATGATAAAATAATGAATCAAGGATGAGGACAAAAATTGTCTAACATTATCTGTAGTCAAGTCACTCGCACTGTATTTATAGTGTATTACATTACAGGAGTGCGTTTCATTGTGTACTGCACATGTCGGGTCATATTCAATGCATTTGGAAAATATGCATACTTGGCTGCGCATTATACATTCTGCAGGAATAGTAACGATAATATGCTGTTTGGAATATATTCTGTATGTGTGTATGACACGACTGACTTGAGATGAACATCGGTCTAATTTGATACTTTTCTTCATTTTTAGGGTGAAATGGCCGATTAGTCTCTATTTAAAGTGAGACAGCAAGAAAAGAATCTGTCCTTGTCAATGTAAAAATGCTTGCACAGCGCTTCAGCATTTTCTTTCTTTTAGACCTAAATGTGTCTGTCAGACATCCGTAAAATCTGATTATTGCTTTTCACTTGATCCCAATCCGATCATCCAAGCTTTGTTGAGTCATTGTGATACGAAGCTCATGTTACGTTTGCCCTCTTTAACTTTCTTCTCTGCTCACCTTCAGTATTCGCCCTGGTGTTTGTTTTAAAGGGTCATTCGTAATAATTCAAAGTTAACATGCTTGATTAAATGTTTAATGCCATAGTTTATTTCAAGCAATTAAACAAAATTGTAATAACTTTAATTGTAAGCTTTTACCTTTTTTATTTATCTTGGTATTTTTCTCATTAAGATATTAATAGTGATTATATTTTAAGCCGTAAGGTTATACGAACTCAGATTATAATGTTCATCAGCATTACTGCAGCTCAGGTGAACTTCAGATGGACAGAAGAATGAGTCGCTTTTGTCACATTCATGTTAAAAAGACTGTTTTATATTCAGAAGGTCCTGTGCCGAATATTGATCTGACATGAAAAAAAAAAAATGTCAGCTTAATGCCAAGGCCTGGCAGCTGCTGAGAACATTCTTTTTGTCCCAGGACTCTTGCCTGAGTGATTGTCAGTAGCCGGTGACTGTACCGCTGCTGTCTGGTCACAGGTCTCATGGGACGAGTGACAGACAGTGGATCGGATTCACTCAGTCGTAGTGAATCCAAATAAACAGTCATTTTGAAATTGAACTTTTGCTTGTTCTGCCATCTTCAGCAAACTCCTAAATGTACTAAATTGCAATGTCTCTGTTCCCAAACTGTCCGCTGTCTTGTGGTCAGCTCACTGCATACAGTAGGCAGAACCTGTGTGAAATGTTGCATAGGCATCAACATCATGGATCATACAAATATACAGGGCTGGGTAAATGTATTTCACTACAGATTAGAAAATATGTGCTTTAAAAAATCATTTGTAACGTATTTCGTTACATTACTCAAGTTTAGTAACTTAATCTCAATACTTTAGAATACTTTGGAATACTAATAAGTGTGGAACAAACACAAAAAAGGTCATTGCAAGTTTTTATCTCACAATTCTGACTTTTTCCCTCAGAATTGTGTGATATAAAGTTGCAATTGTGAGTTATAAAGTCAGAATTATGAGATATAAACTCACAAACTAAATTCACAATTGCAAGAAAAAAAGTTTTGCAAGTTTTTATCTCATAATTCTGACTTTATAACTTGCAATTGTGAGTTTAAATCTCGCAATTCTGAGAAAAAGAAGTCAGAATTGTGAAATGCAAACTCACAATTGTGAACAAATTGTGATTAAAAGTTGCAGTGAGTGAATTATAAAATGACTCACAAAACATGAAAACAGTCGTGGATCATCAGGTCATGACAGGACAGTTCAGTTGACAGTTGGGCAATTTTTTTATAAATTCAGTCATTTTGTCTTGTTCAGGACAGAACTAAATGAAATTAACAATTTTTATGATCCTCTTAAAAGCATTATAGAAGCATGATAGAAGAGTCCGAGCCTCCTTGAAAAGTACTTTTTTTGTTGTTGTTGCACCTTTCAACACATTATCCACACACTTCCCATGAAAGTTTATTATCGATAAACAAACCTAAGAATTTGTACGAAGCAACCAGTCTAATGTTGTTGTTATTCATGACAGGTGAGTGGTTTGCCCACTGATTTGGAATCAAAAATCTCTAACATTGATTTCAACACTGTGTTCTTTACTCCATGTAACAAATTTAGCAATCTCTACTATAATGTAGTGCTGCAACGTGCATGAAATGCGTCGACGTGTCACACTGTTTACATTGATCTGGCGTAATGGCGGCTTCTGCTCCTGGGAACGGAGAAAGTTCCATTCTATCACAAAAACCTGGACCACGATTATCAAAAGTATGGGAATACTTTAAACAGAGGCCAAATAAAATGGTCCTTTGTTCCCTTTGCAGAACCGAAATGGCGTACCACCTGTGGAATTGGATCTCTGCCAAATTTTTGCGTGCGCAAGATCATATTTTGAGCGTGCAAAAGGGCATTTCGCGCGTGAACTGAGTTGAGGAGGAAATCTTCGTCTCGCAAATAAGAAAATATTTTGAGTGAACGAAAATCAGTTTTGCATTTCACAGAAGTTTATTTGGATGTGCGCGGACGTTCTCTTTCACACGTGCAAGGTTTCAGTTGCTCGCGCTCCTGATTCCCGCCCTGCGCGCTCGCTAAGCGCCGACCGCTTGCCTGCTCAACACAAACCAGCGTTACAATGTGCCAAAATTCCATTGGCTGGCTTGACAACCAATCACAAGACTCCCTGCATTACAGACAGAGCAAGAGGAAAAACACATGGTTCAGGAGACGTTTGTTCAATGGCTTGAACAATATCAAAGTTCCTTTAAGACTGTATAGAAAGTCTTTGACACTCTTCATTTTAAAGTTCAAATGTCTTTCACTGGACGAACACACATAATGACTTATTTTTAATCAAAATCAAATGGTATTATTGCATAATGGCGTGTCCCAGTGTTTCTACACCTCAATGAACTGCTAAATTAGTTCTAACTTCTGACGTAAAAAAAGATCACTAGATTAATTTTTTTTTAAAAATCAATAAAAATAATCGTTAGAGTATAGTCGACTAATCGAAAATAATAATAATAATAATCGTTAGATTAGTCGACAGAAAAAATACATGTTAGTTGCAGCTCTACTATAATGTTGAATGTTCTTATCCTTGTACAGAAGACTGTATAGAGTAGATGGTTCACTTGTATTACAATGACTAGGAGAAGTCAAGGAAATGCTGCCTTTAAAATAAACAAGCCAGTCGTCAGTCGGTAAAGTCATCGCATCACTGCAGCCGCTGCTAGAACTCAGACAGAAGCAGTAAATGTTCTGAGACCCGAGTGTAACAAACTGTTTATGAGACTTTATTGCTGATTTGGAAATGCGAGTTTGGCAAACAGTTTTTGGTATTTCCCCATTCAAGTTGATATGAGTTGCCCGAAATGTGCCCTGGTATCGTTGCCAATATGACTTCCTAGTGATTTGTTTATGCTCAAATAAACTTAACTCTTTCCCTGCCAGCGTTATTATATTATATAATGTGTGTATATGCTGTCAGCCAGAGCCAGTGTTTTTGATCATTTTCACAAAACATTCATAGCCCACAGAATATTGTTGTATAATTATCTGAACATGCCATATATCAAAAGTATGGAAGCCCATTCCCGCCACTGTTGAGAAAAAAAAATATTCCGTAAGTCATAATAATGAGAAACTTTCTCATAATAATGACTTAGTATCTCATAATAATGACTTAGTATCTCATAATAATGACTTAGTATCTCATAATAATGACTTAGTATCTCATAATAATGACTTAGCATCTTTAACTTAATCAAAAAAAATTTTTTTGATTTTTTTTAGAAACTTTCTCATAATAATGACTTAGTATCTCATAATAATGACTTAGCATCTTTAACTTAATCAAAAAAAATTCAGATTTTTTTTAGAAACTTTCTCATAATAATGACTTAACATCTCATAATAATGACTGATGAAAAAAAAATTTTTGATTAAGTTAAAGATGTTAAGTCATTATTATGAGATACTAAGTCATTATTATGAGAAAGTTTCTCATTATTATGACTTATGGAATATTTTTTTTTCTCAGCAGTGGCGGGAACGGGCTTCCATACAAAAGAAAGAACAGAGAATCTGCTTTAAAAAATGTCTTTTAGCTAAATGCACACTTTTTTTTATCAACAATTGTGGTTGTTTCATTAAAAAAGTTCTTTTATAATTAGTTTCGGTATCGAATGATTTATTTATGTTTGACATGATTCATCAATTTTTATTTTTTTATTTTTTAACTATGACCTCATTGCATTCTGAGATCATCATCTCTGCAAAGCATTCAAGCAGGGCCTAAAATGAACATTTACAAATCACCAAATGCAAGTAAAAATGCTGCTGGTGAGTGTGTAAAATTGTCACTCGCCAGTTGTTTGGCAACTTACGAATTCTAATTGAATTGAATCATCAAATCACAAAAGCAGCGATTCAGTTGTATGATTATATAGTCTTGTGCTGCGTGTTTCAGAATGAAAGTGTGTGTTCTTTTATAACGGAGCAACTCAAGGTCTTTGGGATTTCAGTGCTGCTTTATGGTTCAATAGGATCCAGGAAAAGGTCTCTTAGAAGGTAGCATCATTTTTTTGGCTACAGTACATGCTACATATGCATTTTTTTCTCTGTATTCAATTTTTAAACACAATGTTTGTATGTTCTGACAGCGATTTGAGAACTTATATATGGTTATAAGTTGATGCGTAGCCTCTTTTTTTTTTTTCTCTACATCCTTCAGATGGCTTCAGCTACAGATAACCGTTATGGACAAAAGGAGTCTTCTGACCAGAACTTTGATTACATGTTCAAAATCCTGATCATCGGGAACAGCAGCGTTGGCAAGACGAGCTTTCTATTCCGTTACGCAGATGACTCGTTCACCCCTGCGTTTGTGAGCACGGTGGGCATCGACTTCAAGGTGAAGACCATCTACAGGAATGACAAGAGGATAAAGCTGCAGATCTGGGTGAGCTATTGTTCTTCATTAGCTGTGATTGGGTCTGTGTCACTTTATACTGCGGTTTAAAGTCTTTCTATTTATAGAGATTGTCTCATTTCAGACCCATAACTCTTATTTAAATCTTCGGAGCAGAGCTGTAATAGGCAAGCACCATCATGGACCTAAAGTGTAAAAAAAAATAAGTAAATAATAATATTAATAAAAAAAAGTAGTCGTTTAACAGGATGCAAAATTCAATAAATTAAATACACGCTTTCTGGCTCATTGTGTCAACTAACATATATCTCTCCCACACATCATAGTAGTCCGTGTACAGATATGACATGCACAGGTAAGCGACACTTTCCCCAAGTAGTGCTACATTTACATTTAGTCATTTAGCAGACACTTTTATCCAAAACAATTGGGGGTTAGGTGCCTTTCTCAAGGTATTGAAGGTGGAGAGATTTCAATTCCAGGCATTCGATTCCTGCCGGTATGGGATTCGAACCCACAACCTTCAGGTTACAAGCCCGACTCCCTCACCATTAAGCCACGACTACCCACTACTGATATAGCAACGCCATAAACCGTTTTAAATAAGCCATTGTGGTTTAATGAAATATTGTGGTCCACAGAGCAGCACAGAGATGTTCAGTAGCTTGTACGGTTGGGGAGATTTGCTGATGTGCTAGATGAGCGACCAATCAGAATCGCTTGTGATGTATCCAGACCCCTCCCCCCATGCTTCAGATTTCCCTGTGGTGAAGACGACCCTCCCCCACCACAGACCTGACCAGATTCACACACGCTCGAGAAAAATACACTGCAGTGTGGCGTACAGTATATGGTCTGAAAAGACATGGGAAATTTGGCTACATTCAGAATTGAATACTTGCTATCTATTTATTGAATACTGCTTAAAATATACTGTATACACCCATCCTTTTCTTTTTTTTTTTTTTAAGTATTATGCAATGATAAACATTTCAGACCGTGCTGTGCCACATTGTTGTCACGTGACTCATGTGAGTCATAGAGTGGGGCCACTTGTCTCCTTGGAAATTTAGAAGGTTTAGAAAGTCTGTCCCAAGAGATGTGATATTGCTTCCAGTTAATTAGAACATTAGAAATGGAAAGTCTCGTCTTATACAGTACGCTTTTCTATTCTGCATACTGCTTGATATTTGCTTAGCATGGATGTAGATTTTAGATGTTATACTTCAGCCTGATGTACTCTTTGGAAATGGTAATAGAAAACTTGCAGCATATTGTTGAAAAGATGCTGATGTATTACTGTGGAATCAGAGTCAAGAGCCAAAAATAGGCTTTCAGTCTCACAGATATTTTGGTTTATTAATAGGTCCATCGAGTGTTGCTCAGTACTCCATGTTGACCTTGTGAAGTCTCTCTAGGAGCGAGAGGTCACATTGTTGGTGAGGATTTAGTCTATTGATTTGTGACACTAGGCTGATGTCCTCACAGTTCTATCATCCTCATGTTTCTCTTAGAAAGTCTTTGATAGTTGAGTCAACTGTTCATCATTTCATGTTGTGGCAAACCCATAAGACTTTCGTTCATCTTCACAACTCAATGTAATCAGATTCCAAAAATGAAGTACTTGTAATTAGATTATATTATGTTTTAAAATACTTTTTTTTTAAGTGAGGGACTTACTGAAATTATTTTTTGTGGTAATTAGCATGTTGTCGATTGTACAAGTTGTACTTAATCACTGAACATTCCTTCAATGAGCACCTGCACTTTCTTTTCACTTTCTCACATAACCAGGAAAACAGGATTTAGCCATGGCCAGGGCTGGGTAGGTCACTTTTAAAATGTATTTCACTACAGATTACAAAATACATGATTTAAAAAGTCATTTGTAACATATTTCGTTACATTACTCAAGTTTAGTAACTTCATCTAAATACTTTAGAATACTTTGGAATACTAATAAGTGTGGAACAAACACAAAAAAGGTCATTGCAAGTTTTTATCTCACAATTCTGACTTTTTCTCTCAGAATTGCGAGATATAAAGTTGCAATTGTGAGTTATAAAGTCAGAATTATGAGATATAAACTCACAATATTGAAAAAATTCATAATTATAAGATATAAACTCACAATATTGAGAAAAGTCAGAATTATGAGATATAAACTCACAAACTAAATTCACAATTGCAAGAAAAAAAGTCAGTATTGCAAGTTTATGTCTCCCAGAATTGTGAAATGCAAACTCACAATTGTGAGGGAAAAAAAACTAATGGTGAGAAAAAGTTGCAGTGACGAGTGAATTATACAATGACTCACAAAACATGAAAACAGTCGTGGATCATCAGGTCATGACAGGACAGTTCAGTTGACAGTTGGGCAATTTTTTTTCATAAATTCAGTCATTTTGTCTTGTTCAGGACAGAACTAAATAAAAATAACAACATTTTTATGATCCTCTTAAAAGTATTAAAATGTTGATGAAACTTAACTCTTTTTCAGACGAATCACCAATCGCTGTTTAAATGACATTAAAACTCAAAGTAATCACTTTGGTAATCTAAAACACTTTTCAGATGTAACTGTAATCTGATTACCACCCATTTAAAATGTAACTAATGAAATACAGTCACTCAAATTTTGTATTTTAAACACGTAACTAAGTTACTTGTATTTCGTTACTCCCCAACCCTGGCCATGGTTTTGGTTTTTACATGTCGCTCCTCCTATCAAGAAATGTGAGAGTGTAACAGTGAACATACAGCATATAAGGATCTGATCCTGCATCACTGCACCAGAGAAATTAGCCTGTTAATTATAAACTCAGTTCAGTTATTAGATGAACTGGAAAAAAATGTCTCGGGGCTGACCAGAAAACTACAGCTTTAAAAAAAAAAAAAAAAAGTGGAAGAAAATTCAATAACCTTTTACAATACTTTTATTTTACAAAGCTTGCAAGAGCATAGAAAGAACCAAGATTTTTGGTTGCTTATTTGTGTACTGCAGTTTACTGTAAAAGTAATTTTTATGAATCAAGCAGTTTAATCCAAGTGTTCTGAAGAGACACGATCACTTGATATGCATAATGAACAGATTTATACCATACAAGTCTCACCACAGCTGCATTTATTTGATCAAAAATATAGTAAAATACCAATATTGTGAAATATTATTTCAAATTAAAATAACTGTTTTCTATTCATATATTTAAACTGTAGTTTATTTCTGTGATGGCAAAGCTGAATTTTCAGCATCATTACTCTAGTCTTCAGTGTGAATAATGTTGAAATAATTGTTGAAAACAATCGTGCTGCTAAAATCTATTCAAGTAGAAAAGTTATTTTAAATTGTAATAATATTTCACAATATTACTGTTTACTGTTTTATTATATTTTTGATTCAATAAATGCAGTGATGGTGAGCATAAGAGGCTTCTTTCAAAAATTAAAAAAAGAAACTCTATATATATGCTGGGAAGTGACTGATTACATGTAATCTGGATTACATAATCAGATTCCAAAAATTAAGTGCGTGTAATGAGATTGTATTATGTTTTAAAATACTCGTATCAGGCTAGTTCCCCTTTTTTTTATTACATTATTCTCACAATGGGCAGTACATTTTTAAAGGGTTTGTTCACCCAATTCCCAATTCTGTCATTAATTACTCATCCCCATGTTGCTCCACATCCGTAAGCCTTCCGTTTATCTTCGGAACACAAGTTAAGATATTTTTGATGAAATATGAGGGGTTTTTTTATCCTCAATAGACGGCATTTTAACCACCAGAAGGGTCCAGAAAGGAACTAAAGATGTTGTTAAAACAGTCTACAGTGGTTCAACTGTGAAAATAAGTAACTTTATTCAACAATATCTTCTCTTCTGTGTCATTCTCCTACGCAGTTTATGTTCAGCTCTTCCGGGTTCTAAATCAAAATGCCAGCTCAGTATCGGCCGATACGCTATTCGTGTCAGAACCTGGAAATTCACCCATGTGATTAAAGTCAGGCCACTCAATAGTAATATTATCAAACCAACTTTACTGAGAATCGAAATTCAGGGTAGTCTCTCTTCAGAGAACTACAAAGTGAACAAAACAGAGTATTTATCCAATCAAATCATTCATATTCATTTTTCAGCAAACAAAGATTTTCAAACTTGATTGGATAAACAAATGAGCAAATTATCATAAAGCCATCCTACTTCCTTTTACCATATAGGTACAAATTCCTGTTCATCAACATCCCATAATAGTTATCCACTCAACATGGTATATGATTTAGTTAGAAAACATCTTATAACTCCCCTAACGTCTTCCCAGTTAACTGACCTTAATGGCAGAAAGAGTCATTCATTCTCAAGTCGCTGCTCAGAGAAACTATACTATGAAAGATATATGGTAAAGGATACTGTGACGAGCAGGGCGGGCGAGAGCCGCGATGGAATGGCGTGAGGCCGGCGACATGAGTGATAATGAGCGTCAGCTGCGCGCTACACCGGTCTCGTATCTCTCACGGAGGAGCTCCGGAAGCATAAAAGAGGAGCGACGACAGTGAAGGACGAGAGAGGACCAGGCCTGGACTTTATGTTGTGTTTTTATTATGTTTGTGTGGGCGGCAGTCGCCGTGAGGAACTGCCGCCATTTTACTTTAGTTTTATTGTTTGTTTATTTATTTTATAATTAAAATTACCTTGAATGTTCGCCGGTTCCCGCCTCCTTCTTCCCATACTTTAGAACTGTGTTACACATACAAACCTAACCCATATAACTAAAAGATAACACATGTAGTCTTCATGGTCATTGATCAAGATCTGACCCTCACATCGGTGGCTTAACATCCATTGGGCGGCAGTCTGTTTTCCACCTTCAGTTCGTCGCCTCACATTCTTAGACTGTTAACGCCCTTTTGAAAACATCATATCTTAAAAACAATTAGAGACCAGGGTCCGGTTGCACCAGCTGGACCTAAAAAAGTTGGGTGTAAGCTTTACTCTGGACTTAGTTACGTCCATCTTTCAGATAAATATTTACACCTGTTGCATCATCGAAAACTACGACTAGGCGCAGAGTAGAAGATGTGCGAACACGCTGATATGTTCCACCGCACTGTTCGTCGAGACACCGTTCGCGTTACTATAGTTACAAATGTGAATTTATTGGCTCCAACGAATAGATGAAAAATGACTGTTGAGCCGAAAAAAGAAAAATTATTGAGCAATTCAGTAAGTATTTGTATATTTTGGTATGCAAGCGAAACAATTCAGTAACGAATAAAACAAAGATTTTTTTCTGGCAAAAGATAACAGCTGTTTACACAAAGAACACATTTAGGGAGCAAATTGTAGACTAAACCTGTTTACAGAGTGGAGTACACACATTTCTGGAGCAAGTTATACTTTAATAACACTTTCAAATTTAGCAGATAATCCTGACCCGCCTTTAGTACCGAAAAACACGAGGACAGCTGATCGTGGAGCCTGTACACCAGACGCACCATCATCTCAACGTCTTTGTTTGTCTTTATTTTCATCATGGAAACAAGTGAAGACTTCTCACTTCACACCTTTGTGTCAGACGTGCACTACGTCCAGATGGAGCAACGGGTATTAATTCTACGCCGGACTTAAAACGCCTTTTACGTTAAGTGTAATCTCACGACCGGGTATACGTCCAGCTGGTGCAACCGCCCCAAAAGTCTAATACATGCAAATGGTAACACACATATACCTATATGTTAACAATCAAATTTCATTTTACTCTTGATTTAAAGATTATGAAAAGATCATAAATCTATGTAACTCATGTAAGATTAACTAAATTAATCATGTATAGGCAACAACATTGATTGAATACACATAGGAAAATAATATTTCCCTTGCAGCATCATCCAGTTTGTCATATTAACAATAAGTAATCTACCCAGCACAATATGTCACCAGAGCGATAAATGACAATACAGCTCTGGAAAAAATTAAGAGACCACTGCAAAATGATCAGTTTCTCTGGGTTTACTATTTATAGGTATGTGTTTGGGTAAAATTAACATTTTTGTTTTATTCTATAAACTACTGACATTTTTCCCAATTTCCAAATAAAAATATTGTAATTTAGAGCATTTATTTGCCAAAAGCAACAACTGGTCAAAATAACAAAAAATATGCAGTGGTCTCTTAATTTTTTCCAGAGCTGTATGTATGATGTAAGACACCTCAGACAGTGCTACAGGAATACAGGAAGGACAGCTGATCGTCCTTGCAGTGCCAAACCATGTGACCATTCGTCCCCACAGATTTGTTTGAGAACTTGCAAGTGTCTTGTTAGAAGTCTCTATGAGGATGAGATGCACTGTAGAACTGGTGGACACGTCAGATACTGACCGCCACTTTTGATGTTGACCCCTGCTCTGTTCAGGGATTATTCCATTTCTGTTTGTCAAATGTAAGTCAAATTTGCTCAGTTTATGTCTCAGCTGTTCTATCTTTTTTAGGTTCATACAAATATTTACACATGTTAATTAAAAAAAAGAACATTTGGAAGTTAGAAGACGTTTTGCTGAGTTTATAAAGTCACGTGAAAAAGAAAAAGAAAGGACACCCTATTGAATTCTGTGGTCTTATGTATCAGGACAAAATAATAATAAAAAAAAATTATCTGGTCTTTGGCTTAAAATTGGATAAATGCAACCTCGGATGAACAACAACAACATGACATATTACACTGTCATTATTTATTTAACAAAAACTAGGAATGGAAAAGCCATGCGTGACAAACTAAGTACACCCTTACTGGTTCCATTGGAGTTAAGAGTTTTAGTAGCCGTCAGGCACTGCTAATCCAATGCCTTCTTTTAATTGATCATCAGCAAGTGTGACCCCATCTGTAAAAGCAGACGTTTTGGCAGTTTGCTGGTCTGGAGCATTCAGGTGTGTGTTAAGGCCAAGGACGAAAGACATCAGCAATGATCTGGGCAATGCCAGCAATCTGGCAAGGGTTATACACAGCGATTTGAAGTCCATTATTCCACAGTGAGGAAGATTATTTACCCGTGGAAAACATTCAAGACAGTTGCCAATCTTCCCAGGAGTGGACGTCCCAGCAAATTCACCCCAACGTCCGACCGTGCAATGCTCAGAGAAATCGCATAACACCCGAGAACTACACCTCAGAATCTACAGGCCTCAACTGACATGTTAAATGTTAAAGTTCCTGACTGTAGAGTTAGAAAAAGATGGGACAAGTATGGCATGTTTGGAAGGGTTGCCAAAAGAAAGCTTCTTCTCTCTGAAAAGAACATGGCAGTATAGCAATTGCAAAGTTGCATCTGAACAAACTGTAAGAATTCTGGAACAGTGTCCTTTGGACAGACAAGACCAAAGCGGGGATGTTTGGCCATAATGCACAGCGCCAAGTTAGGCGAAAACTAAAGCTGTGTGATAAAAAAAAGATATTTTCTGGGATTTTATCAATAACAATAATTTGACAAGATTTTGCTGAGTGTGTTTGTGTTGGTACCTCGGCAGGTTTAGGACTGATGTGGACAGGTGACTCCTAAAGTGTTTAATGTTGGAATCATTTCTGACCACCACACAGAATATGAATAATAAGTTTAACCCTCATGCGCTGTTGGATTTCTGTGTCCACTCGTAATGGAGCGGGTCAAATTGACCCTAATTGGATTCAATACAATTCCTCAAAAACCAACAAAGATTCTGGTACAAACTGTAAACTTTATCAACATTTGTCAAATATTCCAAAAAATATATATCTGAAGATATGATTCAATGAAAATGTTTTTAAAAACTGATTTGTTTTGACAAAATTTGAAAATAAACAGTACATTTATAAATATAATAAATACTTTTTTTTTTCTTGGAGCATCATAACTGAACAATTAAATGTAACTGTATAATGAAAATATGTACTTTTTCTAAGTTGTCTGTTTTGTAAACTCATTTCATAAAGTCAAGAGCTTTCTGCATCTGAACTTCACTCACATGCTGCTGGTTAAAACATGTTTCTGTGTTGAAATAAGTGTGGAAAACCTCATTTTTTAGCTTCATAAGGTAGTAAAAAAATAATATAACAAAATATAACCAAGAAATGTTATTATTTTGGGTCAGTTGCTTTAGAGCGTTGAAATATGCGGGTCAAATTGACCCGGCGAACATCACGAACGTAACAGTGATTTTGTTTGTATATGTCAAAAAACACCAGCATGTTGAAACTTTGCATGATGATAAATGAGAAAAAGTCACAAAATATCAAGATAAAAAACAGTATTTCCAACAACTAGAAAATCTAAACGGGTCAAATTGACCCGCAACAAAACACAAGGGTTAAATATTTTTACCATTTGTGGGCATTTTTTCCCCTAATTAAATGTATGCATCATCTTTTGTGTTAAATTCTTTATTATCGATCTTATCGTGGATGATGTGTGTCCCACACCCCTAGCAAAAACTAAACGCAGCATATCAGCACAAAACCTCATACCAACTGTCCATCACACTGGTGGAGGCTTGATGATGATGGGCAGCTTGCAGTCCCTGAACTCCTCTGTATACCTAAATATTCAAGAGTCAAATCTGAGGCCGTCTGTCCAACAGCTAAAGCTTCGCTGATGTCGGCAACAGAACAATGATCCCAAGCACACCAGGAAATCTACAACAGAATGACTGAAAAGAGAATCAAATTGTTGCAAAGTCCAAACCTCATCCCGACTGAAATGTTGAAGCAGAACCTTAAGAGAACTGTCCATAAACAAATGCCCACGAACCTCAATGAACTGAAGCAACATTGCAAGGAAAAGTGGGCCAAAATTCCCCCAGAACGACACGAGAGACTGATACTGTCATACAGAAGACGATTCTTTCAACTCATTGCTGCTAAAAGTAACTCTACAAGCAAGTGAATCATATTTTTGTTAAATAAATAATGAGACTGTGTAATGATGTCATTTGTTGTTGTTTATCTGAGGTTGTATTTACCTAATTTAAAGATCCGTTAAAACGATCAGATGATTTTTATCATTCTAAAAGGTGTCAATTCTTTTTCTTTTTTAATCCCATCGATCGCATATTCTGTCTATTTTAAATGTAAAAATTAGGTTTTGCATTTGTTCTTTTTTCATCTCGTGAATTACTGGCTCTTCCTTTACAGGACACAGCAGGACAGGAACGCTACAGAACCATCACCACTGCCTACTACCGCGGAGCCATGGGCTTCATCCTCATGTATGACATCACCAACGAGGAGTCTTTCGCTGCAGTGCAGGACTGGTCAGTTAACTAAATATGACCAAATATAAACAGATGAAAATGTGTTTAACAAGCAAACATTTAATGGTGTGTCACTGCTCTCCCACAGGTCCACACAGATTAAGACGTACTCATGGGATAACGCTCAGGTGCTTCTAGTCGGCAACAAATGTGATATGGAGGATGAGCGGGTGGTGGCGTCTGAGAGGGGCCGACAGCTGTCCGAGCATCTCGGTAAGTCATGTTTGGCGGTTGGCACAGCTGTCATTTCAAATATTCTTTCGGGGAAAAATGTATTTGCTAAAATTTTCGGAACACAATTTTTTTTCCTTCTTCTTCTTTTTTCAAGTTTAGTTGTATAGAACAGAGCTTCCCAAACTTAAGAGGGGTAAAGCCCCCCAAAAACATCGCAAAAGCTCCACGACCCCGCCGTTAAAACATATACACCGACATTTACCTACAAATACATTTATTAACTAGTTTGTAAGAATTTCATGTGAATTATGAGAACTAAACATTCTTTACAAATATATTTAAATCCATAACACTAACCTTACATACTTTCAAATTTTAGAACAATTGGAATATTTTAATTATTTGAATATATTGATTTGGGAAGCACTGGTATAGAACATTTCCCGCATGTCGGTAGTTTTTCTTCTGCATTATGGACTCGGGATCTATAATAAATGTTGTTTATGATGAATGCCACTAACTTGTTTTATACGTATATTTACTGCTTAAAGAAATGTATTGTTTATTGATTTGTGTAGTTAGGATGACTAAAATACACGCTGATAGTGTAAACATTTCAGTTTATTTACAGTATTTTATTAATGTAATAATAAAATGTTTTGAATTATTGGTTTCATCAATCCAATTTTTACTCGATGTGGCTTATAATAAGACAAGACTTATTTTCTGCAAAGAATCCATTTTTTCATGGCTTGATATTTGTATGAGCTGTGTTGGGCTGGGTTCCAGAACCTTGTCTACTGCCAACATAGGCAGCTACTTTCTAGTCTCACATAGCCAGAACTTATATAAACATTTATAAAACAACAGAATTTATAAAACATTCCGTAGAATTCATCCTAAAAGTGGACGTATGCACAAAAATCTAGATTCTGCTTACGCACAAAATGATTTATAAAACCATGCGTACACCAGAACCTGCGCAAAAATCCCTTTATAAATCCCAGTCAGTGGAAGATTGTCCGTAAGTGCATCTCCACCCTGTCTCCTCCCCTAAATCACCATATATGGAGCTTACGACGCCTAGTTTTACTATGCATAACCTCATCTGCATATCATTTCCATATCAAAATATTCATAAAACAAAATAGCAGCTAGAGCTACAATAGCTATTTCTCAGATAAAGTTTTAGAATTGAGAGTTGATTTATTAATTTACACTGTCCAAATAATATTTTAAATGTTTTTAAATGAAAATGAAATCGAATTTATGCAGTTTTGCTGCTAAGGTGAACATCTTTTAGGATGTCTAGGATATTTCAGTGGATACAGATATAGGTCTACTGATTTATTGTCTGACACGGCGCTTCACTGACAAAGTATTTTAAAAAGGAATCGTATAAATCTTACCGTTTTCTTGAAGTTGTATCCTTCAAATACAGTGGTATTATTCATAATTGTTCAGACATCAACCCCTCTGTCCAGCTGCGGTTGTACAGTAAGATATTATCATTGAACCTGTTCAACCGGACAATAGACCGTCGAATCCAGCGGTGTCTTTCATTATCACTGATCATCGCTCTCGCTAGTTTAAAGAGGAATTAATGTGCTCCTGTCACTCCTCACCGTCATTAAAACAACGTGATCAAAAGTTGCACATCCACTATCTAAATCCATATCATTTTTGTTTATCTTCTGCATAATGACTTTATGTAATTTTAGGGCTTATTAATGTAAATGTGTATATCAAAGTGAAAATAGAGTTTAAAATCCTTCTATTTACTTCATTACTTTTCTCACTCTAGTAAAAGTGTTCGTACGGATGGGTCAGAGTTTGCGTGAAAGTGCGCAAATTTTCCCGTCAAGTTAGTTATTATAAATCCCATCGCTTGCGTAAGAAGTAGCGTATGCCTCTTTCAGGGCATGTTTTGTGCGTACGTGACGGTTATAAATGAGTATAAATGACTCCAGCACAACTATCATTGGCCTAGAACTGCTCTACTGACCGACATGTAAAGCAACCAATCACAGTTCAGCATCATGTTTACGGGTGTGAAAATGTAAAACCGATGTGCCTCCAATTACAGACCGGCATGCATCTTATAAATGATTCATTCAAGAAAGTTGTGCAAGTTTAAAATCCAGCATTTAGTTGATCCTGATAAGTGTTCATTGCCACAGTTGTAAACACGAAGGCTTTCTTTTTCCATGAGGGGGTTTGGCATCATGACCGCTTTGTTTCCAAGCGGACTGTAAAAGAACTCGACGCACACATCTCCCAGAAATCCTGGAGAATTAAACCAATCAGATGACATCTTCGAAACTCCCATTTTGTGTGCCAACAGTCCGTGGGTGTGACGTCTGAGGCTGAGATTAGCAGAATGCTAATTAAAATACGACCACAAGTGACCACTTTGGCACATTTAGCTACTCTGTGCATCTTACAAATCACAGCTGATTTCGGTAGAGTTTGGCGTTAGCATATAGCAAAACTAAGGATGTATTACTCTAAAAAGCACACATTGTAATTCTTTCTGGAAGTTTCTGGTGCTTCACCAGAAGGAATTAAAGTAGATGTGGCTTTTATTTCTACAAAGATACCATTGTACTTTTGAGACTCCTCATCTTTGTAATAAAAGTTGTCCACGGCAACAGTCGCAACATAAACACTTAAAAATGATCATCTCTCAACTGACCACTGCTGAATACGGCGGTCAAATTAAAATGCTGCTTTTGTCAGTGGCAGCTCACAGGGTTTTAGGACCGGGCTTTAGTCTTGACTTGGTTTCTTCTTTTGTCCTCAGGTTTTGAGTATTTTGAGGCCAGTGCCAAGGACAACATTAATGTGAAACAAACCTTTGAGCGCCTGGTAGACATAATCTGCGAGAAGATGTCGGAGAGCCTGGATGCAGCTGATCCTGCGGTGACGGGAGCCAAACAGGGGCCACAGCTCACAGAGCAGCCCGCCGCTCCGCACCAGGACTGCGCCTGCTGAAAATCCCACGGCTCTTTCCGCACTGCCTTGCACCAACACACACAAAAAAACAAGTTTAGGTATTTAAAAAGAACAAGAAACATAAAACCTTCAGTTTCCCTCACTGCCCCTCCCCCTCCTCTCTGATGTCTTATTTTAACACCGAGCTTTTACTCAACGTGCAATCCATTACATTTGAAAAGGAAAGCCATAGCACCCTTTAAGGGTTTGATTAGGCTTGATTAAGCCCGTGTTATGTTTTAAAGACTTGATGATTAGGTCTGAGTTTAAATTTTAGGGGTGTGTTATTAGGCCCAAGTTTGGCGTAGCACACAGAATCGGTTTTACTTCATATTTCTTTTACTCTTCCATTTATTTATGAACAAATATAAAAATAGAGGAATGGGGAGAGATTTCTGTATATTTATTCCAAAAGTGTACATAATGAATACAGTTCAGTATTTAAATGATACAGTAAGAGATACATATCTAAAATGTTTTTGTTTTTTTTTTGAAAATGACCAATTCAGTCAAATATAAAGAAAGTTATAGAAGTCAATTAATGCTGTTCTCATGGTAATTCTTTGCAGTGTGCATCACCAACCTTGCTTATTTGTATCGGTGACATTGTACCTTGTTCACTGCCTTGCCTCATGTAATTTCAGTCCCGGGACTGAAAGCCGGATATCATACACAAACATTCCTTAATGTAAATTTGCATGGAAGGAAATAAAGCCATTTAGGCAAATAGTGGTAGGATTCCTTTCCAAATGCTTTGTTAGATCTAGTCAAAACCAGAGTCCAATTGACAGCCATGTTATTGCTTATTTCATTATAGCAGTAGAGGCATAAGCTCAACCTGCTTGCCATCAATACTACTCTTATATGCTCTCAGAATTTTGCAATTTCTCAGATTTGACTGCAATTTCCAGTCTTTATAGACTGGCGTGTCCTATCAAAAGAAAGGACATCAGTTTGCAAAATCAAAACAAAGAAGAAAAAAAAAAAGAGTCCACGACGAGTATTAACGTTTACATGTGTAAGACCCTCCCTGATTATTCCTGCATCTTTCCTTTGCTATTCTGTCTTCCTTTAGTGAACTTACTGTAAATACATTTGAGTCTTTGGTTTTATGTGTGAACTGTGTTGTATCAATTCTAGGCTTTAAAAAAATCTAGGTGATGTTAAGAAAAATACAAAAAGAGGATATAAAGGGTGTTCTTTACCTGCTATTGTGTATGCCTGCTTGTGAATGAATGTCACTTGATTACAGAGCAATATTGAAGAAAATACCTTTTCATGTGTTGCTGATCATTTATCATTCTGTTAACATAAACGGAACATTTTTTCGTAGGATGTGATGGAAATGTGATTAAGTGGTTTAAATCCTAGTTGAAAAGTACTGTTGTAAGCCAAAGGACGCGATAGACTGACTGTCACATCTACCATGGAGCTGGTTTGCTGAATTCAAAAGCTTGACTGTAAATGCTGTTCATTCTTTAAAACATCAAATCATGCTGAAAAAGAAGAAGTTTAATGTAGATATCTGCAGAGCCATCGCTAAAATCCACGAGGCCCCAGACACGTTCATTGTAGCTCGGTCCCTCTCTTCTGGAACCAGTGAGCAGATGATTCAATAGATGGACTTTAGTAAGCCCCTCTCATGGCCTGGAAATCAGAAATGAGAAGATAATATGATCGAATCTTCATTAACACGGTCAAGCTCGGATCAGTTTATCATCACTAAGAGTTTGTTCTCCATTTCCTACATTGTTATACAGAATTATTTTATTCATGCTTTCCATTGTGATTTTTTTTAATTTGATTTTTTTCTGATAATCAGAGTGTAATGTACAAGGAAAAAAAAAACACTAATATGCAGTAGTAAATGTACTGTACTTACAATAAGGGGTTTGGTGTCAAAGTGTCCAGTGGTGAAATTTACCAAATCAACTGTCTATGTTGTGAAAATGATTGAACTTATAAAAATAAAGGTTTGTGCTGTTTACTTCAGACTATGTTGAGTCTTTGCCTGTTTTTATTGATTTGTTTGGTCAGGCCTACCGCTTAAATCAGGGGTGTTCCTTCCTGGAAGGCCACCATCCAGCAGAGTTTACCACTAATTAGACACACAGAAACTAGAAACTTACTAGAAACTTCCAGACATGTGCTTTTGTAGCTCCACTCTGCTGGACAGTGGCCCTCCAGGAGCAGAGTTTGACACATGGTCTGAACTGAACATCTTCCAATGCTGTTTGATTGAAAAACAGCCGCTAGGGGGAGCTAAAGATTCAACTATAGATGTTGATCTAAATATAGCAGCACTCCCACTCTTAGATGAAGGCTGAATCAGCTGTTGTCATAGGGTACTTCTGAACCAGAAGGCTGCATCCAAGTAAGGCCGCATATCTCGACTGCCACGTCATCAAGTGCCACTGAGGCCGTGTCAGTTTGAAGGATCCTTGGCTGCCTTTCGCATCCATCGTCTTTAAATCACCCACAATTAGAGCTGCAAGATTAGTTGAAATAGATTTTTTCCGATTTTTAATGATATAAATATGTACACAGGGTGTTAGTGTGATCCGTAGTAAATGATGTCATCTGCCCCGCACTGTGAGTCACTAGTGTCCACCCTCGGCGAGCCAACTCCACGTCCCACCAACCACCTGTGCTTGTTTGCTCAATATATATATATTTTTTATCAATAGGCTGCTGTTATCAGAAATTATTGTTTTGTAACTATAACATAACTCCTGAATAAAAATAAAAATGTATAAAAAATATATATTTTAAACGGATTTGATTGGTTTGTCGATAATGAGCGCGGAAATGTGCTAAGTATAGCGCTGCTGCTCAACATTAGCTCTCATTTTCTAAACAACTTTGCGGAGCTCTCTCGTGACTATAGATATACGGCGTTTATTAAATCAAAGACCATCAAAGTTTGCAGGAGAGATCAGCGAGGTAACGTTAGGAGAAAGCCAGAGTGTTGCAGCGAGACGCACTAGTTCTGCTGAGATCTGAGAACTATTTTCAGTGCAGAAATAGAACAAAAGCAGTCAATATTCTAAAGTGTTAGTGACTTAATATTAAGTATTTGTTTATTGAACTGTCATATGAAATCAGTGTCACTTTTCAATCGTGGTATTCGGCACTACTGATCGTGTGATGTTGCTTAACTGTATCATATGTTATATAAAAACTCCACATTTTGAATTTTTACCCCAGCATGCAGCCGCAGCTTGTCTGTTTAGGCAGGTGGGGCAGAGCCCACCAAAATATTCATCCAAGCGTAGATCTCTACATGTAGGAGGCCAGCTAGTAGTTGTGCGAGTAAACCTCACTCCTCTGACCTGAAGAGATGTGGGGTTCGAGGCCCGCTCGGAGCAGGTTGAGTAGGACACCTGGGTAGAGGGGTTACGATGGTGCCGTGACCCGGGTGGGAGTGAGGTTTAGGGGGGTGAGTGTAACGGAGGCCAGCTAGTAGTTGCAGTGCGAGTAAACCTCACTCCTCTGACCTGAAGAGATGCTTTTAGCCTCCTTGTTAGAGCGCCCGACTCTCGTGCCAGAAGACCCGGGTTCGAGGCCCGCTCAGAACAAGTCGAGCAGGACCCAGGTAGAGGGGTTACATATACACTGAGTTAATAATGCATTCTGCAACAGATATTTATTCAGATTTATTCACTATTTTTAAGACGTAACGTGAGTAGATTATATTAAAATGTAGCGATTCGGCAGGCATGTATACTAAGCGGGGCAGCCGGTCTCAGAGCCCTCCCCAGCTATTCCAATGTAAATCTGTGGTGAAAAATGGAACTGCAGCCCCCTCTCATACAGAGCTGTATCCCTTCTAGCCATTACCCAATGGGGGCAGGTTTCTGGCTGCCCCGCTTATTTCCACGTGATGTTACTTCGCGTAAATCTCGCTCCAGACCAAGACAATATCAGTCCGCTTCAGCGATGTGTCTGTATCGGGTAAGGAACTAGTTGGCATTTCGGTTCTTCCTATGTGGATTAGCGTATTAAATTAATGAGAGTATAAATCCTTTAGTTCAAACATGCTCATATGAATAGCTTTTATATACAGTATATACAGTATGTTTTTCTGAGAATAGACATGTTTTCTTCACTGGAATTCCTATATAAATTGCAATATTCTAAAACAACATTTGAACGCAATAAATACTACATTAAGGCAATTTGAAGATGACATTCTACGCGTTTGTCGTGTGTACAAGTCTATCATCATTAGAGCGCCACCCTCTGGCTGAATAACGCAAGGACATTATAATTTGTTTTAGTCAATGTCGTCCAGGCATGTTTCTTTGCCGGAAAGCATACCTTGTAGTTGGCGTAATTTGAAGGGGCGTGGTTTGTAATACTGCGGGACGCAGACAGACCTTTCTCACTGGAGCAAGTGAGTGGGGGCGGGGCTAATTTGCATATTCATAGAACTGAGTATAGTAAATGAGGCAAAGGTGTAGAGTTACATTCAAACTATTTTTTAAAAAAATGTTTAAATATGCCATTTTCAAAAAAACGTTTAAATATGTAATTTTGGTGATCAAAGATGAGTTTTAAGGAATAAAATTATTGACTACAGGGGGACTTCAAATTAATGGAAATAGACTAGGTGCATAAGATGGCGTCCATCAACTTCCTATCAGCTATGAGTGCGCGCGTCAGTACATACGATCTAAGCTTTTCCGCACTGCTAATAACAAGAGTTTTGACATCGACTTGAAGATCTAGCCAACGTTAGTAATTACAAATAAGCAGATTCATGATTAAAGAAAGGGGACTGGCCTTCCAACGGGAGTAACGAAATACAAGTAACTTAGTTACATTTTTAAAATACAAAATTTGAGTAACTGTATTTCATTACAGGTACATTTTAAATGGGTGGTAATCAGATTACAGTTACATCTGAAAAGTGTTTTAGATTACCAAAGTGATTACTTTGAGTTTTAATGTCATTTAAACAGCAATTGGTGATTCTCTGACTCTGACCGTCTGAAAAAGAGGAGTTAAGTTTCATCAACATTTTAATACTTTTAAGAGGATCATAAAAATGTTGTTATTTTTATTTAGCTCTGTCCTGAACAAGACAAAATGACTGAATTTATAAAAATAAATTGCAAAACAGTCAACTGAACTGTCCTGTCATGACCTGATGATCCACGACTGTTTTCATGTTTTGTGAGTCATTTTATAATTCACTCGTCACTGAAACTTTTTCTCACAATTTGTTTGCATTTCACAATTCTGATTTCTTTTTCTCAGAATTGCGCGATTTAAACTCACAATTGCAAGTTATAAAGTCAGAATTATGAGATATAAACTTGCAATACTTGCAAAACTTTTTTTCTTGCAATTGTGAATTTAGTATGTGAGTTTATATCTCATAATTCTGACTTTTCTCAATATTGTGAGTTTATATCTCATAATTCTGACTTTTCTCAATATTGTGAGTTTATATCTCATAATTTTGACTTTTCTCAATATTTTGAGTTTATATATCATAATTCTGACTTTTCTCAATATTGTGAGTTTATATCTCATAATTTTGACTTTTCTCAATATTTTGAGTTTATATCTCATAATTTTGACTTTTCTCAATATTAGTGAGTTTATATCTCATAATTTTGACTTTTCTCAATATTTGTGAGTTTATATCTCATAATTCTGACTTTTCTCAATATTTGTGAGTTTATATCTCATAATTCTGACTTTTCTCAATATTGTGAGTTTATATCTCATAATTCTGACTTTATAACTCGCAATTGCAACTTTATATCACACAGTTCTGAGGGAAAAAGTCAGAATTGTGAGATAAAAACTCGCAATGACCTTTTTTGTGTTTGTTCCACACTTATTAGTATTCCAAAGTATTCTAAAGTATTTAGATTAAGTTACTAAACTTGAGTAATGTAACGAAATATGCTACAAATTACTTTTTAAAGCATGTATTTTGTAATCTGTAGTGAAATATATTTTAAAAATGACCCACCCAGCCCTGCTCGTCACGCTATAACTCCGAAAGAAGTTTTCACTGGTTTCCTGTAGATAGTGTGGTACGGGCTCACTGGCTAATCAAGACAACTACCAGTACGGACCACTGGTAACTCAATGATGATTAACTCTGGACTCTTGTATTAATGACATTTCACTTTTTGCTTTTTCTGTGCTTGATAGTTTCTAATGAATGTATTTCTAATCTAATAGTTTCTTTTAACTACTTTCCAATGAATGTTTTATAATTTTGTTAAACATTTACTTGAATTGATTCAATAAACAGCCTTTCGTTGACATCTTTTACATTATTAAAAAGGTAATTGTTTTCAAACAAAACTACACATATATGAACTCTTTAAACCCCCTCCTCCACAACTTGTTATGAGATGAGCAGTTACACATTACAACTAAATAAAGTTCAGAGTTCTGCATTGTTTTACACTTCTGGAGTTGCTGGAGACTGCACACAAACTACAACCCGCTTCACTGGTAAAGGATGTTGGTGGGATGTAGGACTACTTTCCTGGACTTTCCCAAAAGCGGAGTCCAGCAGTGGGATGTCAGCATTTATCGCCATGGTGGTGATGAGTGGAGCGATGTTTGGCAAGAAGTCTTTGAACACCTCGTCAACTCTGAGGCAGCTCCCCACTGCTTTGTAACGTGTGCGCCTTTGGATCATTTAATTTCACAATTAGGACTTTAAGAACAATTTTACACTCAAACAACAATCAAAGTTATATAGTAGGCCATACAATTACAATAGATATTACCTTACACCGTCAGCAACCATGAACTGCCTTGGCTTTGTGGAAATGAACACCATGTCACGCTTTCACACCCTACTGAATACACAAAAGATTGATCAAATTCATTTAAATTGTTGATCCAACATACTA
Source organism: Zacco platypus (assembly GCA_038088235.1). Classification (NCBI taxonomy): domain Eukaryota; kingdom Metazoa; phylum Chordata; class Actinopteri; order Cypriniformes; family Xenocyprididae; genus Zacco; species Zacco platypus. The sequence continues at coordinate 26,404,985 of CM076064.1, forward strand.
GATCAGCTCTTTACACCTGAAAAAAAATACTATAGTAATTTATAGTAAATACTATAGTGTTTTTGAACCATACTGTAGTAAAAACTAAAGTATACTATAGTATTTATTGCAGTTAATACTACAGTATGCTGTTGCATTCATTAACTAAGTGTTGAAAAATACTATACTACAATTTACTGTAGTTTACTATAGTATTTTTGCTCATCAAACCATGGTTTGGCTGTGAACACATACTCAGCATGGTTCTTGGCCCGTGCCGGAGCTGCTCTGTATGTGACGGGGTACAGCGGCAGGTTCAGAGTGAACAGCAGTGCATTGTGGGTGCAGAGCGCTCTTCCAGCCACACAGGAACACTCTGACACTGAGATGTCAGCTGGTGAGCGGTCCTCAATCTACACATTAAAACAAAATGTCTGTCACTTCACATTCAGGACACAACTTCAATACAAAACAAAGTGTGACAGCTGAGAGCAGGCTGATCAGGTCAGTCGTAGGGATGGGAATAGCCTCAACCATGTCAGGTCATCAATGGCATCACACACAATGCTGTAATCTAAGGACATCAAATAGATCCACCTTCATCAGCTGTCTCCATTTACTCAGCTTCATATGGTGTTAGTAAAACAGTGAACGTTGAATCCATAACACAGGTACAGGGTACCGAATCAGCCAATGAACTATAAAGATGACTGGACAGTGCATGGATTATAATAAACATACAGTAAAGAGCAGCAGCCGTCACAAGCAGTTTCTGTGTTTCCATGAAAGCTAGGTGTGTTTAGGTCATTTATTTGTCATTTTGCGTCACAGGATGCAAAGTGGAAAAAAAGATATAACTTTCATGCTACACACACACATCTGGCTAATGTTTTTTTTATTAATTTTTTCATTCAACTTTCATAAAAACATACAATGACATTTAACATAAGAAAAAAAACTGAGATTGGGGATACATATAACAGATCTTACAGCAAACATGGTAAAGTATTATTATTTTTTCAATATAAGAGATGTTTTTATACATTTCTTGTTTCTGTTGATTGAAACCAATGAGTCAGAAAACATTTCAAGGTCTTTACAGATTAAACGAGGGTGTAATAGACATTACATTAGCTTTATGTATATGAAACTTCCCAAGAATAATAACTAACTTTAATGCATCATCAATTATTATCAGTTGATGTTTGAATCCTAAATTACAGGTTAACCTCTCCTGACCACATCAAAACCACAGAAAATGAACTTGATTGAGGCTTTGGACTTAATCGAACATCATCAAAACACTTTCCACTGATCAAACAGCCTGTCGAGTTGTCAAAGTTAGCCAGTAACGTTAACTAGAGCTAGCTTGCCAGTCAGTTAGATAATGTTGTATAACTTACCTTCATAGATGTGGATGTAACTGTAGATATATACATCCTGAAGCCCTTTTGCTGCTCAGGCTGAGATTGCTGACTGTTACCTTTGGTAAGTGTTTTTCTTATTACAAAAGGAAACAAGTAGAAGAAGGCAGTACTGAAATATAAGAGAACAGAGCACAACAACAACAACAATAACTAAAGGTAAAACAAGAGAAGAAGAAAATAAATTACACAGCAGGGTCTTCTCATTTAAAATTCCTCAATAAAGTAAATATTCTTTTTCCTGTTGTGCATTTTAACATCCTTAAGAGTTTTACAGTACAACCAAAACTCTTTTTGAAAAAATTTCTTCCAAAATTTAAATATTATTTAGCAAAAATCGAATATTTATATCTTCCATTAGTATACCAAAAAATGTATCATTTTTAGAAAATTGAGAAATCACATTAATAGAAACTTCAAGCCACTCACACATATCAGACCAAAAAGCTCTAGTGAATTTGAAACAACTGTACATTTATTTTTTGACTTTAATGTCACAATCACAGAAATCATTCATACCATCATGTCTCGGAACCGGAAGCGTACAAGCGTACGTTCAAGAAAGCGGAAATAGAAAAACATCATCCCGTGCAACACCGCCATAAGCAGCTTAAACCGGCCGGCGTAAACGCTCCGGTATAGACAACTCCAACGGTTTAACGAAGGTACTTGATTCTGCATGATCATTTTTTAGCAGAGTTTCGGATGGTCAGCAGTGTTTGCCTGTCATAGACGATCGCAAACACACCGGCGCCATCTTGGAACCGCTTCATAAACAAATTAAGAACTGTGTATTGTATTTTTATGAGTGTTGACACGAAATAAAAGGCGTTATTACTACAGCAATGGATTTATTGTGTAAAGCATATAAACACACGCCACTTCAATTTCTAAATCAAAACAATTCGGCTGCGCTGAAGCGCCGCTCTGTGACGTCATAGTAGCGCGTTCTACTGGTGACGTCAGTGAGCTAGAGGGTATAAAGAGCCCGCGCTCTCTTCAGCAAGATCACTATTGACTCGTTGGTTTTGTATGTGCGATTTTTGTGTCGGTATACGGTTTTGCATCAGTCTATAGCTTTTGATCGGTGTGCAATTTGAATCAAGTGTTTGATTTCCACTCAGCATCTGATTGTGAATCTGCATTTTCATTCAGTGTGCGACTTTTGTTCAGTGTACATCTGTGTACAAGAACAGCTGCAATTTTTACATAGCATCTTTCTGATCTGCGTACGCTTTCAGATCACAAAATTTTACTTCGTTGTAGGATTTTTAGATCAGTTTAGATCAGAAAATGAACAGCAATCAATTTCGCAGGCTCAGGCCACTGGCTTGTGTCAGTCCTTCCCAGACGGCACAACCTTTATTGCCTGCACTGCGTCCACTTCCACCGCCTAAGAGAACCACTGAAGGCGTTGCGACGAAGTGTTCTGTTGGAACAACTAAACTGCCTCCACTTCCACCGCCTAGGAGGAACTTCGAAGGCGTTGTGACGATGTGTTCTGCAGAAAGAACTGGACTGCGTCCACATCCACCGCCTCGGAGAACCACTGAAGAGTTTGAGAAGTTGATGAAGGTAAGAAGGTTTTCATAGTACTGAATGTTTTTTTTTTCAAACCTCTTTAATTGTTATTAATATTAAGCCTGCATTCATATGTTAAGAATAGTATGTGTGTTCTTATTCATTTTTATCGTCAACAGGAGTTTACTAAGTCCAGGTTCCCCAGCGAACCGTCAGTCCGGCTTCCTTCTGTCCTCGAACCTTCCAGAGGTGAGCTAGTCGAGCAATCTGAAACTGGTTTTTGAATTCAAACAAAAGTTCCTTCATGAGAACCATATTAACATGAAATGAATGTGATGTTTTATTGCAGGACGGTATCGATCTACGTTTACATACGGCGTCAGTGCTCAAAGATTCCAGGCAGATCTCTTAAGAGAATGGGGTTACAACAAAGTATGTATTGTAAATTTGTATATTTTGATTGTTCCGGTTCAAATGAATCTGATATTTTGAAATATGAAATATCTACTGCTTGAAAATGAAGTGAATTATGTTTCATTTGTGTGTAGCATCTGTACTCCTCTAACTCTTTTTCTTTCACAGTTTCTTGAACAGGAAAGAGAAAAGGATCTTTGTAATGCCGCCAAACAAGTTTCTCAGGAGAAAAGTGCCCCAACCAAAACTGAGCTGAAGGGCGAAAATGATTGGGCCGATTTTATGCTCAATTTTAACACCTGTTCAGAAGCCCTGAAAGCCACAAAGTACTTACGTTTAAATCATTGTTTTTCTATTTCTGCAAATCCCAGCCGTGCTGCTTCTGATAACATTGTTCATAACCATCTCTGTTACTGTAATCTGTTTCAGAAAAGTCTCTGAGCCTAAAATAAAAAGGGAAGAGGTGGATTTGACTGGAGAGTCTGAGGAAGGGAACGGCAACCCTGAGGAGATGGACTCTGAGCTGATGGACCTTAAAGAATCTATACTTTGGGAATATACAGAAATTAAGATGGAAATGAATGAACAGGAAAAGGACCTCAAGCTCCGTCAGGATAAAAATGAAGAGCTGTAAGTTTCTTGTGCAGAACTGTGGCTTTGATTTCTTCGCTCTCATCTGTGGGAACTGAAGACAGTAACAGAGTTTTGTCTTATGTGTTTTTGTGCAGTAAACAGGAGGTAGAGCGCATTAGAGAGAGGATTTTGAAAACCGAGAACGTCATCGAAAAGAAGAAAGAGAAGCTAAAAATGAAGAGCAGCTCCCAGGCTAACAGAAAGAGAGTAAGTACAGAACGTGTCCCATCTACAGCTGTTACAGCATCACACACATCCAAATGTAATGAAACACTGTATGGCTGATCTGTCCTGTCATCTCATCTTTTTGTTTTTGTCTCACCAGATATTTCTATATGAGAAGTTGGCTGAGGTTCACAAGCAGTGCTTTGATCGTTTCTGCTGTCCTGATTTTGTTTCCGTGATGCTGCAAGATTTCGACGAGTGGTTTTCCGACTGGTTGGCAAGAGTGCCAGCTGAGACACTCGGCAGAAAACAGCGGTTCTTTGCGAAACGCTTTATGTACAGGTGAGATATAAAAATGCATGTCTTCATGACAAAGCGATAAAGTTACGGTGATGATCATCAGTGGCTATAATATTTTTGTGGTTTGAGTGACCTCTTAATAATCTCACTCTTGCTTTCTCTTTTTCACAGACGCGGGGGACAGTCACAAGCAGAATTGGAAGCACTGAGAGAGGAACGGAGGCAGAGAAGACGGCAGAGAGCTCTGGAGATAGCTCTTGCTCCTCCAGTGAAAATAGTAAGTGGCACACAGAAGCGGGACTACATACCCCATAACTTGTTTTGTCTTGTGCATCAAATATTGTAATATGGCAAATTGTGATATTGTAAATATTGTAGCATTGTAAATTGTGTGATGCTAACTTAAAAATCACGTCTTTATTGCAGAGCGGGAGAAAGCTGATGCCACGCAGCCCGCCTCCAAAGAAGGTTATAAAGAAAGAGGAGCCGCTGGCAGCCAAGAACCAGTGGTAGAGAAAGAGATGGAAGGATGAGGGGGTAAAGAGGGGAGGGAGAAAAAAAAATTTCGGCGTTCCCTGCTCCTCCCCATCATGGTGGACGGTAGCAGGGTCTGGCCCCAGCAAATGGCGGCGGCGACTCCTCTCCCTCGTGTACGGTAGCCACCCCTACTTAACCCAGGTGGGCAACAGCGAGTTCGCGAGCCCTCTTCTGCGATACCTGGCGGTGGTGTTGGATACCCTCGGCGGACTGTGCGACACTCCTCCGCTGCCCTATGGAGGCGACAGCCCCTCTGGCTTCGGGCAGCCGGCAGGAGTCTCCCGTACCCTACTCATCCCCATCATGGCGGACAGCAGCAAGCTCCGGCCTCAGCACGCGGCGGCGGTGACTCCTCCGCTCCCTCTCGGATGACAACCGCCCCTACGCTGCCTAGCGGACAGCAGCAAGTTTGTCCGTCCCTCTACCAAGAACCAGCGAATGTTCCCCGTAATACTTGGTCCGGTTCCCAAAACGCGCTCTCTTCTGCGATGCCTGGCGGTGGTGCTGGATACCCTCGGCAGACGGTGCGACACTCCTCCGCTGCCCTGTGGACGCGACAGCCCCTCTGGCTTCGGGCAGCCGGCAGGAGTCCCCCGTTCCCTGCTCCTCCCCATCATGGGGGACAGCAGCAGGCTCCGGCCTCAGCAAGCGACGGCGGTGACTCCTCCGCTCCCTCTCGGATGACAACCGCTGCCTACCGGACAGCAGCGAGTTTGTCCGTCCTCCTGGCAAGAACCAGCGAATGTTCCCCATAATACTTGGTCCGGTTCCCAAAACGCACTTTCTTCCAGCCCTCTTCTGCGATGCCTGGCGGTGGTGCTGGATACCCTCGGCAGACGGCGTGACACTCCTCCGCTGCCCTGTGGATGAGGCCTCCAGCCTCAGACTAAAAACGCATCTATTTAACCTGGCATACACATGACGCACTATAAATTTTTGTCTTCATATCCGTTAAAGGAATGTTAGGCTGCATAGATCAGGTCAGCCGGAACCGGGAACACTTCCTATAACACCAGATGTACTCGTCACATCTGAAGAAGAATGGCGTCTACGCTAATTTTTGTCTCTCTGCTTATCCCGAGGTTTACCAATTAACGTGATTGGCTGGATCCGGACCATGTCCGGGAAATCGGACAAGTGTTCACTGTTGGCCAGAGGAGAACTGGCCCCCCGACTAAGCCTGGTTTCTCCCAAGGTTTTTTTCTCCATTTGTTGGAGTTTTGGTTCTTGCCGCTGTTGCCTTTGGCTTGCTTAAGTTGGGGACACTTGCTTGATATTCAGCAGTGATTTTGATATGCCTGCATTGGCGCCGTTGTATGCGAACTGAGCTGAGCCGGACAATTACGTCACTGTTTTCTGCAGTGCTGCTATACCTAAATTAACTAGACTAATAACTACTGATATGCCCCGGGACGCGACAGCCCCTCTGGCTTCGGGCAGCCGGCAGGAGTCCCCCGTTCCCTGCTCCTCCCCATCATGGGTATAAGGGTAGTCGTGGCCTAGTGGCGAGGGAGTCGGGCTTGTAATCTGAAGGTTGCCGGTTCGATTCCAACCCCGGCAGGAATTGAAAGTGGGGATTGTGAATAAACAGCACTCTCTCCACCTTCGATACCATGACTAAAGTGCCCTTGAGCAAGACATCTAACCCCTAATTGCTCCCCTTGTAAGTCGCTTTGGATAAAAGGGGAGGGGACAGCCTCAGCAAACGGTGACTCTTCTGCTCCCTCTCGGATGACAACGTGCCTATGCTACCAATGCGGACGGCAGTGAGTTTGTCCGTCCAAACATTTTTTATGTCCGTCCCTCTACCAAGAACCAGCGAATGTTCCCCGTAATACTTGGTCCGGTTCCCAAAACGTGCTCTCTTCTGCGATGCCTGGCGGTGGTGCTAGATACCCTCCGCTGCCCTGTGGACGCGACAGCCCCTCTGGCTTCGGGCAGCCGGCAGGAGTCCCCCGTTCCCTGCTCCTCCCCATCATGGGTATAAGGGTAGTCGTGGCCTAGTGGTGAGGGAGTCGGGCTTGTAATCTGAAGGTTGCCGGTTCGATTCCCACGCCGGCAGGAATTGAAAGTGGGGATTGTGAATAAACAGCACTCTCTCCACCTTCGATACCATGACTAAAGTGCCCTTGAGCAAGACATCTAACCCCTAATTGCTCCCCTTGTAAGTCGCTTTGGATAAAAGGGGAGGGGACAGCCTCAGCAAACGGTGACTCCCTCTCGGATGACAACGTGCCTACGCTACCAATGCGGATGGCAGTGAGTTTTTTCCGTCCCCATGGCAAGTTACTCCAGCCCACTGCTTTGAGCGCCCATGGCAGCAGACTCTGCTGGCATCGTGGATTTCCCACAGCGGCGAGGATTCTTTGGCAGTGCGTTCCTCCGCCCCAATAAAATTTAATATTAAATATATTTTTTTAATTAAAATTTATTTAAAAAATTGCATTGTCATTTCTTTCAATATTTATTTTAAAACCGCACACATAATACATTAAAATATGGTGTGACTTATGAATATAATAACATGTTTTACTTTTTTTTTTTTTTGAATACATGTGTGTGCACATTATTATTGAAAATTTTAAATATATTTTATTCATTTCTAAGAATCAAGGCCATGTTAATCTTTTTTTTTTTTTTTTTACAGTATTTTTCAGATAACCTAAATAAAGTACTTGATGTTGTAACATCTGTGTTTTCATGGATGCTAATAATCCGATTGTAATCAAAGACCTGTTGTTGTTGAATAGCTTTGTCCCAATTCAGAGGCTACAAGTTCTGATTGAGTGTTCAGTGGGACAGTCTAGCCTAGAGAGGAATGTTCTCGTCACCTAGCGATGAGCGGGAGTAACGTTTGCACTGGACTTTTTTACAAAGTTAAATTCAAGTGTCTGAAAACAAAACGGGGTTCAAAACTTGTAGAAACATGTTCAGCTGTGGTTAGGGTTAGGCAGTGGTGTCTAGTGTTTTGTAGTGAATATACTCTGAATTTTCCCTCCCAGCCTCATACCCGTCCCAGAGCTACACCACCGGAAAACCAGTGTAATATATCTTTTTGTTCAATAATATTTTTGGATTATTATATAAATTTGAGGGTATTTTATAATACTATGCAATATTTATACAATTTTTATTAGCTATGTTTCCCCACTGAAAATAATTTTCAGACCAATTTGTTCTAATATATTTTAATTATTTTTCAATTAAAGCAGTATTCCATGTGAAAATAGAGAATAGGCCTTTAAAATCCATTTTTTTGAAGGTCGATTAGTGCCATCTGGTGGGAGTAAAAAAAGAAAAACTTGTGTAATGCCATGTTGTAACCACTAGATTCCTATATAGTGACCTATGAATTACATATTGGTTTTAGAGCTCAATACTTATTTTTATTAAGTTGTGGATTTGGATTTATACATTCTCAAAAACTGTTTTTTGTCAAGGTTTTAATTTTGGGGGGGGTTGAAATGTTGATTTGAAGTGTCAGTTTTTGCAATAATTTTACTACAGTCAAACCTACTACAGTTTTAACACTTTCGTACTCTTTTCAGAGGGTTTTTAACCAGGATTTCTTCTAAACAGATCACGTCTTTTCTTCTCCGTCATGCTCGTCAACAAGCAGGGCGCGCGATGACAAAGAGCTTCCATTGGTCAATCACACATTTTTTTTAATAGAATAAATTGACTCATTTTTAAATGTTCTTAATAATTTTAACACTTCTTTTTGAACTTCGTTAGAGAAAAATAACATCACCAAATTGTGAATAAATTAAACTATTCCCTTCAATCACATTATGGTTACATTATGCTTGAGGCTTAGGACCTTCTTCAGCAGTTTTGCTCCATCAAGTTCTGAAAAAAGTTTCTGGAACACTTCAGGTTTTTTGGATACTCAAGGTTGAAGGCATAGATCAATCCCATCAACAGTATACACGCTGTGGTTCTGGCACTTTAGTGCCCAAAATAACAACACACACATCTGCAGGGTTCTCCTCAACTGTGGGATTGTGAATCACCACCAACTTCCTTATTTCATTTGTGTGTCTTTCGAATTCATCCTGCTGTTGAAAATAATAAAAGCTAATACATTTTTGTTAGCTTTTGTTAGTTGTTTCTGGGTCCATGCCAATTGTTTGAAGTAAAAACCAAAACCAAAATTCTTCACCCCAGTGTCCCATATTGACACAATCACCAATTTAACCCCTTGCTGTGGATGGAAATAGCTTGTCATGCTTTTAAGTAGATTTTTACGCTGGAACAGATCACCCCTTTAGGAGAGAAATGTCACCAAAGAACAAAGGAATAACAGAGCTGCCACTACCTGACAATATGAGAGAACCTTTCAAATTTCATAATTAAATGTCCCCCATCTGTACCTTTCATTCATTTCTGGCATGTATATGGAGGTCAAACCAATGAATAGGACTGGGTAGGTTACTTTTAAAATGTATTTCACTACAGATTACAAAATACATGCATTTAAAAGTCATTTGTAACGTATTTTGTTACATTACTCAAGTTTAGTAACTTAATCTAAATACTTTAGAATACTTTGGAATACTAATAAGTTTGGAACAAACACAAAAAAGGTCATTGCAAGTTTTTATCTCACAATTCTGACTTTTTCCCTCAGAATTGCGTGATATAAAGTTGCTATAGCGAGTTATAAAGTCAGAATTATGAGATATAAACTCGCAATATTGAGAAAAGTCCGAATTATGAGATACAAACTCACATACTAAACTAACAATTGCAAGAAAAAAAGTTTATATCTCCTAATTCTGACTTTATTACTTGCAATTGTGAGTTTAAATCTCGCAATTCTGAGAAAAAGAAGTCAGAATTGTGAAATGCAAACTTGCAGTGATGAGTGAATTATAAAATGACTCACAAAACATGAAAACAGTCGTGGATCATCAGGTCATGACAGGACAGTTTTTTTTTTATAAATTCAGTCATTTTGTCTTGTTCAGGACAGAACTAAATAAAAATAACAACATTTTTATGATCCTCTTAAAAGTATTAAATGTTGATGAAACATTACTCCGCTTCTTCAGACGGTCAGAGTCAGAGAATCACCAATCGCTGTTTAAATGACATTAAAACTCAAAGTAATCACTTTGGTAATCTAAAACTTTTCAGATGTAACTGTAATCTGATTACCACCCATTTAAAATGTAACTGTAATGAAATACAGTTACTCAAATTTTGTATTTTAAATACGTCGTTACTCCCCAACCCTGCAAATGAACCATCAATATCAAGCATTAACTTGCTAATGTTCCCCACCAAAGGTTAAATACTTAATATTTATCAATGTACAATTAAAAAGTAAAAAATAAATTCCATTGCAGCATATTTTCCTCAACTAGCTTTTCTAAACATTGCTAGCATGGCATTCTAAAAATATGACGACCGTTTTTTTTTTTATAAAGGTGGGCCATGATGTACTCAAATTTAACTAAACCCTCAAAATGTAATATAAATCATAATTAATGCTCTCACATGTATTTCTTAAACGGTTAGTTCACCTAAAATGAAAATTCTGTCATCATTTTGTCATCAAATCCATAAGACTCTGGATAATTGACAAAACACAAATTAAGATATTTTTAATGATACCTGACAGATTTCTGTCGCTCCACTGAAAGTCTATTCACACAAAACTCTGAAACTTCATAAATAACATTGTAAAATAATTCCATATGAATCAAGTGGTTTAATCCAAATCTTTTGAAGAAAAATGATCGCTTTATATGATGGGCAGATTTAATTTAGGATTTTATTCACATGAAAACAATGATCAGCAAACAATGTTTGCATCATCCAGTTTGGCAAAGGAAGCTGAAGTTTGCTTTTGCTTGAAATGTTTGAACCAATGAGGTTCATTCTCTTGTCTCACAGCACGTTTGTGCCTGTAAAAACCAATGAGGTTTGTTCTTGCGTGTAAAGTAGGAAAGTTTGCGCTTCTGTTTAGGTTCGCTGATCAATGTGTAAATGAGAATACCGGAGAGGGCTCGTGAGGACAGAGCACTAGAGAGGGCTCAGGGAGAGAACACTGGAGAGGGCTCAGGAGGAGAGAGCACTAGAGAGGGCTCGGGAGGAGAGAACACTGGAGAGGGCTCAGGAGGAGAGAGCACTAGAGAGGGCTCGGGAGGAGAGAACACTGGAGAGGGCTCGTGAGGAGGGAACACTGGAGAGGGCTCGGGAGGAGAGAGCACTGGAGAGGGCTCGTGAGGAGAGTGCACTAGAGAGGGCTCGGGAGGAGAGTGCACTAGAGAGGGCTCGGGAGGAGAGAGCACTGGAGAGGGCTCGTGAGGAGAGAACACTGGAGAGGGCTCAGGAGGAGAGAGCACTAGAGAGGGCTCGGGAGGAGAGAACACTGGAGAGGGCTCGTGAGGAGGGAACACTGGAGAGGGCTCGGGAGGAGAGAGCACTGGAGAGGGCTCGTGAGGAGAGTGCACTAGAGAGGGCTCGGGAGGAGAGTGCACTAGAGAGGGCTCGGGGAGAGAACACTGGAGAGGGCTCGGGAGGAGAGAACACTGGAGAGGGCTCGGGAGGAGAGAGCACTGGAGAGGGCTCGTGAGGAGAGTGCACTAGAGAGGGCTCGGGAGGAGAGAACACTGGAGAGGGCTCAGGAGGAGAGAGCACTAGAGAGGGCTCGGGGAGAGAACACTGGAGAGGGCTCGGGAGGAGGGAACACTGGAGAGGGCTCGTGAGGAGGGAACACTGGAGAGGGCTCGGGAGGAGGGAACACTGGAGAGGGCTCGTGAGGAGGGAACACTGGAGAGGGCTCGGGAGGAGGGAACACTGGAGAGGGCTCGTGAGGAGGGAACACTGGAGAGGGCTCGGGAGGAGGGAACACTGGAGAGGGCTCGGGAGGAGGGAACACTGGAGAGGGCTCGGGAGGAGGGAACACTGGAGAGGGCTCGTGAGGAGGGAACACTGGAGAGGGCTCGTGAGGAGGGAACACTGGAGAGGGCTCGGGAGGAGAGAGCACTGGAGAGGGCTTGTGTGGAGAGAGCACTGGAGAGGGCTCGTGAGGAGGGAACACTGGAGAGGGCTCGTGAGGAGAGAGCACTGGAGAGGGCTCGGGAGGAGGGAACACTGGAGAGGGCTCGTGAGGAGGGAACACTGGAGAGGGCTCGTGAGGAGGGAACACTGGAGAGGGCTCGGGAGGAGAGAGCACTGGAGAGGGCTCGGGTGGAGAGAGCACTGGAGAGGGCTCGTGAGGAGGGAACACTGGAGAGGGCTCGTGAGGAGGGAACACTGGAGAGGGCTCGTGAGGAGGGAACACTGGAGAGGGCTCGTGAGGAGGGAACACTGGAGAGGGCTCGGGAGGAGAGAGCACTGGAGAGGGCTCGTGTGGAGAGAGCACTGGAGAGGGCTCGTGAGGAGGGAACACTGGAGAGGGCTCGGGAGGAGAGAGCACTGGAGAGGGCTCAGGAGGAGGGAACACTGGAGAGGGCTCGGGAGGAGAGAGCACTGGAGAGGGCTCGTGAGGAGAGAGCACTGGAGAGGGCTCAGGAGGAGGGAACACTGGAGAGGGCTCGGGAGGAGAGAGCACTGGAGAGGGCTTGTGAGGAGAGAGCACTGGAGAGGACTCAGGAGGAGGGAACACTGGAGAGGGCTCGGGAGGAGAGAGCACTGGAGAGGGCTTGTGTGGAGAGAGCACTGGAGAGGGCTCAGGAGGAGGGAACACTGGAGAGGGCTCGGGAGGAGAGAGCACTGGAGAGGGCTCAGGAGGAGGGAACACTGGAGAGGGCTCGTGAGGAGAGAACACTGGAGAGGGCTCGTGAGGAGAGAACACTGGAGAGGGCTCGGGAGGAGAGAGCACTGGAGAGGGCTTGTGTGGAGAGAGCACTGGAGAGGGCTCAGGGGAAACAGACACAGTCCAAAAGTTTATTAGCAACTGTCCGACGGCCAGTGTGATCATCCCGGCAGGTTCAGGGTGTGGCTTGGGTGCGGCGGCCACCTTTGATGCCGGTTCGTAACGAGCTTAGTGAGCAGCGGCCACTTTTGGTGGTGGCTCGGGAACGGCAGGCCTCTCGCACAGAGGATCAGGACAGAACTCGACGGATTTATTGGAGCGGTATGTGGAGGGTTCTGGTCTAAGGTGAGCTGGAGATCCGACATGCTTCCGGGTAGGGACTTGGCATGAGCAAGAAGAAGATGAAACAGGCCAGGGTAAAAAAATTGGGACTGCACTTTTTGCTCTTAAACCTGTACATCAAAAAGATTTAGGAAATTTGTTAAATATCTTTTTGTTTAAATTATGCTATTTTTATTGTAAAATATTGTTATAGTGTTAGTTAAGTAAAACCATTGTTCATTATAGTTATTTTACCTATATATGTATAATGTGTTCTGTATGAGCCAATCAGATGTGGCTACGTCATTACGGGGGATTAGTTCACTGTTGTTTACGCTTAGCGTTAGTATGCTCACAGGCTTCGGTGCGGATGGTCGTGAAACCCCATCAGCGCTGGGCAAGAGCATAAAACCCCCAATTGTTGTAAGTGTTACTTAACGAATTAAGTAAAGTTCCTGAAACGGATCCTCTTTGTTGTGTGCTTCTCTTTACGCCTACGGACACTGAAAGATCGACCACGAGAAACACAACAATATTTTTGTTCATTACATTCTGTATTTTATCATTTTGAAAATAATTTTGCAATAACAATTACATTAAAAATGTTCATGTGAAATTTAACCTCAGCATGTCTTGTAATTTTGACGCAGTAAAGGCCTGGGTATACTTTACTTTCTGTGCGCAGACACGTCCTCTCCACCTGAGGTAAAATTGGTCTGTGGAAACTAGGACATTTTTTAAATGAAATTTTGAATGTATGGACAAACCAGCGTGTATATATATATATATATATATATATATATATGAGTTTTAGGAGGCTCTTATTTTGAAATGCAACATCAGAATGACCTGAAATGGTGCCGTTGACACTGTGAGAAGGTGTCCTCTCCACCTGAGCTGAAATTGCTCCGTGGAAACTATGTATGCACAAACCAGCGTATATGAGTTTATTAATTATATTCCAACTTATTTTGGAATTCAGCAGCAGACAGTATCAGATTGTGAGGTGTATTATAGAAATTGGCCTGTTAAACATTTATTTATTGTTTTTATTTATTTAAGGTTTTTTATTTACTCATGCAGACTTTTATTTTGGAAGTCAGTATATCATACAGTAACAGGCTGTACTATCATTTTCAGGTGGACTGTAAATATATATTTTTTATTTATATTTATTCATTAGGCCCGTTTTTTTTTTTCATTATTATTCAGGCAGACATTTATTTTGGAATTCGGCAAAGCACAGCGAGGTTTACTAGCATTTTCAGGTGAAAGTGGGCTTTATATATTACATTTATTATAAATAAATGTAATATTTGTTTGTTTAGTTATTTATTTGCATTTATTCAGACAGACTGAATGTATAAATGAATGTGAAATAGTTTCGACAGAGGATTGCTTGTTTTCATTTCAGTTCTCTGACGGTCTTACCGTAATGTATGCGTATACCCCAAAATATAGTGGCGGCTAGATTGACCATGCGTTTCGCGGTGGCTGCTGGCATGACCGCAGTCTTCTGACGGGCATCAGAGTCAATATTAACTCTCACTTCACTTCATTTTTTCCTCCTTCCCTCCATATCATGCATTCGATTAAAACTACAAACACGAATAAATTGGCAAACTACAAACATGGCGGATGCACAAGCCCTACGCCTAAGCAGAGCGATTAACGTTTGAGTGATTAATAATCAGTACCTGATGAAAAAATATGAAATGTAATCCCCATTATATTTCATCAGCAACAGCATTGTGAACTTTCATAACGACGCGTTTGGTCATTAACTTTTAAATGCACCATTACGTAAACAAATTCCTTTGCTACAAAATTTCTCCGAAATGGAAGGAAATGAAATTTAATTGAATGTGGAGGATTTTAACTGTGACAAGATTATTACTGACAGAGACAGAACGTCGGTTACAAACGCAATTACGACGAAGTAGTATGTCCCAGAGATTGCATACTCTTCTGCTACACACTCAGAAGTATGTACTTTTTCTTCACAAAAACAGGACATATTTTTAAGGCACAGCATAAGTAGCCCCTTTAGTTAACGTTGACCTGACTTACGCCACACATCATGTTTTCACACTGTGAAGAATACATCGGGGAGCAAAGAGGGTTACTTTTGATATTAAAGTCTCCAATTTTGTAATGTTTTAAAGAAGTTGAATCAATAAATAGCGTCTAGTGTGTGTTTAATGTGTGGTGACAGATCGCTGTAGCTCCTCGTGAAGCGATCATCTCTTCATACTAGTTCATTTATAGCATCAAATAAACATGAATGAACATCAGAAGGAATGTTGTTTCAAGACGTGATTCAAGTTCTCCAACGTTAATCTATTAACTCCCCTGACCGCTTTAACGGACAGAATGGCTAATGGATTCAGGGTTATGATTCTGTTTCCTGTGGAAACTGAGGAAATGGAACCGCTGGAGGAGTAAATGCCTGCTCCCTTCAATCAATCAATACGATTTAATCCAGTAAACGATCTCTTTGGATCATTCTAATATTGATAATTGTGCGGTCTATCAACAGCGATAACGAAGCCATTGGTTTCCTTTTTAAGAGGTTTTGAACCACTTGCCAATTGACTGCAGATCAGGGTGTTTTTGTCAGCATAACCAAAACCCCGAGTTGACTATGAAGAGCCATTTTGAGGCTCAGGGGTCAGTGATAGAAAAGGGCTCTGATTCACCCTTTGGCATAACTATAAACTTTGGTTTAAAGCAGTAATGTGGAAAAAGCTCGTGACCAAAGCCTTGGGTAGTCATGAATTAATTGGGACTTCTATCAACCGTCATTCAATATTTTGTTTGAAACGGCAGGACCCAACTGTTTCCAAAGAACATGTTTTATTGAAGACCAATACTATCGATTACAACCATAAGTAACTTTTAGCCACTTTACATTTAAATATAATACTACAAAAAAAATTACATTTACAATGAAACATGACAGACATTCAACAACTGTAAAGAGCGCAAGAAGATTCTAGAAGTGCGATTTCATTTTTAAGGTGTGTGCATTGGTCTCCACCACAATGCTTTCAATCCGCTTGTTGTACTGCTCCAAAGTTGTGAGGAGACGATCGTAGATCTCCTGCGGAAGAAAAGGAATAGATATTACAACACGGCCTTAACGTTAATCAACAGTCTCAAGAACAAACAAGCGAATTTAACCAAAACAAGACCGCTTTCTGATGGTTCAGAACACACAGTAGATTGACAGTTCAGAAGTGTTGATGAAGCACACCTGGGCTTTTTGAGTGCGCTGGCTGCACTTTTCTCTGAGCTTCTGCATCTTCTCCTTGAACTGTTTAGTTTCACGGTTGCTTTCTTCTATTATTTTCACAAATTCCTCTCGTTTCTGGTGGATTTTGTCATATTGCCTAAATGAAACACATAAGATTAGAGGAGTGGTTCTCAAACTTTTCATCCAATCAGAGCTGAAGGCGATTATCCAGAGTCCAACTGATGCTCCTCCCTCCATCCTTATATCTGTTGAGTTTGTAGTAGGGGTGTAAAGATACTTCAAGCCAAAATAAAGAAGGTGTTACACAGGGTTGAGGAGTAATGAAATACAAGTAACTTAGTTACGTATTTAAAATACAAAATGTGAGTCACTGTATTTCATTACAGTTACATTTTAAATGGGTGGTAATCAGATTACAGTTACATCTGAAAAGTGTTTTAGATTACCAAAGTGATTACTTTGAGTTTTAATGTCATTTAAACAGCAATGGATGATCCACGACTGTTTTCATTTTTTCTGATGGTTGTTTTTGAGTCTCTTGCAATTGTAAAAAAGGTAATTGAGACTTCCTGGCAATTATGAGTTTGCATCTGACTTTTTTTCTCCGAAATCCAAGATTTAAACTCACAATTGCATTTTATAAATCAGAATTAGGACATTTAAATTCATAACTGCAAGTTTTAAAGTCAGAATTGCATGATGATAACCTTCTTTCCTTGCAATTTTGACTTTTCTCAATGTTGTGAGTTTATATCTCATAATTCTGACTTTATAACTCACTATTGCAATTCTGAGAAAAAAGTCAGAATTGTGAGATAAAAACTTGCAATGACCTTTTTTGTGTTTGTTTCACACTTATTAGTATTCCAAAGTATTCTAAAGTATTTAGATTAAGTTACTAAACTTGAGTAATGTAACGAAATATGTTACAAATGACTTTTTAAAGCATGTATTTTGTAATCTGTAGTGAAATACTTTTTAAAAAAGTAACCTACCCAGCCCTGATGTTACATATGGTAAAAAGTTAACAAAACAGAGCTGAAGACTAACTAGGAGTCCTTACTGAAAGTTTTAGGAACACAAGCAAAAAAAATGTATGGGCACACCTTAAATCGACCTGCAGTTATTCATATTTTCCTCCATTTTGACTGTATTACTGACAAATGCCTTGGTAATAAATAGACTTTCAAACTTAAAATAAAACTGCATATTGTAATTTCTGTAAGGCACCAGATTAATATGAGGGCAGCATTATCATTCATAATGAAAATATATATTAGAGAAAGTGGAAATGGCAGCCACCTACTGGTTACAATGGTACTTTAATGTCTTTTTTTATTTTTTAAATAAGTGAGTTGAAACTTTCAGTTTTATAAATGGGGGTATAACCGATGAAGGATGAACAAATAACGTTTTGGTCATCACATTAAAAATAACATTTAAATATGATAATATTGGAGTTTTGAAGTGCTGGAAAAAGATGTGTGAAATACTTGAAACCATTTCACTATTCCTGCCCAACTTCAGTTACAGGAAGTGTTACTACATTAAATCCACGACGAATGTTAATTTGTGGACTGAAAGTCTTCTATAACTTGTTTATTCATGTCACAATGTTTCTAACAGGGTCACATGATCAAGATTGTCTCGTGAGCAGCTCGGACATTGGTCCAAAACGATAAACGGTCTATGAAGCACAAATGAGTCGTTCCGCTTTCATTATGTTTGCCGTTTTTATGTTCGGCAACATTGTGGAGATCGAGTCAGTGCGACCGCTAACGAAATCTTGCTCACACAGGCAGGAAAAAAAGAAAAGAAAAAAAGTCAAATCTTCTAGGTTATTGGTGATTTTTCACTTACCCATAAATATTTTTGACCTGCTGATCTTTCACCTCTTTTTTCTTCTGTCGACGGATCTGTTGTTTCGACTCCTTGTCGAGTTTCATGGCAAGCGCCCTCTTCATCTGGGCCTCTTCGGTGCTCAGGCTCTTCAGCTCTTTCTGCAAGGCTTCATTCATGGCTGCTAATCTCTGGACCTGTGCAGAAAAATAACGACCGCCTTTGAAGCTTTAAAACTCGGAGCAGCCCGACAGGGGGCACCAGGGTCAAACCAAAAAAAAAGTTGCCGTGCTGTGACTTCACGACCACTTGTTTCAATGAAAAATAGGTGTTTTAAAGCTTAGAGGTTTGGCTTTATAGTGACAATGATGAACATGACTAACTCTTAATAAGTGCTTTTAAATTTGCTAAAATAGTCGAGCAGCACCATTTTTATAGTGTAAAATGTCTGTGTTACTTGAAATGTGGTCTGTAAAAGCATCATAAATATCCGACAGTCTTTTATTACACATCGTTGTTTCAACAAGCAGTACACAAAAAGCTTATTTGTTTCAGTTTGTGACCAATCTACACCAAGTACTTGTATTTAAAAAAATATATATATAATAAGCTGCCGATGCACATAACAGTACACAGATGACGCTTTTGCATTACGATTTGCTAACATCTATTGTAAATCACAGTTCTTTATTTAGAGCAGACTGTCTTGATTCAAACAAGCCCAACACAACATCACATGACACACTGATCTAGAGGAAGACCTCACAGTGACAAGACATGCTTATTTGACTTATGGCTGCAATTTTAAGTATTTTTATGCTTTATTGTGGCATTTACACATGTAAGTAGTTCTTGTTCAGTAAAACAGATCATTTGAATGAAGAGGTGTTTCCAGGCGTTTCATTTGTTTCCAGTTTTTCTGGCATTTCAAAATGCCATAACTTTTGATTGCTTTGAGAGAAACACAAAATTCGGCTCAGATGCAGTTGACATGATTGTGAACAAGCCCAAACCTGATTTTATGAGCTTCTACATATATTTTCTAATATTCATCATGTCAAACCTCAATAACAAAATAAATTGCATCAATTTTTCCAGGGTTTTCTCAGCAGTGATGTAACATGATCAAAATCTCTCTTTTTTTCCCTTTTTTTTCTAACAACTCAGATCATGTACTTGTTTATCTCATTTTTTTTGTAGAGTTACAAGCCATTACTTTTAAGTATGCCACTTAGGGTGCGTTCACACTTGTAGTTTGGTTGGTTTGGTTGGTTTGGACCAAAAAACAAAACAAAACATATAGTCCTGGTCCGATTAGCGTTCACACTGACATTTTTAACAGCGAACCTGAAGTTACCGAACCAAAGGCATCGGGATACGGTCACGACCTGATTGGTCGGCTTTTATGACGTATATTTCACGACGGAGCTCGCTTACCGAACATTCAAAACAACGCTGTGTTCTGGATTAAACGCCATCATTTTATGCGTGAACATGTGCTTTATTTTTACCAGCTGAGAACTCACGAAGAGCTCATAAAATGTTCAAAACATTCAAAACAGCAGCAGGATTTCCTCCGTTGTACACAGAAACAAATATTGATGCGCTTTACCTCCTCTTTGCTCCACGTTTTCCCTCGACTCATTTTGGAGACACCGATCTTTCCGCGTTGTCAAATCAGCTGACATGTACCGTCGCATCTTGAGGCATCACGTCCTGTTTTTGGTTCGTTTACACGTCTTTGGTCCGTGTTGCGTTCATATATCAATCGAACCGCACCAGAGTTCTTGTGGAAGTGAACCGAGACCCATCTTTTTAGCGGTCTCGGTGCGCTCCAGGGTTCTGATGGCAGCGTTCACATGTGTTCAAACGAACCGCACTAACTGAGCAATCGCACCAGGGTTCGTTTTAATCCAACCAAACATGACAAGTGTGAACGCACCCTTAGATGTGAAATCATTAAAAAGGCTCAGCTAGCTCACATCAACCAGGGCCCTATGAGTTCTGCGATGCCGAAAACGCAGACAGAATCCATTCATGAAAATGGAATTTACTCTATAACGCAGAATGTCACGGAATTTGTAGCTTAAGCTTTCCCTAACGGTTTGCTCCAATCAAAAGTCAAAACTCCTTGCAAACATGGTGCATGTCTGAGCTTTACCTCCTCTTTTTGCTGGTTGGTCTTGAACATGCTACCCTGTAAGTCCTGCAGCTGTTTCAGCAGGACCTGGATTTCTGCTTCCACCTGACTCGCGCACTGGACCAGCATCTGGAGCTCCACCAACCGTTCATCGGCCAGCTCCTGTCACAGACACACGGGGAAACAGCAGGCGGTAAATCTAACGGATAATACTGCCAATAATCAGTGAGCGAACAAAGATCTGTTGATCTGTGCAATTAAAACAACACTTGTATCTTGTCGTAATCACATAATCTAAGGTGTGGAACAAGCAAATAATACATACTTTTGACATCTTAATGTTCTTCACATTCTCTTTCATCTTTTCCATCTCGTTTTTTAGCTCTTCAGGCGATTCCACAATCTGAGACTTGAGCTTGGATATCTCATCCTTCAGTGTCGCCACATCCACTTTCCTTTGAGTCTGTAGGGGTAATTAAAAACAGTAATATAAATAAAAATAATACAGAACTTTGACCCTTTAATATCATTTAATTATTACAGTATGAAGATTGACATTTTCAGTGCGTGAGATTGCCCTGTTTGGTGGTTGTCGGTATGAGCTCTTGAAGCCCCGCCCTCTTTTAGAAAGGGGGCAGGGAGCAGCAGCTCATTTGCATTTAAAGGGACACATAAAAAAGGCACGTTTTTGCTCACACCCGAACAGTGGCAATTTTAACATGCTTTAATCAAAAATAATCGTGGGGTATTTTGAGCTGAAACTTCACACACACTTAAAAAGGGGCATAATAGGTCTCCTTTAAGTTAAATCGTGACTTTAACCCTCATTTAAACTTGAACTAAATAAATTGAAGAACTTGTCTGATACATACCAGTTTCTGTGACAACTCAGCAATTTCCATCTTGCACTGAGCGACCTTTTCATTCTTTGCATTCTAAAGAGAAAACAGTCAAAGTTTATAAAAAAAATATGAGATCAGCATGAAAAACACTTCCCTTATGCAACAAACTAAACTCAGGGTGTTTTCAGACCCTTAGGTCGTTTGTTTTGTTCCAAAACAGTGATTAAGATTGTTACAATGTTGCAGTTTCTTCTTGGTTCGGTTTGGAAACACTTCTAAACAGACCAAAATTTGTTCAAACAAATCATATGAGTAAACTGTGCTCTCATTGATCAGACAGCAGCTGTTGTACAGGATTCGGCTCTACTGAACTAAGTGAGAAACCGCAGCAGGTTCTGAAACAAAAGCTCCAAACAAGCCATGTGTGAAAACGGCCTTAGGTAACATTTTATTTGTATACTGAAAGCAAAGCATAGAGTACACTATAATTTCTAGAAGGCATTTTAAAATCACAGGCAACTCACCATATCCTGATATTCATGCTGTGTGTTAGTCGTCAGCTCTGCCAGGGCGGCCGCCAGCTCTTTAGCCTCCGCTTGCTGCTCTGGTGGTATGGTACTGTGAAGAGAGGATAGGATACATTCATAAATGAGCATCTCTTTTATTAAACAGAGGTTTAAAAACAAAACACTTTGCTCTTACGTCAGTTTCTCAATCTTCTTCTCAGCTTCCTTTATTTCTCTTGTGTATGCCTGGAGTCTGTCCACATCAGACCGCTGTAAAAAAAAAAAAATAACACCTTAAAATCACAAGGTGAAACATTATACACTTAATGGGGTCATATGATGCTTTTTAATGTTTCCTTTAAGTCAGGTCAAGTCACCTTATTTAGCGCTTTTTACAATGCAAATTGTGGCAAAGCAGCTTTACATTAATAATTGGCAAATAATTTTGGCTGCACAGCAGCTCCCAAAGAAAATGGTGTCATTGTCCAGCTTATTCTATATATTATTGATTCATTCCATTGCAAAGATCAATAGTTATTAGTCTAGTTAATTTAGGTATATCAGCACTGCAGAAAACAGTGACGTAATCGTCCGGCTCAGCTCAGTTCACATACAACGACACCAATGCAGGAATATCAAAAACACTGCTGAATATCAAGCAAGTGTCCCCAACTTAAACAAGCCAAAGGCAACAGCGGCAAGAACCAAAACTCCAACAAATGGAGAAAAAAACCTTGGGAGAAACCCAAGGTGTAACGTATCCGTTTGTGCACGTATAGAGCTGTCTCACAAAGGGATTCATTTTATTTAACAGGGAACACTGATCCAGAGTCAGATCTGCCTAAAACACCAGATATTACTTCCTCAAACATCCATGTCCCAATGTGAAAATCTAATTGTCAATTCAGTATGCTAAAATCCGACTGAACTTGTTGCGCAAATTTTACGATAACGTCATCATTGCTGGTTATATTTTGAACATTCTATAGATCAATTTGTTGTTTGCAAACGGCACTTCCGTATTTGTGGGCGGAGCCTAACTGGTGGCAGAAAAGGACAGTTCTGCGGTGGCAATCTATGGAAGCCACAGAATAGAATAATTATTAAAAAAAAATCAAGTTTATATTTGGCATTTCTGACTTTTTTTTCTCCTAAATCCGAGTTCTCTCGCATTTCTTAGAAGAAAAAAACAGAACTGTGAGATATTCATTATTCTGTCCGTTTTCCTCAGTGTTGCAAGTTTATATCCTACGATTCTGACTTCTGGATATAAACAAACAATTGCGAATTATAAAGTCCAAACTTGGAGATATAAACACGCAAATGCAAGAAAAAAAAAAAAAAATCAGAATTGAGAAATAATTGTATAGACTATATTTAAAAATTTTCTATGTAAAATGTCATAGGTTTTAATATTATTTCATGATGTAACTGCCAAGTATGTACGTCCCCTACGAACTGCATATGTGAATATTATGAAGACTTACTGTTTACATCAGTCCAGTCTGAGACTTGCGACATAAACGTCTGCGTTTCGATTTAAAGCGAGTCTTCAATGACGGTATTCTATAAAATGATTATATTTTTTTGCATTCCGATTCGGACATTCAAAAGGCACATTTCTTTTATTCTGTGGATTTTTCACATTTTTCTCCACTTGTTACCGCTATTTTTCTGCCACAACTATGCGCACGCAGCTGCAAGTGACATAACTGTGACATCAGCTCAAAACGGGTCTATTAAAGACAGTCACTGTAGATCTAACTTGTTAAAAAGCATAAAGTTTAGCACAACTAAAGACTACAATCCTCTAACAAGAACATTGAATGGAGTCTTTAAAAATATTAAGCACTATCATCTTAATTAGAAATTTGTGGACAACCAAAATATGACCATGAACATTTCTTTCAAATATAAAAAGAAAAACAGCATCTTACAAAATGTTGCTGGTGGGCAGCAGCCATTTCCAGCCTCTGCTTTTGGAAGTGTAGGAAATTTTGGATCGCGCTCAGAATAGTGATTGTTCGCTTCACCTCTGTCAAAAAAAAAAAAATAAAATTAACTCATCATGACTTTTTCATATCAACTTTGAACTTTACGCAACAAAAGCGTGACACTGTGTCAGGGCACAACAGTGAGAACCACTGAAAAACTTCCTAATTTGTGGCCCTGGAGCACAAAAACAGTCATAAATCACACGGGTTTATTTGCAGCAACAGCCAACTATACATTGTATGGGTCAAAATGATCGATTTCTCTATTATGCCAAAAATCATTAGGATGTTAAATGAAGATCATGTTCCATGAAGATATTTTGTACATTTCCTACCGTAAATATATCACAAATGTATTTTTGTGAGAGGATAAACATTGCTAAGCACTTCATTTGGACAACTTTAAAGACGATTTTCTCAATATTCAGTTTTTTTTTGTAGCCTCAGATTCTAGATTTTCAAATGGTTGCATCTCAGCCAAATATTGTCCCATCATAAACCATTCGCCAATGGAAAGATGAATTATTCAGCTTTCAGATGATGTATAAATCTCAATTTAAAAAAAGACCCTTATGACAGGTTTTGTGGTCATAAATACTTCTCATAATAATGTCAAATATTGTTTTCCACCACTGCTTTAGCAAAGGATCTGTCAGAACGAACTAAAATCAAAAGCACGATATGGCTTGGACTCGACAGCGGTTATGAATTACTTTTACATTTGCATATTTTACCATTATAGAATTTCACTAGATTTGTAATGAGACCCGTTTATAAACAGAAATGGTAGTTTTCCATCAAAATAAAAGCTCAAAGGTTCATCTCTTGCAAGTGTAGAAATTAGGACAAAAGTATTGTAATTTAACAAAGTCAAAGTAAAGAAACATTCATTTTCATTTATTTTGCAGTGCATTTGTTTTATCATGGCTATTATTACTGTCATCGGAATACTAAGAATATTACATTATAATATTCTCACGGTGTTCCTGACTGTGCGTTCAGGAAAGTTTCACACGCAGCATCTCATTTAATAACGTCAACGCAACAAATGATGTGAAAGGCTACTGATCACAGAACATGCAAATAACGTGCAAACTTCAGTCGTAATGTGCAAATTTGTATTGTCGATCTCAGCAAAAATATCTCTCGAACAATTTGGAGCCCTGAGGTTGAATTTAACTTTAAAATGTACAAATATTCGTACTGAACTTGCATTCATTGTTTTTTGGCACATCGATTGTTGAAAATGACTGTGAAATCATTCACTTAAAGAGATTTCCAGTGTTTATTAATAGAATCCATGCACATTTTTACATGGATTCACCCTGCGACATTTCTAATTTTCCATTTAGTTTAAGTTCTTCAACTAATATTTATATTTTATTTTTCAGCGTTATTTCAACATGGCAGGACAAGAAAAGAGACGACAGGAATAATTCTCACAGTTGAGCCCTGAGTGTGAAGGAAATAAAAGCTACTTACTGGGGTTGAGCAAGTCATTCAGGGAAAAATCATAAACGTGACAAAGCGGTAAGAACTGGCACCTAAAACAAACAGAAAAGTAAATTAGTGCTGAAGAAAACATGCAGACCCTTCATAATACTCAGAGACGGCGAATAAAACGCTGCGGTCACGCTCACATGCGCATGTAAACGCTCATGACCGGAGTGACCCACTCAAACAGCATCGGGTGCTGAACGTTTTCAGACAACGGCACCTGCGGAAAAACGGGAGTAAGAACCGGCTAAGCAACAAAAGTCAGTTTTGATCTGAAAACGCGCTGATGCAGATAAACGCTCCACTCACCGTGTAATGACACTCAGGTCTGAAACGAAACAGAAGCTGCAAAACTCTCATGTAGAGTCTCTGAAGGGTTTCTGCCTGAAAGTCAAACAGATTTGAAAAGCTTAAGTAATAACTGATACCCAGGCTTGGGCAGTAACGAAATACAAGTAACTTAGTTACGCATTTAAAATACAAAATGTGAGTCACTGTATTTCATTACAGTTACATTTTAAATGGGTGGTAATCAGATTACAGTTACATCTGAAAAGTGTTTTAGATTACCAAAGTGATTACTTTGAGTTTTAATGTCATTTAAACAGCAATTGGTGATTCTCTGACTCTGACAGTCTGAAAAAGAGGAGTTAAGTTTCATCAACATTTTAATACTTTTAAGAGGATCATAAAAATGTTGTTATTTTTATTTAGTTCTGTCCTGAACAAGACAAAATGACTGAATTTATAAAAAACAGTCCACGACTGTTTTCATGTTTTGTGAGTCATTTTATAATTCACTCGTCACTGCAACTTTTTCTCACGATTTGTTTTTTTTCCCTCACAATTGTGAGTTTGAATTTCACAATTCTGACTTCTTTTTCTCAGAATTGCGAGATTTAAACTCACAATTGCAAGTTATAAAGTCAGAATTGGGAGAAATAAACTTGCAATACTTGCAAAACTTTTTTTCCTTGCAATTGTGAATTTAGTTTGTGAGTTTATATCTCATAATTCTGGCTTTATAACTCACAATTGCAACTTTATATCACACAATTCTGAGGGAAAAAGTCAGAATTGTGAGATAAAAACTCACAATGACCTTTTTTGTGTTTGTTTCACACTTATTAGTATTCCAAAGTATTCTAAAGTATTTAGATTAAGTTACTAAACTTGAGTAATGTAACGAAATACGTTACAAATGACTTTTTAAAGCATGCATTTTGTAATCTGTAGTGAAATACATTTTAAAAGTGACCCACCCAGCCCTGCTTATACCTATTACATATGGTGATGGTAGTCTTTTTACTTGAAATAGTGACAATAGAGACTAAGCTTCCATTTCCATGGGGTAGTCGACGGTTGCCGGTTCGATTCTCACGCCGGCAGGAATTGAAGGTGGGGATTGTGAACGAACAGCTCTCTCTCCACCTTCAATACCATGACTAAAGTGCCCTTGATTAACCACTAATCGCCTTACTTGTAAGTCGCCTTGGATAAAAGCATCTGCTAAATGTAAAATGTTCAAATAAATGCTGTTCTTCTGAGATTTCTATTAATCAAATAATCCTGAAAAATAAAATGCATCACAATTTCCCCCCAAAAACATGAACCGTTTTCAACATTGATAATAATCATAAATGTTTCTTGAGCAGCAAATCAGAATGATTTCTGAAGGATCACGTGACACTGAAGACTGGAGTAATGATGCTGAAAATTCAGGAATAAATTACACTTTACTATATATTCACATAGAAAACAGGTGATTTAAACATTTCACATTTTTTACTCTATTTTTAGATCAAAATAAAATCATTTATAACCATATATTGTGTACCTTAGGGTTCGGAGTAATATCATTCTTCGTGAAGTGTTTCGCCTCTTGTCCAGTCAGAACTTCGGTTCGGTAGAACTGCACAATAACATCCACCTTATACACCGGGAAAGTGTTTTCCGTCATTCCTGCTGCTCAAAAAGAAGAAACTCCTGTAATAACCGACATTTCTCCTGAACTGCAGTGAGTTTACTCTCAGGAGCGTCGACAGAACCAACAATAACGAACACGGTCACATTATAAAGAATAGACATTTATTATTATTATTTATTACCCTCTTTTTCACATTGTTGCTCCGACATTATTCAAAATTGATAACAAAACCCAAATTACTGTACTAACCAAGTTTACGCCAACGTCCTTCGCCGTCAACTGAAGCAAGTTTAAACTTTAGGCGCCTCTGTCGTCACTTCCGCCATACTCTTCCTACGTCACGTGTCATCGCAAAAGCAGTGCGTACAGCGCTCTCTACTGGAGAATTTCTGCTCCAACATGCTGCACAATATGTAAAAATAATATTATAAATGTCAAAAATATTCTTTTTCAGTGGGATTACATCATTGCGTTTTTTCTACTCAATGTAGATGTAAGTTTTATATGTATATATACTTTATGTCTTTCAATTCAAACACGTTTAATACAATTATACAAATAAACATTTCCTTTAAAGGTATAATGTATATATATATATATTATTTTTTTTACCAATAGTTATTCCTCAATATTTTCCCTTCTACTTTCTGTGCCTTTCACCTTTTTTCACTTTTTTTCCCACCACGAACACATAAAGCAATTAATAAATAATAAATTGAACAATAATCAATACATACATAATTAAACACTTTTACATATGAAAAATAGGGAAAAGGGAAACAATACAAAAAATATACAAAAAAGACTCAGATATTTATATCAAACTCTTATAATGACACCTAATTTCTAATAAGTAATCCAAATAATATTATTTAAACAGCAATTAATAATAATATTTAATAAGTAAATAAATACAATAATAAATGAACAAATTAAAATAGAGGCTGGATAATATATATATAAAAAATTATATAACACTGTAGATGTAAGTTGTATTAATTTATTTTTTGTTTGTTATTAAAACGTATTAATGTATTGTTTAATTATTTATTTTAATCCATTTATTTTAGTTAACTTATTTTTATTTAATTACTTTTACATTAACACACTGCCTTTTTATTTCCATTTATTTAAATCAAGCTTTATTAAGAACAAAATATTATTTATTTATTTTATTTTAATTAACCATTTTAACGGAATTTAATAATTTATTAATTAATTTTTAGCATTTTTTGCACTTCTTTGAAAACCCCGGATCAATGCAGAAATAACTTCTTAGACAAGTAATACTTACAAATCTATTCATAAGATAAGAAACACATCCACCAAATACCTTTGACATTTCAGTTTTAAAGAGAGCTTCATAATAACAGCAAGCGACCTTATTAGAGCAAAATTGTGAGAGGAAAAGTTAATATAATTAAAAAAATAAAAAAAAAGAAACGTAATAAAAGATTATGATCTTCAAAAGCAGACCGGTGATTGGTTGTCTTGATGCTGACGTCAGAATTCCGTCCTGTTTCGTTCGTTATAAAGTGCGCGTTTAGGTGAAAATATTTAAAACATGACCAGTGCGGCGTTTACCGTGTTGTTCTGTGTATTTACCGTGGTAAAGCAGTCAGGCGCCGCGCCGAGACACCTAAAGCGGCGCGGCTGATGTTCTGGATCTCTTCCGCGTTGGCGCGCGTGCAGGAGTGTGAGGTTCTCCACGTCAATCAACGGAGGCTCGGTCCGCTCGCGCTCTCACAGCACAGAGATGTCGCTGCTGGACTCCGATGACAGCTACGATCTCGTCTTCAAAATAGTTCTTGTCGGAGATGTCGGTGTCGGCAAAACGTGTGTGGTTCAGCGCTTCAAGACCGGAATATTCATGGAAAAACAAGGGAACACGATCGGCGTGGATTTTACCATGAAGACACTGGAAATACAAGGGAAAAGGGTGAAGGTTAGTCCTGCTAGGAAGCACTTATGACAGTTATTATGCCTTATGCTTATGTAATCCATAAAGTGTTGTCTATAAAGTCGACACCACGTCACAAAGTTCCCCTGCCATACCAGAAATAGCTGCAAATTACATTCATTTGGGGTTTCCTTCAAATCATGTGAGCTTTCAGAAAATGGTGGTTTAGTTTTGTCAGCTGTGAGGACAGATATCACGAAAACCGTGACGTGGAGCGAATAAAAGTGAAAGTCTGAAGTTTGTTGTTGGTTTTAGGGCTTAAAGTTGGCACACAGAGTCATTGTACAGTTATGCAATAGCCAAGATGGTTGTTAAGCTGTAAACAATGAAACTAAATCAACCTAATCCATTTTAAAACTACATTTATAGTCTATAAAATACGGTGGCTGAGAGAGCCCAACGCGCTGCAAATAAAAAAAAAAACCACACATGCAAATAAAAAAAACACGTGATCATCAGTTTGACAACACATGTGCTGCAAATCCTCACAACACACGCAAAGACAGAAACGCGCTGCAAATACACAAACCACAACGGAAATGTTTCAACGGGACCCGAAAAAGTGACGTTTTTATTTGCGTGTTTTTTTTATTTGAGTGGTTTTTTCTATTTGCATGTGGGTTTTTTTTTTTTATTTGCGTGTCTTTTTTTTAATTTGCGTGGTTTTTTTTTTATTTGCATGTGGGGGTTTTTATTTGCGTGTTTTTTATTTTATTTGCGTGGTTTTTTTTTTATTTGCATGTGGGGTTTTTTATTTGCATGGGTTTTTTTTATTTGCATGTTTTTTTTTTTATTTACGTGTTTTATTTTATTTGCGTTTTTTTTTAATTTGCATGGGTTTTTTTTATTTGCGTGTTTTTTTTATTTGCATGTTTTTTCTTATTTGCAGCGCGTTGAGCTCTCTCGGCCACCGTAATAAAACCCTGTTGGAAAAACCGAATTTGGTAGATTGGACCAGCTAGGAACCAGCTGAAGAAAGCCAGAATATTAAATGCCACGGATAAATATTTGTTGAGTAATGCACTTTTTTGTAGAGGGAAGTCAGGATGACTATGACCGATTCGGAGGGGGAAATGACTTCAGAAATGTTTTTATTTTTACGCAGAGATTGGAAAACCAGTCTGTGATTTTGTGTAAGAATTTCACGAGCGAATTTAATAGAATGTCCTTTTTAAAATAATATTAGACAACGGTTTTATACAGAGAACACATTAATGGACATTTTTAAAAAGGTTTTAGAATTTCTGTCGAATATTGAAAGACTCGATGTAATTGTTGTTATTGATTGTTTTTTTTTTAGACCAAAATTGCTAAATTATTGTAAACAATATGTTGAAGTTATATTGCTGATTGCCATGAATGTAGCCATTGGTGCTGATATGGCTTTAAATCATAAATAAATAAATAATTGACACAGAGATTGTAAAATCTGACTTTGTGCACTGTATGACAGTTTGAAAATGAGAAAACACTCAGAACTGGTAATAAAAATGGTCTGATGTATGCACACAATTGTCATTTATTATCAGACGGGTTCCTTTCAAATGATGAATAATTAGATCTGACCTGACCGCGGTCCAGTTTTCAGCAGGTTGTTTGGTGCCGACTCAGCCGGATCGTGAACGCGCACATCATTCTGTGAATGTCAGCGCTTTTTATTGTCAGTGTTCGCTATTGTCTGTTGCCATGCCAAGATTATTTGCTTATTTCCCGCAGAGCTCTTTGTGTAGGCCTAATGCATGTCTGAAATGATTTCAAGTCAAAGATTTTTGTAGTTTTTCAGTGGCTAGTGGTGGTACCGATCACCATAATGTCCCAAAAATAAATGTGAAACCAGTTTTTGAATAGATTTATACCATTGTTTGAATCCACCGCATGCCACTTTTTATGAAAATAAACACTTTTAAAGTGTTAAAATAACTTTTAAGTAAACTTTTATTGATTTTTCTATAGCATTAAGCCTCAAAAGTCAACTATACATTGGTTTGGTTTCTTCTCTAAATAAAAAAAATGTGTAAATACGCATGGTATTAAAATGTTATACTGAAATTAAAGGAAAAAAATCTTAAGAAAACCTGTCGCAAGAAAAAATAGAATAAAGTGGACATTTCTTGTTGCTGTTGTAATTGCGCCTTTGAACGATTATGTAATTGTAATAGCCATGATAAACTTGATTATTGTGCGGCTCTAGTTTGCAGTGTACTGAACCGCATGAAAAACAAAACTTTTATTCAGATTGTGTGTATTTACACGCATACAAGTGTGTGTATCTAATGTGACATGGCAGCAGGAGTCAGAATGAGCAAATTACCAATGACAATTTTCATTTTCTATTAAAAAAAAAACCTTCAAAATGAAGCTTGATTTGTTGGAATCTAACAAACACCTGGTTTGAAGGTGATCGTCAACAAAGTCAGTTTAGAGAAAAATCAAGTTAAAGTTTTCTGAAGGTTCACCAGCAAACATACCTTTAACATCTCTGGTAAAAACACCACCTTTAGAAAAGCAACAGTTAACCAAACGTTCATTTAAGAGATGATGTTTGTGCCAAGACGGATCATTTGAAATGCCAAATTTGGCACAAACCAAGTCAAAACCTACAGGAAAATATATATTTGTCATCAGTGTGCGGGAATGGCAGGGTTAAAGTCTTTCTCCTAGATTTACCTTTCCTTCTTAAACCCTGAGCAAAGCATTAGCTGTGTCCGAAACCGTTCACTCGTTCACTAACCCCTATATAGTGCATGTCAGTTGAGCGCACTATATCAGCACAGAGTGAACGAAAATGAGTGAGCGAATTCAGACGCTGACGTTAATAGAGACAGCGTCAGACAATTTCGTCATTAACATTTCCTATACCGTCTGTAATATGACCTGTTTAGCTTCATGAATTGTATATTACTGTTTATTTGTCATGTTTATTGAGACAACATCCTCATCCGTCCCTAAAGCAAATAAAAATTCGTCAATACATCATATTCTAAGAGGTACACTGTACAACAGTTCACTAACCTATGAGAAAAATCCACCAAATTATCATATGATAATAAGTATATATATTATGATATAAACCTGTATCATTTCGCTTCAAAATATCTTTACAAAGATGTTCTAATTAATAAAAAATGACACTTACATTTGTAGAAGTTGCCGCTTCCCGTATTGCCGTCCGCCATATTTATTTTTCTTTCACGCTCGATCGTCTTATCGCGTTGGATTTTGGGTAACGGCGCTTTAACGAGCGTACGTCAAATGTACACTCAAAATCAGAGAGGATTGTGGGTAAAAGTAGTGAACGAATGTAGGGAATGAAGTCGTTCACTCAGAACTCGGACAGCACTACAAAATGGCCGACACCTGATATAGTGCACTATATAGTGGATAGGGAGCGGTTTCGGCCCGATATAGCGCACTATATAGTGGATAGGGAGCGGTTTCAACCCGATATAGTGCGCTATATAGTGGATAGGGAGCGGTTTCGACCCGATATAGTGCGCTATATAGTGGATAGGGAGCGGTTTCGGACCGATATAGTGCACTATATAGTGGATAGGGAGCGGTTTCGGCCCGATATAGCGCACTATATAGTGGATAGGGAGCGGTTTCGGCCCGATATAGTGCGCTATATAGTGGATAGGGAGCGGTTTCGGCCCGATATAGCGCACTATATAGTGGATAGGGAGCGGTTTCGGCCCGATATAGCGCACTATATAGTGGATAGGGAGCGGTTTCAACCCGATATAGTGCGCTATATAGTGGATAGGGAGCGGTTTCGACCCGATATAGTGCGCTATATAGTGGATAGGGAGCGGTTTCGGACCGATATAGTGCACTATATAGTGGATAGGGAGCGGTTTCGGCCCGATATAGCGCACTATATAGTGGATAGGGAGCGGTTTCAACCCGATATAGTGCGCTATATAGTGGATAGGGAGCGGTTTCGGACCGATATAGTGCACTATATAGTGGATAGGGAGCGGTTTCGGCCCGATATAGTGCGCTATATAGTGGATAGGGAGCGGTTTCAACCCGATATAGTGCACTATATAGTGGATAGGGAGCGGTTTCGACCCGATATAGTGCGCTATATAGTGGATAGGGAGCGGTTTCGACCCGATATAGTGCGCTATATAGTGGATAGGGAGCGGTTTCGACCCGATATAGTGCGCTATATAGTGGATAGGGAGCGGTTTCGGCCCGATATAGTGCGCTATATAGTGGATAGGGAGCGGTTTCGGCCCGATATAGTGCGCTATATAGTGGATAGGGAGCGGTTTCGTCCCGATATAGTGCGCTATATAGTGGATAGGGAGCGGTTTCGGCCCGATATAGTGCGCTATATAGTGGATAGGGAGCGGTTTCGACCCGATATAGTGCGCTATATAGTGGATAGGGAGCGGTTTCGGCCCGATATAGTGCGCTATATAGTGGATAGGGAGCGGTTTCGGCCCGATATAGTGCGCTATATAGTGGATAGGGAGCGGTTTCGGCCCGATATAGTGCGCTATATAGTGGATAGGGAGCGGTTTCGGCCCGATATAGTGCGCTATATAGTGGATAGGGAGCGGTTTCGGCCCGATATAGTGCGCTATATAGTGGATAGGGAGCGGTTTCGGCCCGATATAGTGCGCTATATAGTGGATAGGGAGCGGTTTCGGACCGATATAGTGCGCTATATAGTGGATAGGGAGCGGTTTCGACCCGATATAGTGCGCTATATAGTGGATAGGGAGCGGTTTCGGACCGATATAGTGCGCTATATAGTGGATAGGGAGCGGTTTCGGACCGATATAGTGCGCTATATAGTGGATAGGGAGCGGTTTCGGACCGATATAGTGCGCTATATAGTGGATAGGGAGCGGTTTCGGACCGATATAGTGCGCTATATAGTGGATAGGGAGCGGTTTCGACCCGATATAGTGCGCTATATAGTGGATAGGGAGCGGTTTCGACCCGATATAGTGCGCTATATAGTGGATAGGGAGCGGTTTCGACCCGATATAGTGCGCTATATAGTGGATAGGGAGCGGTTTCGGACCGATATAGTGCGCTATATAGTGGATAGGGAGCGGTTTCGACCCGATATAGTGCGCTATATAGTGGATAGGGAGCGGTTTCGGACCGATATAGTGCGCTATATAGTGGATAGGGAGCGGTTTCGGACCGATATAGTGCGCTATATAGTGGATAGGGAGCGGTTTCGGACCGATATAGTGCGCTATATAGTGGATAGGGAGCGGTTTCGGACCGATATAGTGCGCTATATAGTGGATAGGGAGCGGTTTCGGACTGATATAGTGCGCTATATAGTGGATAGGGAGCGGTTTCAGACACAGCTCTTGTTATACATGAGTGGAACACCAACACCTAAAACCAACTGACTCTGGGTGGAGATCAAGACCAACATTAACATATTCTCCTCACAGCTTGTTTAGGACACTTCAATATCTCTAAGTACACTACCATTCAGTTCAGTTTGTAAGCAGAGTTACATGTTAGAAGCACTAGTAGATGAATGTTATGGTGAAGCACACACGTCACCTGAAGGAAATGGTGCAGACGTGTCACTGAGGTGTAAACGACTCCCGACGGAACCATCCTGTTCCTGGAGTGTCCCAACAGCCCTCAATCAGCATATTGATGAGTCCCTCGCACTAAATCGGCTTTAGCGTCCTGTGATGATGATGGCCATTGTGCCACGTTTAATTCACATGTATGTCTTAAAGGGGTTTCTGAAGTCGTAGGGCAGGAAAGCGTTCTTCCCATATTCGCTCAGCCCTACAAGTCATGGAATGGGATTATTGCTCCCGATTGATCGGTGCATCCCTAAGTTTCTTTGTTACTTTTTCCACAACGGCTACATCACCTCGTCTTGACATTAAAGTAGTGCATATTTACATATATGAATAATCATTTGAAGTGCATTGTATGAAAAAAAAAAATCTATCCTTTCCTTTTCTCTTCCTATTCTATCTTATGTTACTCTGAGCACTTCCTGTGTCTCTTTGCCTCTTCGTGAAGAATTGCGTGTTTGTTTTCCTCAATTGTAAGTCGCTTCGGATTAAATGTAAATGTTTTAAACACAGCAAAAATTGCCGAAGATTGTATTTGACCGAAAAAAATGATATTTGACCGAAGTTCTCTTTAGTGCGGTGGGTGTTTGAATGGTTGTCAATGAATGGGACGCTAAATGCAATTATGGTTTTAATAAGATTTTCCCAAAAAAATAAGCAGGAATAAACCTGGTGTCCTCCACGATTCCCGTTCTTTCCGACAACAAAGCACTTGAATGTGTCGAGCTCGTAATCAAGACTTCAGAATTTGTAAAAAAGGACATTTCTGATGGAGAATGAAGTTAGTAGTGTGTTGAAACTGGGACATTTCCCAAATGACCAATCACTACACACACCGCTCCAGCCGACCAATCGGAGCACATTGTGCTTTTCAGAAGGAGGGGCTTCATAGAGACAGGAAGTAAACAGAGCGTTACTGACAGACTGGGAAGAGAGGAGCTGAACAATGGAGGATATGAGGAAAATAATCAACATGCAATCTAGTAGAGCCAAAAAACAAAAAAAACTTGGCCTCTTTAAAAACACCTAATATAAAGTGGGTAGTACAATAGCAGTAACTATGAGAACAGTGCTAACCGTGGTACAATTTTGTGGTGTAGTTACAGATTTGGGATACAGCCGGACAAGAACGCTTTCGCACAATCACACAGAGTTACTACCGCAGCGCCAACGGTGCCATCATCACTTATGACATCACGAAGAAGGCCTCTTTCATGTCTGTGCCCAAGTGGATGGAGGATGTGAAGAAATACGGTGGTTCCAACATTGTTCCTCTTTTAATCGGTGAGTGCAAAGCAAAAATGAGTGACTTTTTTTTGTCTGTTGTGAACTACAACTTCTTCGAAGAGGTCGTATGATGCTTTTAATGTTTTCCTTTTCGTTAAGTGCGTAATGTTTCCAGAGTTTGACCGTTACGTTTCTTTTTATGAGCACCTTCTGATCAACTTTACCATTAGTGGGCAATGTTTGCCTCCATGATTCATCTTTTATTTCAAATTCTTAAATTTATATTTATTAATTTTATTTAAAGTTTTGAATATAGAATTATTCAATGATTGAAATGATACTTTAGCTCTTTTCCCACCATTAGCTATGTTTCCATCCACCTATTTTTACGAGCATTTTGGAATATCGCAAAAAAAAAAAAGTGCTGGATGGAAACGTCAAGATGTGCATAAATGCGAATTTTTTAGGATGACGAATACGAAAATTTTGACTCCTTTACACGACTGCGTTTCATCTGTGCGCTCTGAGACGCAAATAATTTATTATATTTGAAAATGATTATATACAGTGGCTTCAATATTCTTAAGTGATATTTTAGCACCAGTTTATCAGGAAGTGACGGAATTTTTCCGGCTTTCCATGTTTTCACTATTATACAGTAGGGGGCGCTATTACGCATTTCTGAAAGAGTAGAGAAGCTTCGGATCAAAGTACCAACAAAAAAAAGAGCAGAAACGAGCTATAAAAGCATTGCTTATTCATGTTGTAGCCTTTCAGAAAATTGATTTTGTTCAAGATGTTTTTTTATGAAACTTACCCATATTCAAGTGTTGATTTAAAAAAAAAAAAGAAAAAAAAAAAAGTGAAAAGTGCATGAAGCTAGAATTAAACGTTGTTTTTAAGCCGAGGCTCTGTTCTTTCTTTCGATTTATATTGCATGTTCAGATATTCACACAAAAAAATATAATAACCCCCAGAATATTTTGTGAACATTTTCAAAAACGCCATTTTTAAAAAAAACCTGCCGGGGAAAGAGTTGAAGAATAAACTAAAAGCGCCAGTAGGTGGCGACCAGTCTCACATTTGAATTTGAATTTACTTCTAAATTTTGAATTTTACAATGTGTAGTGTGAGTGTAATCTGGACGAACTACAACTGCCATGTTGAAATTGACACTGCGTCGATTGCGTCGATTCACTCCCATTAATAAATCCTCTCCCGTGGCCTCATGGGATAGTAAAGTGTTCATCGAATGGGGTATTTTTGGGGTACTTTTTACGTACTATTCTTCAAATACTACAAGAGAAGTATTTGATTTTGGATGCCGCAGCTGTCTCTGTCATTGAATGATTCACTCAATCCATTCGTTCAAAACGGTTGATTAATAAGGAATGGAGTAAATGAAAAAACGTGAATTAATTTACTATAACATCAAACCTGAAAAGGAAGAGTTACAAAATGAATCTTACCTCTGTGTGAAATGTAGTGTTTTCAGTCGAACGGCCTGATTATCTGCATTTTCAGAATCCGAACTTATGCGATAAAATCGACGGCATTATTACGGTAGGTGATTTCTAACACATGCTTGAGGTATTTGGCCAATCACAATGCACTGGGTCAGCTGGCCAATCAGAGCTTTTCAGAAGGGGAGGGGCTTTGTAGAAATCAGAGCGTTTCAGACAGACTGGGAACAGAGGTGCTGCAACAATCTACAGTATGTGAAATATATATTTTTTTAATATTTAAAGCATGTTAACCTATTCTATTACACCCATGGTTAAACATAGATGTGGGCAGAGCGAGGCTTCATGAAACACTGAAACAGTTGAAGCAAATGTGCCGTATTATGTCGAGGCTTCGAAACTATACCGACACCCGTCTCCACGGTGACACCTAGTGGTCAATCGCACATGTTATCTGAAACAACTTTGACAACAAATCATTTAAAAAAAATAAAAATGTTGTGTTTTTGTTAATGTGGAGAGTTTTTAACATCCTCACTATATAACTATAATATATAATAATAATAATAATAATAACTAGGTTATTTTGGTCATGAAAATGAAAATTAATACAACAAATCAATCCACAATGGTCTCATTTTTGTTTGTTTTTTTGCAGATTTTTTTTTTATAAATGTCACTATATCGCAAACGCTATCTCAATCTTTCTCCTCTCACAAAAACCCACGAGGTGAAGGTGCATTCACTCCTCTTTTAAACTGTGTGGGAGTTGAGACAGATGTGCGATTGTGTGGTTTGTTCCCGCCCCTGTCAATCAAACGCAGACTAGGTGAGCACGCCTCCTGACGAAACGCGCAGAAGCTTCGTTTAGCCATAGTCACGTGACATGGGTGTTTTGAATCACAGTTCGGAGTAGTGTTTCGAAACACCTACGCTTCGGGATCTCGACACTGTGTCGAAACGTTAGTTTCACGTCAGCCATCCCTACACAGTAAAAACCCCAGAGTTAAATCAACTCTGCTCAGATAAGATTTGGTCCCTCTCTCTATAGTGTTAAAGTAACACTGAAGCAGAGTTAAAGTTAATGAGATAATTAAGCGATGATTGAACATTAATGATGAACACCTGCTGTTAACAAGCAGAATCACTGAAGAAAAGAGAAACACAAGCACAACAACTGACTTCAGCCACAGCCTTACATGAAATCAACTGACGATAAATACATTCAATCTCTGAAGAGTGTTACTTTAACACTATTTAGAGAGGGACCAGATGTTATCTGAGCAGAGTTGATTTAACTCTGGAGTTTTTACTGTGTAGATAAACAAAAGAATGACCTTTTAAACTAGCATCATATGGCCTCTTTAGATGAACTGTATTAAGTTTATTGCCGACTGTTAACCACTGTTGAATTCTTCACTTTGCATCCAGGTAACAAATCAGACTTGACTGACCTGCGTGAGGTTTCGTTTGCGGACGCGCAAGCCGTGGCTCATCAGCTGGACTTCATTAGTGCCATCGAGACTTCAGCCAAGGACTCGAATAATGTGGAAGAGGCTTTTAACAAAATGGCCAGTGAGCTCATCCTCAGACATGGCGGGCCCATGTTCACTGAAAACGTAACGGACAGCTTTAAACTGAACAGCAAGGACGTGACCAATGCGGGCTGGGGATGTGGGTGTTGATGACCACTTTCAGAAAGCAATAAAAGCTTCGGTTCTTACTTCTACAAATTGGGTTCTGTCAGGCAGACAGGTGCCGCGTTTGAAACGGCACCATGTGATTTTTCTAAACGTATAGTTGAACTGAACTGTGAAGACTATTTCGAGTGCCAAGGGCAAAATTCTCACACATTTCAAAATTGTAACCACACAAATTATTTTCTTTAGATAAATTTAATTCTAACAATCAGTTTGTCTGTTCACACTGAACTCAAAACTACTGTGCAGCCAATCAGAATGTGTCCGACGTTTAATGAGTCTTTGGACCAATGAGATTTCAGAATGGGCTACAAGTGCAACACCTCAGAAATAGATACTGAGAAATTATGACACATCTACATCTCAGCAGAAGTTTTGTACTGTTGGCTTAGGTTGCTAATGGACCTTATTCAGGGAAGACGCTGTATTTAATTTAAAGGGGACATATCATGAAAATCTGACTTTTTCCATTTTAAGTACTATAATCGGGTCTCCAGTGCATCCACCAACCCAGAAAATGTGGACAACCCAGTAACTTGGTAAACCTTTCTCTGAAAGAATGTGAAAAAATGAGCCATTCACATTTCGCTCCCCTTGTGACATAGGAAACGGATCTTATTATAATATTACCACCCCATAATCTGCACGTTTCCACCTACAGAGCCGCCATTTTGTTTTCGCAAGCTTTGCAGTGCAGCTGTCCCGCACAGTTTAGCTACAAACTGATCAAACGCTTGAATGTCTTCAGGTACGTGAAGGAGGGTGTGTTGATTTTCAAAGACGGATCGATACCAGCTGTTCATGATCCAACTTCAGATATATTTTGCAAAAATGTCTTTCTGAATGCGTTTCGTTAGCACGTCGCTAATGTTCTCTTAAATGTTTCTTACTGCGTTCATGGAGACCAGAGCCATGTCTTTATTTTCATTTTTAACCCCAAGACGCTTGCGATCTGTATAATTCATAAACGCATCTTAATTCTTACTGAGTTTCTCCAACTTAGCTTTAGCCACATTAGCCGCGCAGCACGCTGTCAGACTCGAATGTTAGCAGACATGGACTAAATACACACGTGATCTGATATGCTGCGTCACAAACGGTTTGTGATGATCTATTGTGAGAGTTATATTGGCTGTGTGAGCTTCTGCTGTATTGTTTATGCCTCAGTGTATTGGAGTGGAGCTTGTGGGCGGGGAGTATGAGCTCATTTGCATTTAAAGGTACACGCACCAAATCAGCACATTTTTTTCTCGCAGTTAAAACATGGCGTAATAAAAATCCATGGGGTATTTTGAGCTGAGACTTCAGACACATTCCGGCGACACCTGAGACTTATATTATGTTTTTTGAAAATACGTTTTCCAGCATAATTGGGCAGGTAGATCTTCCCCCCAAGGTTAAAGGTTTGATATATTGCATCAACTCCATTTGACTGAAATGCTTGTATTGAATTATTTTGCTTTCTACCAATGATAAAACCGTGCTAGATGATGACTTTTGTGAGCTCAGACTGTTTATTATTTACTACAAGTGATTTTCAAGGTGAAATTGTGCATAAGGGTGACTGTAAAATGTGTATTTTAGGCACGGAAGTGGTTTGATATTTGGATCTGGTCAATAGGCTTGTTTTCATTGGCCTTTTGGGCTGGCTTTGTCAGGCAACAGGACATTTTCGAGCGATTATTTCGTCTTCTGAATGAGGTACGCATCAGTAAACCCCACTGAACTATTTCTCACAGCTTCTTTTCAATTCAGGGTCAATTAAATTAGTCTTGCCTGAATAAGATCCACTTCCACTTTGCTTGATCTTCCAAATAATCGGTTGCAACAATGCCTCACCAGAGCTCAAGTCTTAGTCATCAGTATTTATTTATTTTTTAAGCTTTCAAGAGCAGGTGCAGCAGTGATGGTGTGAAATTGTCGATTTGCACCAGAAAAGCTGATGGACGAATCACGGAAGGGAATTTCGGTAGAGGTTATTTTCATCAGTATTGCCCAGAAATTCTCATTCTCCGTTGCTTTTACTGACCTTTGAATTCTCGTCATGCTATCACCAGCAGCAGCATCCACTGTCCATAAGATACTTTACCAATCTTTCAATCAAATGTTTGTATTTATAAGTATACTTATTCGTTTATTCCTAGAAAAAGAAACTAAAGAGACGAACGACAACAAAATACCGGAGAATACAACAACAATGCTTGTCGAGATTATGAGATCGCCATAACTTTGGTTTAAAAGAATACAAAGACATTTTTGTATCGTACTGGAAACGCATGCGTCGACCGCTATTATGCTTCAAAAAGCTACGCGTATTGTATACTTTGGGCTGTAGCATATTCATCATTACTGTTATAAATGTGTCCATCTGCTGTTCTCATGGGCAAATGACTCTACTTCCAACAGCTGCCATGATGGGTGTACTTGTACTCGAATTATGTCCCGTTTTGTCTAAATGTACATGTTTTTATAGACTGGCCAATTTTAAAAACAGACCCTTTTTTTAACTAACGTTTTATTATTGATGTCACATGGGTGTTGCTATTTTGTACCTATTTTGCATTCATTTATAAATACCACGAAGCCTTGTTAAATTATAATAGAGCATACTAAACTAATATTGTACCGTTAAATTTGTGACATGATTGCACTATAATAACATCAGTTGCTGTTTCATCTCAAGTAGGCATGAACAACCAGAGCCATTTTACATGCAACAGCTAATTTTGTCTGCAATACTCTCAAGGTGAAGAGCTCGCTTTAGTACTTGGTATATATAATTGATTTATGACTCGTTTAATATATATTTACTATTGACTGACATATAAGTCTTTTAAATCGAGATCTATATTCAGTATGTGGTGACAGCCTTTAAGAATGTAAACTTTAGCATCACAAATTTGTAGTTTGACCTCTTTAGAATTGTTGCTTAAGTACACGAGTGAATAAAGACAGTATTTGAAATGTCAGATGTACTTGAAGGTAAATCATATTGCAAGAGGGTTTTTGAGATAATTTATAGTGCCTTTTAAACCAGTTTTAATGTTGCAGTTTGTTTTTTAATGTCATGTTTTATTTCTATGCATTTTTCTTTTTTTTTTTGGCAATCAGTTAAATGTTTTGAGAGACATGATCAATTTGTATTTGGTGATAAATTGTTCTTCTGTTATTTGATCAATAAAGCATATCTTGTATGTAAGATTTTAAGAACGTACCACAGAATTCTGTTTTTTGTTAATCTGTTTAATGACAAAATTAATTCAGGGGGGAAAAAAACTCACATTTTTAGAAAACCACCTTTAGTTATTGAGCCATATACATGTACATAGTTTGAGAATGACATTTATTTACAAGTGACAAAAATGGCAACTATTTGTCTTTATTGTACTACCATATTATATTACTTTTGAACAGTTGTTTAACTGTATATTGGAGGTGCAAACCTTACTACTTTCCAGCTAAAATTTAAAAAACAAACGTTCAAGTAAATGGCTTTTCATTTCTACAAGTCTCAGTGCAAATCTCACCAGAATGTTACAATGTAACATTAACCAAATCAGACATGTATGTAAAAAGAATGACGCATGTAACAATTACTAAAACTGGCACAATGAAGATAACAATTCAGTTGTTACAAAATATTACACATACAATTCTAAAAATGGCATTTGGACGTGTAATGATAAAACCGTACAGTAATATTAGCGATGCTGAACTGTGAGAAATAACTGAAGCACTAATAACACAGTCTATTATTAAAACAAAAAACATCAGGCCGACTCGCTATGGAAGCTTGTTTGCACGACCGAATAAAAAGAAAGGCAGTTTTTTCTCAGGATTGTGAGATACAAACTTGCAATTGACTTTAATCGTTTTATTGCGTGGCAGAAACGAGCTTCCATACCGTAGAATCCAGAAGATCACCGATTCGATCCACGTTGTGCTTCTGAGACACTTATTCATCTGGTCTGTGCGTTTCATGACCAAAATACTGTTGGGACACAAACACGTTACAGTTAAAATGAAATCATGCTGTCCAGTGATGCTAAAATGCCACGAGATCTTGGATGATTGCTGCCGTTTTCTCAGTTGTGCTTCTTTTACTAAAATGGAAAGTCTGAATGATACAGACTCTTGATATCACATTGATGAAACTAAACGGCCGTCCCGAACTTCTCCATCTCGAAGATGAGTTCGACAGCGGCGTCCACATCCTGTACGATTTTCTCCGGCTCGACCAGAGCGGGGTCGAAGCGGAAGTCACGGTGCCCGTGGAAGACCGTCTCTTTGATGCATTGGTTGGCATCTTTAGGTAACTCCATGTGGGGGTTGTAGACGCCCGTGCAGACCAGGATGGACTTGCAGGACGTG
This sequence comes from Zacco platypus, assembly GCA_038088235.1. Taxonomy (NCBI): domain Eukaryota; kingdom Metazoa; phylum Chordata; class Actinopteri; order Cypriniformes; family Xenocyprididae; genus Zacco; species Zacco platypus. The sequence continues at coordinate 26,448,342 of CM076064.1, forward strand.
GCGGAGGGCGACGCGAGCTCACTTTCCCAATCGTTGTCCATGTCCTCCTCCTGAGGGACGGTGGTGGGCGTCCCTGTTCCGGTCACCATATTCGCCACTGCTCGGGTCTTCCTGGCCAGCCGGTCCTCGAGGTAGCGGTTGTAGAGGTTGGCACCGTAAATATCAGTCATCAGATTGTCCCTAATGGCATTAACAACAAGAATGAACAACATTAATTCTTTAAAATCTCCATTACTTGAACTGAAAAATTCTGGTCCTTAATAATGAGCATGTGTCTCACCCGACAGCATACAAGGATCTGATTGGTTCCCTCCAGCCTCTCTCTGCAGCTTGTTCTCTAATGAGGAACTCCGCGAAATGGTACGTCAGTTCGCTGGGCTTCCCCATGAGGGCCTCGTACTTCAGATCTTGGCCGGTGATCTTCTTATAGATGCTCTCCAAACACACCATGAAAGTGCCGTGACCAAATCTGTTGATGGGAAATTTTCATTCATTAATGGGCCGGGGTCAAGCGGAAACCCTCCGGTCTCTCTCTTGAAACCAACACAGAAGTCGACGGGTCGCTGGAGATGGAGTCAAACCCATAGAACCCCATGTTAAAGTGCCCAACTGTATAGCAGGAGAAAGCATGTTTACAGCCTGGTACAAAAAGTAGTTTTGGTCTATATAGCTAATTTTTCCCTTCATGACAACTATGAGGGGGGTGAATTTTTTTATTACTGACCCGTTTAAATTATATTAAGCCTTAAAGTTCTGCATAATTAAGGGCGTGGCCACTTGAGTGACAGGTGGATTGCCGCTGATGTCACTACAAGCCATTTGTCTGCTGTCCGTGAGCCGTCACGTCACCTCAGCTGATTCCAGCGGCTGAACTTTTTCTGGATTATTTCATACAATTATCAAGTAATATCGGAGGACAATCTCAACACATGTTGTTGGATCGTCTTGGCATTGGCTAAAAGTTTTGTCTGTCAGATTTACTACAATGACGACGGCTGGAGAATATGCCTCTCAAGACCTCACAATCCGACAGCACTGCTCGGATATTATAACTAAAACTGCTGCACTATTTTGAAAAATTATACTTGGGCTCGTTTGTTTGTATATGATCATATACATTGGACTCTCACAGTTTTACAACATAAACGGTGCTCAGATTGCGTAATTTCTTGAAATGTGATGAAAACAATGGACAAAATATCAATATTTCATGGATTTAATGCTTTTTGGACAAAAAGTGTTGTTGGGTGTTTTTCAAATGGACATTTTAGTGTAATGGATTGGACTCATCTTGCGATCGCCATTTCATTACAAAGATATGAAGTCTTTGATTTTACGTGTTGTCATTTGCACACCCGACACATATTACAAATATCGCTGGAGCATCTGAATCGTAAAACGGACATCGCAGCTTGAGAGTAAACCTTTAGAACTTTCAAATGATGTATAATTTGTTATCTTTGTTAATATTTTAGCATCTAAGATAGAGATAGCTCCTTAGCCTGAGCTAACTTGGTCACGTCGAGCTCGTCGGCGTGGTTTCAGCAACCAGGCACCTCGGCTCCACCCACGTAGCACCTCTTTGCCCATTTTTGGTTATCCGGAAGTGATGCGCGGCGATGCACTGCCAAGATGGCGACGGCAGGCTCCGCCCACTTTGGGCTACAAAAATGCTCTTCAGAAACATACGGATGACGCCATGGACACTACATCCATGTTTCATCCAGTCTATGGCCAGGGTCAACAACTTACTACTACTCTTTTCCATGTTCGTCTTTCTTTAGTGTGTAATGTTGCTGTTTGAGTATGAAATGGTTTCCAAAGTCTCTCCAGTGGGAGTTCTTCTCTACATCAGTGTTTCTGAACTCCCTCCATCTTGAGTTTTCTTCACAATATTCCTCATTTAAATAATTCATACACAGAATAAATGGGCGGGGCCTGGTTGAGTTAGTTAGTTTTGTCCCTAGTAATTCAGCGTTTAATCTTTGTACCTCGGTGAATGAGCCTCTGCCATCCACATCAGGTCCATGTTACAGGCCAGCAGTGGCAGATGAGTGTTGTGACGGCTCTCGTAGGCATTGGTCAGGTTCCCATTGGTGAGAAGGACATCAACGATGAGCTGTAAGTTTGTTTCCCATCGAATGGGCTCCCCGAACAGAACTACAGCTACAATTACAGGAAAAGAGAAGCAAAATTAAAGCCATCAAGTGTCTTTCGAAACAAAAACTACACTCTATTATTTTATTTTTCTTTTATAATATAAGTCCTAGCTTTATATATATATATAAAGTGCATAAACACTATCATTAAAAGTTTGGGATTTGGCAACATTTTATAAAGTCCAAAGCTGCTTTCATTTGATCAAAAATACAGTAAAAACTTTGAAATATTATTAAAATATCTGTTTTCTATGTGAATATATAGTAAAGTGTAATTTATTCCAGTGATCAAAGCTGAATTTTCAGCATTATTACTCCAGTCTGCAGTGTCACATGATCCTTCAGAAATCATTCTGATATGATTTTATGCTCAAGAATCATTTATGATTATTATCAATGTTGAAAACAGTTGTGCTGCTTCATATTTGTGTCATAGATTTTATTTTTCAGGATTCTTTGATGAATAGAAAGTTCAAACGAACAGCATTTATTTGAAATAGAATCTTTTGTAACATTATAAATGTCTGTACTGTCGCTTTTGGTCAAATTCATGCATCTTTGCTAAAAGTATTAACTTCTTTCAAAAATAAAAAAAGTCTTACTGACCCCAAACTTATGAACACTAATGTTGTTTCGGATAATAACTAGATATCTGGTCCTTTAAGACAAGTCATTTCACTCGGCGGCCATCTTAGAAACACCTCTCGGGCATACGAGTGCAGCTCCGATCTCTTTGAATAGGGAAACATCAAATTCTCCAAAGCTGTTCTCCAGGCTTTCAATTAAATTTCATATTTGAAATCGCCAATAAAAACTGTCAAAAACCATCTCATAAATTTTGTTTCTAAACGCTCGAATCATGACAAAAAAACTGCATTTTTCAGGCTAGGTCAAGCTAATGTTGCGCGTCTCGAGTGACTGTTTACCGGAGCTTCTAACGGCCGCCGCAGTGACGCAATGACTTTATTATGACTCTATTTAGAAGGTGGGACTTATTCCGCCACTTTCTCCCATTCAGAGTGCACCCTCTTTCTATGTATAAAGTCTTTGGTCTGGTGTATTTACATGTAAATTTGAAATTAAAAACTTGGATCAGACAGATTAGTGAGTAATTAAGTGAAAAATATTCACAGAAAATATTGTTGATGAACATTTCTACAATTATAAACTCTCATTTGCAGGACTGTCAGTGAAGATTGACTTGAAGTCAGCATGAACCGGAAACTGCATTTGTCTTTTCTTGACTATTGTAACGAACAATAATCAGCCACAACATTCAAACCAGTGACAGGTGAAGTGAATCATTGATTATTTGGTTACAATGGCACCGGAGGGATATATTAGACAGCCAGTTCTTGAATTTCATGTGTTGGAAGCAGGAAAAATGGGCAAGTGAATAAATCTGAGTGACTTTGACAAGGGCCAACTAGAACTGAAATGACTGAAATTTTCCCGATATGCAGTGGTTAGTACCTAACAAAGGTTGATCATGGACGGCCAAGAATCACGGATGCACATGGAGAGCAAAGGCCTGTCTGGTCCGATCACACAGAAGAGCTACTGTAGCTCAGACTGATGAAGACTCAATGATAGAAAGCGGTCAGAAACAAGTATGCCGAACATGTCCTGAAAAGTGAAGCCAAAGCATCTCGATCGCCCCCTGGTGGCTGGCTACAGTATAGGTCATAAACCCTGCCCTCTCCATGTAATCGAATGGGATGGGAGCCAAACTAAACAATCAAATTACAACCATTTTTTCCCAAAGATAGTTTCTGCCATGTATGTTCAAGCGTTTTCTAAGAAGTTTGGTTTTAGTTAGTTAGTTATTTGATGTTTAGCCTCAGCCTCAGATGTCACAGACCGTTGACTTAAAATATTGGCATACTTTATATGTCAAAGTTAATATTTTACCACCGCCAGCAAAGGGCATACTTTTTGAATAGCATTCAAAAAGGGGATGGGATTTAGCCGACATCTCCAGGAGAATGGTTTCTTGTTGAAATGGATAATTACACTTTCAGACATTCTACTAACTAGAAGTAACTTTGCAAATACATGTCAACTAGTCAACAAGACCGTTGGTTGAATGTCTGATGCATATAGCACACAAAACTGTGTGTGAGAACGTGCCACGTTCTTTAATGGTCCTTTAACGTGATGCCAAACCCCCCCATGGAAAAAGAAAGCTGTTGCGTTTACAACGGTTCCCATCAGCTCTTAACAGGATCAACTAAACGTTGGATTTTCAAAAGCCTGTTAGGCCTTGTGTCCACCAAAGCTTTTTTACGAGGCTAGTGTAATTGTTTGCAATGGGAGCGCCTCGTTTGTAAAGCACAACAAGGCATTGAGCATCTATTTCATGCTGAAAGCTCAGTGTTTTTTTTACCAGTCGCCTCGCGTTGAAGAATGTTCAACTTTGGGTAAAACGTTTGATTAAAGATTACGTGGACATATGATTTTTGTAAAGACCCCTTGTGGTGAAAATCAAGTTTTTTATGTTGTTTATGTGGTGTTTTTAATGTTTTAAGACAGGTGGGGTTAGGGTTAGGGTCACTAACGTTCTGAGCTGTTCAAAGCGATTGTAAGGATACTGATTGATAGCTGACTCTGACATGACGAATGGGAACATGGTTTGTGTAACGTTAGCAACACATTATTAGCTGTTTGATAACATAGTCAAGCAAAAGAATAATCATATTAATTACAATAATGTGTCCGACGTTGTAAAAGGCGATATCATTGTACCTAACTTGACCAAGCGGATCTCTGAGCTGGTGTGAGCGAGTAGAGGCGGGGCTAATTTGCATATTCATTGATCCACGTGTATTAAATGAGGCAAGGCTGTAGAGTTACATTCAAGGTATTTAAAGGCATGAAGAATTTTTTTCACAGGAAAAAATGTTTAAATGTGTCATTTTGGTGATCAAAGATGGATAAAATGGACTTTAAATAATGATGTGATTTATAACAGGGTTATTATCGTTAATTATAACTAAAACGGTTAAAAACATTTCTGTAAACTGAAATAATGCTGAAATAAAATAAAATAAATTAGCTGAAAAACTTTATACGCAAAACTTAGAAATGTTGCCTTGGCAATAAAATGAAACAATGTTTAAGTTGAAACACTAAAATTATTAACTGGAAAAAAATAAAAATGAATTAAACCTTAATAGAAACATTTTTATAACAAGAACGCTAAAATCTAATTCAAAATAACAGTGATTCATAATAAACGCTGCAATATTCCATGAAAAAGTGTTCAAATCGTCAGTTTTGATTTCATGGTGACTTTAAGTCTGTTCCTCAGACGAATCTATCATATTGCTTCAGATTCATAAGACTTGGAATATGGACCTTCTATAATTATTTATGGTGCTTTTGTGACCCTTTTCGAAGCCTGAAAGCCTCCGTTCCAGGAGGAAAGTGAATGGACTATTCCTTTAACCTGTTCGTAAAATGTTAACACAAGACATTTTGAACTTGAATTCATAGTTATGGTTCAGCGATGCCATGAAACACAGTCAAAGCTCCAATCCCACAACTATCCAGTTATCTTCAGAAATATCTTACCTTCGACTCTGGGGAGGTTCACCACAGGAGAAGACTGAAACAACAAGGAAAGTATCGGGTTTCTTTCATATCTGCCATTATATGTCATCTGAGCGATTTCATAAACTACCAGCAACTCACTTCGTTTGAGGATTAGATAAAAATATGAGACCATAAAAGTACAAACCATCTTAAATTCTTCACATACATATTCACATTCACACGAAAAACAGGCCAGCAAATCTGTGACTTCAGTGTCATCTGCTTTCCGGTTTACAACAAAAAAATGGATTGCGTTTTGTGTTGTCCTATGAAATCTTCCCCGTCATTGCCACTGGCTGTTCTCTTCACATAACATTTATGTTTCACCTCTTCTAATCTGACCTACCAATGTTTTCTTCTTTAAAAACCTGCAGTCTCTATACAAAATAAATAATAAAATACACACACTGCATAAACCTAGGCTGTGTATCTGGACGTGTTTAGCCTGCCAGTGTAATGATATAGGTAATAATATACAAAAAACAGTATATTAATACAGTATAAAGCTCTAATTCTCTCGAGTAGGGACTCGAACAGACACGATTAACCGGTAGAAATGTAGAGATTTTGGTCGAAATCACTATCACGGTTACGCTCACATGCTGCGTTGTCAAGAAAGCGTATCATTTGCATGCGTTTTTAAGATTTGGGGGTTAAAAGCAAGTGATTTTAAATTGTTTAAGCACAATAAGCAGTGAAAGAGAACTCATTTCAGTATATGTGTGTGCTGTTTTTCCCTCCTAATTGAGTTTTTTAACGGTCAAATACACACACTCTTGTGTCAAAATGCACACTTTTATGAGTACACTCATAAACACCAGTCAGTTATGTCTTAAGTGAATGTAAACAGCTGAGAAAATGCGTGTGTATCAGGATATTAGATCAGTGCATTCACTCTTAAAGGGACAGCAGCCTAATAAACCTGCTGTCATTAATGATAATCAAACAACAAAAGAGAAAATCTCTCACTGCTCTTGACTGAATCACTTCTGTAACTTTAATAAGAATAAATGTATATTTAATTTACACCGTGACGACTATGTTTTTTTTTTTGTAAATTTAATTACTTTACACAATTTATGTAGTATTTAGTGCTTGAAGTTTTTCATTTAGGTCTATTTTATTTGTGTCTTTGTTCTATTGTAGTTTTGTCCTATTACTTATAATTAGTTTATTTGCTTTTATTTAGTAGTATTAGTATTAGTTTTTTGTAATATTGAAATTGGTGTATCAAAAATTGTTATATCAAAAAAAATATTGTGATCTATATCATTATCGTGAAATAAAATAACTCATATTGTGATATAAGATTTTGGTCATATCGCCCATCTCTAATCTTATACAATAATTAATTGATTATGAAATTTCTCAATAATTACTCAATTACTAATAGACTCCAAATAGACCTCCATTCAAAGTTTGAAATAATGAAAATTTTTGGTAATACTTTATTTTAATGTGTCCTTCTTACACATGTTACATGTATTTACTACAGTAATAACCATAAATTAGGCATAATTACATATAACTAACCCTAAAGTAAGTACTTGTACCTAATTAATATTACTCAGTACATATATGTATAATTACACAGCAATAGGGAAACATTCAAATAAAGTGTAACCAAATTTTTTATGTTTCTGAAGGCAGTCTCTTCTGCTCACCAAGGCTTCATTTATTTGATCAAAAATAAAGTAAAAACAGTGAAATATTATTACAACTTTAAACAGCTGTTTTCTATGTTAATATTGTACAGTAATTGATTATTTATTTGTAATGTTGTTGTAAAACTAATTTCTGATTTAATGCTTCCTCAACTAAATAAAAGTATTAATTTATTTATTAAAAATGAACAGTATTGTACATCTTCAATATTTTTTTAATTAGTAATTGACCCTTCGCAGGCAGTTTGATTGACAGGTGATCTAACCAATCATAACCCAGAATCTGCCATTTTGTCCGACAAAGCGGTCAGGGGAGTTAGTAGATTAACGTTGGAGAACTTGAACCACGTCTTGAAACAACATTCCTTCTGATGTTCATTCATGTTTATTTGATGCTATAAATGAACTAGTATGAAGAGATGATCGGTTCACGAGGAGCTACAGCGATCTGTCACCACACATTAAACACACACTAGACGCTATTTATTGATTCAACTTCTTTAAAAAATTACTATATTTTAAATATGAAACTGTTTCATACGTTGTCAGTGTCCTCTTTGCTCCACGATGTATTTTTCACGGCATGAGAACATGATGTGTGGCGTGAGAGCGGACATAGCAACAGTAACTAAAGGGGGCGGGGCTTTGCGAAGGGTCAATTGCATCAAATGAAATCAAATTATTACAGATTCAGATTTCATGATGCATTGCTTCATTTAGTAAAGAATTATAACCACAGTTAATTGCTGTCAGAGCAAATATTTACAGCCTTGATGAGACATAATTAGTTAGTAGAGGGCATGTGAAACCATCAATGAAAATACAACGAGGCTCACCGGTAGTTTGGGTCGTCTGTTGTGATCCACCATGTCCAGCAGAGGGAAGGACTCTCGCAGCATGTCGATACTGACCACGTTTGTGAAGCCCACGCTGATTCACACAGTTAAGAACTCGTCATCTGTCTCATGGATTCATCTAAAAGCGATTATCATGCTTTCGTGATTAAAATCCTAAACATAACAACAAAAGATCTGAGGGATTGTGATAATCCCATTCCTTGCAGTAAGCTCGTAAATACTATCACATCATAATACGGTCACATCTAATGACACCATCGAGGTGGAATAAAGGCCAGCGAAAGCCAAAGAGACACTGTCGTAATCCCAGAGAATGACATAATCCCTTTCTCCGAGAAGTCATTTACATCCGAGCTTTATATAAAAAAAGATCTTGATTTGAGTTGTTTCATTTGTTTTCCTCAGAGCCAAAGAGGACTTTAAATTCAATATCATGCTCTTTGATGTTGTTTTTGGGCTCTACTAGAATTATTTTCCAGCTCCTCTCTTCCCAGTCTGTCAGTAACGCTCAGTTTAGTTCCTGTCTCTACGAAGCCCCTCCTTCTGAAAAGCACACTGCGCTCTGATTGGTCGGCTGGAGCAGTGTGTTTGGGAAATGTCCCGCCCCTTATTAGTTTCAACACATTACTACTCAAGCGATCGCAAAATGGCAACTACATGACAGACATGGAGATTCAAAATAAAAACAAATTCGATGATGGCTGGAGGAAGAACCTGAAGACGCTTGACACAGAAGGATACTTTTTGGCAATGTCGAGCACAGGACCTTGTCCAGACACCAGCACATACTTGTCATGATACTTCTTGAACATTCTCAAAGGGCTGTGAGACATCATGACTTGGTCTTGAGAGATCTACAAATCAAGCAAACAGATCAGCATGCAGGGCAGAAGTTATCATCCATACCATCGTGTGTTCACTTCTCTGGATTCTTTTGGTTTGGACCAAAATAGAAAATGATACATTTAAGGCATTTTCAGAAATCTGTTGTAGATTGTTTGTGTCATTTTCTTTCACAACACTAGAGGGCGCATGATGTATTTATGTTGTCAAGTTGATACAGAAGTGTGCGCTTTATAATTTTTATAACGTTGCAATTTTTTCGTAGTTCGGTTCGCTTTCACAAGGCAACATTTCTAAACAGTGTGGTGAGAAACCGGGCCTCCTTTAGGACCCCGGCGGTAATGCCTGATCAGAAATTGTTATCGTGATGTCTTGACTAATTATAACCTATTTCACTATTGTATGATGTTTATTACATTAAGCTTATATTAGCTAACTAAATAAAAAATTAAGAATGAGAAATGCTTGATTTCACAACCTATAGCTTCAGTTATACACTAGTATACGAACCATGTAATTTAAAAGACATTAATGTTCATTATAATTTATGACGCATTTACTCGATAACGTGATTTTTTCAGGAATTATGATCAGGCGCTTAAAATACTACCCATTAAAAGCCATTTGAATCAATGGGATCACTCAGGGTCCTAAATTGATTTTTTCACAACTATGGACCAAAATTTGGACCCTAAAGTCACGTGTGAGTAAACTGTGCTCTCATTGGTCTTTGAGACGTTCACTAAACGCCTTGTTAACTTCAGCATTTCTATGCGTTTTTGATTGTTGTCCTAAAATATGTTTGTCCGACCAAATTTCAGTTCGTCTTCATCTCCGGGTTGACCCAATAATCATCTTGAGAGGCATTAGCAAATCAAACACTGCTGCTTTTCACACAACTACGTAATTACCCATTATGCATTGTGACACGGCCTAGTTCTCCGGGTTGGGTTCAACTTCTCAAGTCGAATCAAACTCTTTATTTTAATCAACATTTTGGAACACAACGAATAATTCTACAGGTCTGGAAAGTCTCAGAGTGATGTACTGCTTAAAGGGGTCATATCATATTTTTTTCCTCATGTATATGTTGTCTAGTCCACACATTGTTTGTGGATTTGCTGGCTGGTCAAATCAATAACAGAATATTTAGAAAGCAGCATCACATTGTTACACATTGATAAAGCAATCAGCACTGAAATATGCCACACAAACTGCTACTTTTTGGAAGTAAACGTCAGCTGGTGTTTGGATTGTGATTGGATCTGTGATCCGTTTGGTCACTGAAGTGTGAATGTGAAGGTAAGTGATCTTTTGGACCGGGAAAAGAACATTTTCCCAGCACATAAAGCTCTTATATGTCCAAACCTCGAGATTGTTTTGATTTCTCATGAATCGACCCTCTAATGTTGAATGAATTCGATACAAAAAGCTCCATTTCATGAGTCTAGCAGCCAACTGGACGCCAGAAATCTCATCAAGAGAACAAAACTCACAGGAACACCCAGTATGTGAGACAGCTGATCCGCCTTCTTCTGCCGTAAGCAGTTGCCAGCATTTGTGACAAAGACGACCGGAACCACGAACTGTCCCTTCGCGTCCACCAGCTTCTGGAAAGCTCTCTTGGCCGCTGGGATGGGGGTCTTCCCTCGCACCAGGACTCCATCGATGTCGAACAACAACCCAAAGCTCGGCTCCAGCTGTTCGAGAGAGAGAGACACAGAGTGAAGCTGAAAATTAACCACCAACGAAAAAGAAATTATATTGCGCAATGCCTAAAGAAAATCAAGCACACTTTGCATAATTGCCATTATTGTAAATCTCAGTACCTGAAAAGAAAGGTGAGTAACAATTGTGAACTTTGTGCTCCATTTCAGTCCAATTTAAATCATATATTATGCTGCCTTCAAGTGCACAGGATAAAAAAAAAAAAATTGTAATTGCGATTTTTTTTTAATCTCAGGATTCAGAACACAAACTCAAGTAAAGTCTGAGTTGTGAGATAAAAAGTCGCAATTTTCCTTTATTCCGTGTCGGAAACAAAGTCTCACAGAAACTCGTAGCCCTGAGTCAGACGTTCGTTATTACGACGCGTCACACATTCAAATCAGAAACATAACATGGAAGTAATCTAAAAAAACAAACAGCAGACATTTATTGCGAACAAGAAACCCAAATAGCTACATCTGATTTCAAAATAATGGTGGCGACATGTGACAAAAATGAATCATTCATTCAAGATATTCATTCAAAAACGCTGATTCATCCAGTACTGAAACAAGTGAAGTCTTTTTGAGTGAATCATTGAATCATTTATTCAACAGATTTGTTCAAAAACGCTGATTCATCCAATAATGAAACTAGTGAAGTCTTTTTGAGTGAGTCATTGAATCATTTATTCAAGATATTCATTCAAAAATGCTGATTCATCCAGTACTGAAACAAGTGAAGTCTTTTTGAGTGAGTCATTGAATCATTTATTCAACAGATTCGTTCAAAAACGCTGATTCATCCAGTACTGAAACAAGTGAAGTCTTTTTGAGTGAATCATTGAATCATTAATTCAAGATATTCATTCAAAAATGCTGATTCATCCAGTAATGAAACAAGTAAAGTCTTTTTGAGTGAATCATTGAATCATTAATTCAAGATATTCATTCAAAAATGCTGATTCATCCAGTAATGAAACAAGTGAAGTCTTTTTGAGTGTCATTGAATCATTTATTCAGCAGATTCGTTCAAAAACGCTGATTCATCCAGTACTGAAACAAGTAGCCTTTTTGAGTGAATCATTGAATCATTAATTCAAGATATTCATTCAAAAATGCTGATTCATCCAGTACTGAAACAAGTGAAGTCTTTTTGAGTGAATCATTGAATAATTTATTCAGCAGATTCGTTCAAAAACGCTGATTCATCCAGTACTGAAACAAGTGAAGTCTTTTTGAGTGAATCATTGAATCATTTATTCAACAGATTTGTTCAAAAACGCTGATTCATCCAATAATGAAACTAGTGAAGTCTTTTTGAGTGAGTCATTGAATCATTTATTCAAGATATTCATTCAAAAATGCTGATTCATCCAGTACTGAAACAAGTGAAGTCTTTTTGAGTGAGTCATTGAATCATTTATTCAACAGATTCGTTCAAAAACGCTGATTCATCCAGTACTGAAACAAGTGAAGTCTTTTTGAGTGAATCATTGAATCATTAATTCAAGATATTCATTCAAAAATGCTGATTCATCCAGTAATGAAACAAGTAAAGTCTTTTTGAGTGAATCATTGAATCATTAATTCAAGATATTCATTCAAAAATGCTGATTCATCCAGTAATGAAACAAGTGAAGTCTTTTTGAGTGTCATTGAATCATTTATTCAGCAGATTCGTTCAAAAACGCTGATTCATCCAGTACTGAAACAAGTAGCCTTTTTGAGTGAATCATTGAATCATTAATTCAAGATATTCATTCAAAAATGCTGATTCATCCAGTACTGAAACAAGTGAAGTCTTTTTGAGTGAATCATTGAATAATTTATTCAGCAGATTCGTTCAAAAACGCTGATTCATCCAGTACTGAAACAAGTGAAGTCTTTTTGAGTGAATCATTGAATCATTAATTCCAGATATTCATTCAAAAATGCTGATTCATCCAAAAATGAAACAAGTGAAGTCTTTTTGAGTGAGTCATTGAATCATTTATTCAACAGATTCGTTCAAAAATGCTGATTCATCCAGTAACGAAACAAGTGAAGTCTTTTTGAGTGAGTCATTGAATCATTTATTCAGCAGATTCGTTCAAAAACGCTGATTCATCCAGTAATGAAACAAGTAGTCTTTTTGAGTGAGTCATTGAATCATTAATTCAAGATATTCATTCAAAAATGCTGATTCATCCAGTAATGAAACAAGTGAAGTCTTTTTGAGTGAGTCATTGAATCATTTGTTCAACAGATTTGTTCAAAAACGCTGATTCATCCAGTAATGAAACAAGTAGCCTTTTTGAGTGAGTCATTGAATCATTTATTCAACAGATTCGTTCAAAAATGCTGATTCATCCAGTAACGAAACAAGTGAAGTCTTTTTGAGTGAGTCATTGAATCATTTATTCAGCAGATTCGTTCAAAAACGCTGATTCATCCAGTAATGAAACAAGTAGTCTTTTTGAGTGAGTCATTGAATCATTAATTCAAGATATTCATTCAAAAATGCTGATTCATCCAGTAATGAAACAAGTGAAGTCTTTTTGAGTGAGTCATTGAATCATTTGTTCAACAGATTTGTTCAAAAACGCTGATTCATCCAGTACTGAAACAAGTAGCCTTTTTGAGTGAGTCATTGAATCATTAATTCAAGATATTCATTCAAAAATGCTGATTCATCCAGTATTGAAACAAGTGAAGTCTTTTTGAGTGAGTCATTGAATCATTTGTTCAACAGATTTGTTCAAAAACGCTGATTCATCCAGTACTGAAACAAGTAAAGTCTTTTTGAGTGAGTCATTGAATCATTAATTCAAGATATTCATTCAAAAATGCTGATTCATCCAGTAATGAAACAAGTGAAGTCTTTTTGAGTGTCATTGAATCATTTATTCAGCAGATTCGTTCAAAAACGCTGATTCATCCAGTACTGAAACAAGTAGCCTTTTTGAGTGAGTCATTGAATCATTAATTCAAGATATTCATTCAAAAATGCTGATTCATCCAGTATTGAAACAAGTGAAGTCTTTTTGAGTGAGTCATTGAATCATTTGTTCAACAGATTTGTTCAAAAACGCTGATTCATCCAGTACTGAAACAAGTGAAGTCTTTTTGAGTGAGTCATTGAATCATTTATTCAAGATATTCATTCAAAAATGCTGATTCATCCAGTACTGAAACAAGTGAAGTCTTTTTGAGTGAATCATTGAATAATTTATTCAACAGATTCGTTCAAAAACGCTGATTCATCCAGTACTGAAACAAGTGAAGTCTTTTTGAGTGAATCATTGAATCATTAATTCAAGATATTCATTCAAAAATGCTGATTCATCCAGTAAT
>CM076064.1:26467500-26530000 GCA_038088235.1 Zacco platypus
ACGAGGATTTACTGCGGAAAATGAAGGGGAAACAGCGGATCCTCGCCGGGAGACAAACACAAACTAACAATGGATCCAGCGGTTCGGCAAACATCACATGATGTAGGAATGTAAACACGTCCACTACCTTACTGCACATTCCGCATCGCCCGAGCGCCGCGACGCGCTGCACGTGCCGCGAACACACGCCGCTCGACGACCTCAGCAGCGCGGTGAAGGCCTTCATTTCGATCCGCTTCTCTGGCCGGTTTCGACTGCGTCCAGTTCCTCCATGAAGCTTTTGTAGCGGCGCGGTGTGACGACAGAGAGGAGGTGGTCCGACTCTATCGAAAGACTCGAGAGTCGGGATTCAGGAAATAAACATCCTTCCTTGCCGGCAAATGGGGGAATGCGACACCCCCCCCCCACACACACACACACTGAACGACGCGACGCGACGTGACGAATTCTAGCGTGACGTCATTTGTAGATAACGGTTGAAACGCGCGGAGGCGTTCAAGCAGTATTAATACATTCGACTATAAATGTTTACATGAAACTCAATAGCTTGATTGGAATAATAATATGGTGACTCTGAATTGAAACAAAGGCTGCTCACTACTGAGGCAGATGTGAAAGTAGGATACTAGTGACGTCACCCGCACCTATGGGCCAATAGAAAACGTTTTTTTTGTCCACTCTTTTCATTTAAAGTATACTTCCAACAAGTCTAATGATTATATACTCATTTTGTTTGTTTGGGGGTTTTTTTTGGTCAATTTATCCTTAAAAGTTTTCAAGCTCAATCCCTGCGTTTTTTTGAGGGTTTTTTTTTCCTTCTCAAATAAACATGTGACAGATTCTTGAACCAATATTACATTTTTTGTAAAGATTCTATTGATAAGGTTTAGTTCATCTTCCTCTGTTAATGTTTCCATTTGTTACATGTGAACAGAGTGACGGACATGACATGCAGGAAAAAAATATGATAGTATTGTGCGCATGATTTACTATTTCATTCTGCAATTTATTAAAACATGCGCACGATTAACTATTTCATTCCCGCAATTTACTATTTCATTCTGCAATTTATTAAAACATGCGCACGATTAACTATTTCATTCCCGCAATTTACTATTTCATTCTGTGATTTTCCAAAAATGTTCGCACGATTTACTATTTCATTCCCGCGATTTACTATTTCATTCTGCGATTTACTATTTCATTCTGTGATTTACTAAAACGTGCGCACGATTTACTATTTCATTCCACAATTTACTATTTCATTCCACAATTTACTATTTCATTCTGCAATTTACTAAAACGTGCGCACGATTTACTATTTCATTCCACAATTTACTAAAACGTGCGCACGATTTACTATTTCATTCCACAATTTACTAAAACGTGCGCACGATTTACTATTTCATTCCACAATTTACTATTTCATTCTGCAATTTACTAAAACGTGCGCACGATTTACTATTTCATTCCACAATTTACTAAAACGTGCGCACGATTTACTATTTCATTCCACAATTTACTAAAACGTGCGCACGATTTACTATTTCATTCCACAATTTACTAAAACGTGCGCACGATTTACTATTTCATTCCACAATTTACTATTTCATTCCACAATTTACTATTTCATTCTGCAATTTACTAAAACGTGCGCACGATTAACTATTTCATTCCCGCGATTTACTATTTCATTCTGCGATTTACTAAAACGTCCGCACGATTTACTATTTCATTCCCGTAATTTACTATTTCATTCTGCGATTTACTAAAACGTCCGCACGATTTACTATTTCATTCCCGTGATTTACTATTTCATTCCCGTGATTTACTATTTCATTCCCGCGATTTACTATTTCATTCCCGTGATTTACTATTTCATTCCCGCGATTTACTATTTCATTCCCGTGATTTACTATTTCATTCCCGCGATTTACTATTTCATTCTGCGATTTACTATTTCATTCTGCGATTTACTAAAACGTGCGCACGATTAACTATTTCATTCCACAATTTACTATTTCATTCTGCAATTTACTAAAACGTGCGCACGATTAACTATTTCATTCCCGCAATTTACTATTTCATTCTGTGATTTTCCAAAAACGTGCGCACGATTAACTATTTCATTCTGCGATTTACTAAAATGTCCGCACGATTAACTATTTCATTCCCGTGATTTACTATTTCATTCTGTGATTTACTATTTCATTCTGTGATTTTCCAAAAATGTTCGCACGATTTACTATTTCATTCCTGTGATTTACTATTTCATTCCCGTGATTTACTATTTCATTCCCGCGATTTACTATTTCATTCTGCGATTTACTATTTCATTCTGCGATTTACTAAAACGTGCGCACGATTAACTATTTCATTCCCGTGATTTACTATTTCATTCTGTGATTTTCCAAAAATGTTCGCACGATTTACTATTTAATTCTGCGATTTACTAAAACGTGCGCACGATTAACTATTTCATTCCCGTGATTTACTATTTCATTCTGCGATTTACTAAAACGTGCGCACGATTAACTATTTCATTCCCGTGATTTACTATTTCATTCTGTGATTTTCCAAAAATGTTCGCACGATTTACTATTTCATTCTGCGATTTACTAAAACGTGCGCACGATTAACTATTTCATTCCCGTGATTTACTATTTCATTCTGTGATTTTCCAAAAATGTTCGCACGAATTACTATTTCATTCTGCGATTTACTATTTCATTCCACAATTTACTAAAACGTGCGCATGATTAACTATTTCATTCCACAATTTACTATTTCATTCTGCAATTTACTATAACGTGCGCACGATTATCTATTTCATTCCCGCGATTTACTATTTCATTCTGCGATTTACTATTTCATTCCACAATTTACTAAAACGTGCGCACGATTAACTATTTCATTCCACAATTTACTATTTCATTCTGCAATTTACTATAACGTGCGCACGATTTACTATTTCATTCCACAATTTACTAAAACGTGCGCACGATTATCTATTTCATTCCCGCGATTTACTATTTCATTCTGCGATTTACTAAAACGTCCGCACGATTTACTATTTCATTCCACAATTTACTAAAACGTCCGCACGATTATCTATTTCATTCCCGCGATTTACTATTTCATTCTGCGATTTACTAAAACGTCCGCACGATTTACTATTTCATTCCACAATTTACTAAAACGTGCGCACGATTAACTATTTCATTCCACAATTTACTATTTCATTCTGCAATTTACTATAACTTGCGCACGATTTACTATTTCATTCCACAATTTACTAAAACGTGCGCACAATTATCTATTTCATTCCCGCGATTTACTATTTCATTCTGCGATTTACTAAAACGTCCGCACGATTTACTATTTCATTCCACAATTTACTAAAACGTCCGCACGATTTACTATTTCATTCCACAATTTACTAAAACGTGCGCACGATTTACTATTTCATTCCCGCAATTTACTATTTCATTCTGCGATTTACTAAAACGTCCGCACGATTTACTATTTCATTCTGCGATTTACTATTTCATTCCACAATTTACTAAAACGTGCGCACGATTTACTATTTCATTCCCGCAATTTACTATTTCATTCTGTGATTTTCCAAAAACGTGCGCACGATTAACTATTTCATTCCCGCGATTTACTATTTAATTCTGCGATTTACTAAAACGTGCGCACGATAACTATTTAATTCCCGCAATTTACTATTTCATTCTGCGATTTACTAAAACGTGCGCACGATTTACTATTTCATTCCCGCAATTTACTATTTCATTCCCGTGATTTACTATTTCATTCTGCGATTTACTAAAACGTCCGCACGATTTACTATTTCATTCCACAATTTACTAAAACGTGCGCACGATTTACTATTTCATTCCCGCAATTTACTATTTCATTCCCGTGATTTACTATTTCATTCTGCGATTTACTAAAACGTCCGCACGATTTACTATTTCATTCTGCGATTTACTATTTCATTCCACAATTTACTAAAACGTGCGCACGATTAACTATTTCATTCCCGCGATTTACTATTTAATTCTGCGATTTACTAAAACGTGCGCACGATTAACTATTTTATTCCCGCGATTTACTATTTCATTCTGCGATTTACTATTTCATTCCACAATTTACTAAAACGTGTGCACAATTTACTATTTCATTCCCGCAATTTACTAAAACGTGCGCACAATTTACTATTTCATTCCCGCAATTTACTATTTCATTCTGTGATTTTCCAAAAACGTGCGCACGATTAACTATTTCATTCCCGCGATTTACTATTTAATTCTGCGATTTACTAAAACGTGCGCACGAATTACTATTTCATTCCCACGATTTACTATTTCATTCTACGATTTACTAAAACATGCGCACGATTTACTATTTCATTCCCGCAATTTACTATTTCATTCTGCGATTTACTATTTCATTCCACAATTTACTAAAACGTGCGCACAATTTACTATTTCATTCCCGCAATTTACTAAAACGTGCGCACAATTTACTATTTCATTCTGTGATTTTCCAAAAACGTGCGCACGATTAACTATTTCATTCCTGCGATTTACTATTTAATTCTGCGATTTACTATTTCATTCCCACGATTTATAAATCATGCGCATGTAAATTTAGTGAATCGAGGGAATGAATTAGTAAATCGTGCGCACGATTTAATTTTTTTTCTTGCATGTCACGTGTGGGGCTACGTACATGTGAACGTTTCTGTTGATGCGCTTTAAAAGTCCAGTAACTGAAACACATCTCAGCCAATCAGCAGCAAGGGGCGTGTACACTCATGAGGGGGCGGGGCTATCAAGATAGGGTTGAGATGTTTTACGGTAGGGGTGTTTGTTTTGGTGATTTCAAATATCAGACGTCACTTACTGCGCCTTTAATGTTCTCTTGAAACTGTTTGTACGTTACCATCTTTAATAAATAAAAAATACAACTAGATGTTTTATATTTTACTGCTCAGTTACTTTAAATGTGCCTCGTTTTACACAGAAGATCAGCTCCTCAGTAATCTTGTTCAAATGTCTTCCGGAAAAATCTGCCCTTAATGAACATCACATGACCAACCGTGACAAGCAGTTGTTATTGACTACTACTACTACTACGTTAATTTTATATAACTTAAAGATGTACAAAAAGCAACAGCATAAGAGCCAGTTAAATGTAAATCTTTCAGATGGTAAAATCTCAAGATAAGATAATAAACACACAAGACCTGCATTATATCCACAGCAGAAGAAGGGCATTTTGGGTGAAGAGAATATTAGATTTAGTCCTGATAGTGTAAATGTGACTGGATTATTTCAGTAAGTTCAGTATGGCTGGTCACATGAGCCGAACTGCCTCTCATCAGATACTTGTGTGTGAATCGTTAATACTCAAAGCATTTACACAGAAAGCATATTAATATAATAAACAATTTAGTAAAAAAGCAGTTTACTTGTCCAAGAAGGCAAAGTGAACACGGTATACAAAATATTTACAGAGATTGTGCTTTTATGAGTTGAACAAAGGAAGGAGGAATGAAGCAAGTCGTTTTTTCTTTTCAAACACCAAGTCATTTTGAAAAAAAGCCCCACAGTTCATGTAATACACAAATTGACATGATCAGCATGAGTTACTGTGGAATCACACCCCATAATGACAGTATTATCTGAAGTATCATATGGACATCTTAATATTTAAATTCTTAAATGTTAACTGTACAGTTCATATGCATCATCCTGACCGAATCAAGCCGCACAATCACATTTGACGTTTATAAGATCTAGAACCAAAACTTCAAGCACATCGGTTTCATACCGAGCAGATGTGATCAAATGTCAGTCGTCTCTGGTCTCAACGCTCACGTTAAGATGCTTGACTGTTGCTTGATGCGAGATTGTTCATGAACCCATTTCAACCCAACCGATGCCTCTATAAACCAAGCAGCGCTTTGGCCTCTTCACTTTGTGCCATCAGACTCTCGCTGGCGTATTTCTGCAGCAGCTCCATCTTCTTCCGTCTGACCAGGGCTTCCTCGATCTGGGATCGACAAGAACATTGTTAATCTCATCATTTTGACTTTTTATCTCAATGATGACTTAGTCAATTTCGATTTAATAAATCAAATCAATGAGAAGCGAGACACAATTTAGACTTTTTAATCTCATAATTCCAACACAGTATGTCAATTTAGTTTTTTTATTTTTTCTTATGTGGCGGAAATGGGCTTCCTGTCATCATTTCGACTTTTTAATCTCACAATTTAGATATAGTATGTCATAATTTCGGATCTTATGTGGCGGAAATGGGCTTCCATAAAATCAATGAGCTGCAAGTCACAATTTCCACTTTTTAATCTCAATTTCGACACAGTATGTCAAAATTTCGACTTGATATGTCATAATTCTATTTTTTTTATCTCAATGATGACTTAAAAAGTCAATTTCGATTATGAGATGAAGATCATTCTGATTTTTTAATCTCATAATTTCGACATAGTATGTAAATTTTGACTTGGGATGTCAATTTTGATTTTTCATTTCTTCTTATTTGGTGGAAAAGGGCTTCCATAAGATCAATGAGCTGCAAGTCACAAATTTCGACTTTTTAATCTCATAATTTCGACATATTTCTTTTTATTGCATAATTATGACTTTTTATTTTTTCTTATGTGGCGGAAATTGGCTTTCTTAAAAATCAATGAGCAGCAAGTTGCAATTTCATCTTAGTTATGTCATAATTTCGATTTTTTAATCTCACAATTTAGATATAGTATGTCATAATTTCGGATTTTATGTGGCGGAAATGGGCTTCCATAAAATCAATGAGCTGCAAATCACAATTTCCACTTCTTCATAATTCCAATTTTTTTATCTCAATGATGACTTAAAAAGTCATTTTCGATTATGAGATGAAAGAGAGATGAGATAAATCTGATTTTTTAAATCTCATAATTTCGACATAGTATGTAAATTTTGATTTTTCATTTCTTCTTATTTGGTGGAAAAGGGCTTCCATAAGATCAATGAGCTGCAAGTCACAATTTCGACTTTTTAATCTCATAATTTCGACATATTTCTTTTTATCGCATAATTATGACTTTTTATTTTTTCTTATGTGGTGGAAATGGGCATCCATAGTTAATAAATGTTAATAAATGTTAATAAATGTTCATTCCAACACAGAACCGCTTAATGGAACACAATCAGCGTTATTTTAATATTAGTTGTTTCCATCTAAAGTTGCGAATTTAACTTCGGCGAAAGCTGCGTTTCCATCCCACATGTTCGAGAGATCAAAATCATCACTTCCTGGAAAATTACCGCAAAATTTCAGAAATAAAAATGGAAGTTGCTGCAGTCGGGCTCTCTTTTCCTCCATCATAAATGAGTTTGTCTCAGACGAAACACAATAAACGCTGTCATGTTCCCTTGCATTCGGATGCTGGTGTTTGAAACAATCGTGTGAATTAAACCAAATCATTCTGATGACAGACTTGACACGCACCCGCCTCCTCTCATTCAGCCGTCTCATTAAATGAAATAACGTTAGTGTGACCGGGTGTGATTTTCGGCGCAGGATTGCACATAATTCTACTCATGCCAGCAGGTTTCGTACTCACATCAGAAGCGCACACATCATAAAGCCGCCAAAATGAGCTTATTAATGGTCAAATACACAAAAATGACAACATTGACCTGAATAATCATGATTCTGATTTTTGCTATAATTGACACTTCGCAAACAGTTTGATTGACAGGCGATCTGACCAATCACCCCGAATCCGCCATTTTGTGCGACAAAGCAGTCAAGGGAGTTGGTAGATTAAAGGTACAATATGTAAAAATGTCACAATGCCAATCTTGGCGAGTATTAACGAACAGTCGTAAACTAGCGTCAGAACTTTCCAAAGAAAAAAATGGACTTGGATATAGTACACTATGGCGCTTTACAGATGCTGAAAAAATCAGTGTAAAGATTCTTTAAAGATTCTCCTTCTGCATTTCATGGAGGTTTGGACTGACATGAGAGATTCCTTCTAGCTAGGCTCCAAAATCAGTGGTTTTGTGCAAGTCACATGATCTGAATTGAACTCAATTAGAAGCGAAACAAACCTCCTTCTGCGAGGGAACAGGAACATGAGCGAAAAACGACTGCGCACCATCTTCTCCGTCCATCTGCTCTCCCGCTTCATCGTCAGACTGCTCAAAAAAAGGATGAAAAAGATAAAGGGAAACTGAACTGATGAAAACGATCAGAGTCGGTCGGATGGAGATGCTCACCTCTTCATCTCTGACAGCGTAAATGTGTTCCTCCTCCTCTTCCGGGTCTTTCACGCCTACACCAGCAGCTAATCGAGCCTCTCTGTCTGCTTTCCATTTCGCTACAGCCTCCGCTATGACTGCCGGTAAACACAAATCAGGATTTATACTTCAACATCAAGTTTAACTCAGAAGAGGAAGAATGAGAAAAAACAATAACATGACAGCAGATTCTTCCTACAGTTGTAGAAAATATTCGCCATATCACTCCTAACCATATAGCTATACATTTACACATTGTATGATAATAAAAACATATCGGACCGTTATGTAAGGCCTTTTTACACCACTGAAAACACAGTTATGCATATTATATTGTATTTCTGTCAATATATCCTCATAAAATTAACACACTGCACCTTTAACGTAAAAACAACATCCTTGTTTCCATCCATTTCAATATAAAAGTGTTTCCAATTGACGCACAAGTGTTTGCCGCCATCTCATGGCGTATTAATGTAACTTTCAGTGAAGTCGAAATCACTAACAGACTCTCTCAATACCAAAAATACGGCATGTTAGTTACATATAATATTTTTTATTGAGCAGTAATATTTAAATGATCAACAATAGCCATTATAACAATAGGAAATAAACAAGCAAACAGTTCAGTCAAACGTACAAAAGCAGCTCTAATTAGTACAGGATTTAATTTCAATGTAAATGTAAAGTTATGTAACTTTATATAGCCATTAAGTCTATTGGCTCTGGAGCAAGTAACACATTAAGATCAAAGATTGCCCGTTTGATACACCCAAAACAAATTATACCTCAGGTTTACACTATCTACATAAGAGCCAGCGGAAAATTCCCGAAGGACTGGCCGAGACGAAGCTGTTCTCTGCGGGTACACGAGTATATATACTTATACAAGCTCTTTATGATTCTCGAATCTGATTGGCTGAGAGGACTTTCCGTGACAGTCGGTCCGTGTGAAATGAATTCGGATTTCAGTTCAGCTTCGTTGGAAATGCGATCGATCTCAAATATTACAATATATATTTTATATATATATATATATATATATATATATATATATATAGACACACACACATATATAAATATACACACACACATATATATATATACACACACACATATATATATATACACTCACACACACACATATATATATATATATATATACACACACACATATATATATATATATCGTCCCTGACAAGTCTTGTCGCTTGTGTACAAATTGACCTGAAGTGCCGCTGAAATATATTTTCAATCAAGATTTTTTTTTTTTTTTTTTTTTACAAGAAATGGCTCATTTTAATCCCAACAGCTTTTGTAATGTTTCAGTGCAAAACGAAACTGTCAAAAACTATTCTAATATTCACAAGCCCATTGAGTCAATTTTTGCAAAGACATAAGTGTTGTCGCCTTGTCATAATGAGCTTCACCTGTGACTAATAATGGATCAATTAGGTCTCAGGTGTGTATAAAAACAACCCCAGTACACTAGACCTTCACATCAACTGCAACTAGACCTCTGCAAACATGCCTAAGATTCACCCTGAGACTAAAGTTTTGATTATCAAGAGGCTGAAGACCAGATCCACTGCTGATGTGGCAGACACCTTCAGTGTGTCTCAGCGTCAAGTACAGAGGATAAAAAAAGATTTGAAGAGACTGGAGACATTTTTGACAAGCCCAGGTCAGGCAGACCCTGCAAGACAACTGCTCGAGAGGACCGTGTGTTGGCTCGAAAATCCAAGGCCACTGCAGCAGAGCTCCACGAGACCTGGTCACCTGAAGTCCCTGTGTCAACCAGAACAGTTGTCGGATTGGATTCCGTCTCGAAATGGCCTCCATGGTCGGATCAGTGCCCAGAAGCCAGCACTAAACAAAAGACCGTGTCGCATTTGCCCACAGCCTGCTAAAAGGATGGACGCTGGAAAAGTGGCAGAAGGTGGATCTTTCAGATGAGTCTTCAGTTGAATTACACCACAGTCGCCGCAAATATTGCAGGAGACCTACTGGAGCCCGCATGGATCCGAGATTCACCCAGAAAACAGTGAAGTTTGGTGGTGGAAAAATCATGGTCTGGGGTTACATCCAGTATGGGGGAGTGCGAGAGATCTTCAGGGTGGAAGGCAACATCAATAGTCGAAAATACCAAGAAATCTTAGCTACCTCTTATATTCCCAACCATAAAAGAGGCCAAATTCTGCAGCAGGATAGTGCTCCATCGCATACTTCCATCTCCACATCAAAGTTCCTCAAGACGAAGAAGGTCAAGATGCTCCAGGATTGGCCAGCCCAGTCACCAGACATGATCATCATTGAGCATATGTGG
Organism: Zacco platypus; assembly: GCA_038088235.1. Taxonomy (NCBI): domain Eukaryota; kingdom Metazoa; phylum Chordata; class Actinopteri; order Cypriniformes; family Xenocyprididae; genus Zacco; species Zacco platypus. The sequence goes on from CM076064.1 coordinate 26,478,157, forward strand.
GGTAGGATGATAGAGGAAACATGGAAGACGAAACCAAAGAATATTGATGAACTCGGGGAGGCACGCAAGACTGCTTTCTTTGCTATTCCTGATGACTTCATCAATAAATTGTATGAATCCTTGCCAAACAGCATGGATGCAGTCCTTCACGCTCATGGAAGTCATACAAGATATTACATTTGGATTTCACAGCACCACTAAATTTGCTGACATATTTTTGTATTTGCAGTAAATTTGTTCAATTTCTGTATAGGCGACAAAACTTTTGTCTTGCCAAAATTTGACCTTTCTGTCTTATTTAAATGATAAATCTTTTTTTCAGTGAAACTAATTTATTTCAGTGCATTAAACATCATTTGGGAGGGTTTTAACTTTTCATATGAGCTATGGTCTGTATATATATGTGTGTGTATATATATATATATATATGTGTGTGTGTGTATATATATATTAAAAAAAAAAAAAATAATATATATATATATATATATATTATTTTTTTTTTTTTTTAATATATATACACACACACACACACATATATATATATATATATATATATATATATATATATATATAAATAAAAGCCTTAATAGGATTGCTGGATCAAGAACCTGCCATCTAAAATATAAGCATGTTTATTTTAAAGATTTTTAATCTTTTTTTAATTTTAATTAATTTTTTTTCATTAATTTAATTTTTATACTTTTCATATTTCTAATTAATTAAATATTAATTTAAATAAATATAAATTATACATATATATCGGATTTATATCGGCCATCATGATTTAAGATATTTAAGATTAAGAAAACTATTCATCAGGCATGCATTGATTAATCCCAAGTTGAAACAAAAAAAAAAAAAAAAAAAAAAGGTACGACTAAATCATGTGCTGGTGCGACCAACTGAGAAAGTTTTGGTAGCACCAGTGCAACCAGTGGAAAAGTTAGTCTGGAGCTCTGGGACGCTTTCGGAGATGTGAGCTCGAGGCCGTCAGCGACCGTTCAGCACTCGTGTACCCGCAGAGAACAGCATCATCTCACCCAGTCCTTTAAGAATTTGCCATTGACTCTTATGTAGATGGTGTAAACATGAAGTATAATTAATTTTGGGTATATATCAAACATGCAATCTTTTGTCTTATTAATATACTACTTGTTCCAGAGCTAATAGATTTGGCTTAATGGCTATATAAAAAGTTTCATAACTCTATATTTACATTGAAATTAAATCCTGTACTAAATAGATCTGCTTTTGTACATTTTTGCGTGTTTATTTCTTTTAATACTATTATAATGGCTATTGTTGTTATATATATATATATATATATATATGACACTATACACTGAATAATGACACTATAGAATTGAGCTCATTTCATAACTGATGTTGATTCAGTTCAATAACGGTGTCGAGCTGCTGCATAGCAAAACTGAATTCTGTTTGCATCATTAATTTCTTGTTTATCACAGTGAAGCTGCTTTGACACCATCTAAAGCGCTGTAGAAATAAAGCTGACTTGAACTATGCAATAATCTCAATCAGGCCTCAGTGAGTTCGAGGAGGAATGCGGCGGTCATGTGACTTCAGGTCACTGGACTGTCAGGTGCGCGTTACGCTTCTCATGAGTCGCATCAAACCTCCTGCCGCATGTCAAGCGTTCAGTTAAACGGGACACAAATGGGAAACACATGTCAGGAAATGTCATCAGCACACAATGCCACAACTGTACGAGAGCGAACACACACACAATGCGACGCTTCATCCGAGCGTGTGTGAGTCTACAACCGCCTAAATGAAGCGGATCACGTGGCGTCTCGACTCATCTTAAGGCACGAGGAGCCCAAAACGCAGGTTAAAAGGTTCTGCGAAATGAATAAACGTATACGTGTTTTCATTTTTGGCACAAGGATTTCTTTAAGTGAGAAAACCCTTACAGTATCAGCTTCTCATTCCGATATAATGTGCATTTCTAGTGTTTAGTCGGACCTTGTCCCACCTTGTTTCTCATATTCCTGTTCCAATGGCACCAAAACGCCATCGTCTTCATCTCTATAACCATAATACTCGGCATCGACGTCCTTCATCAGCTCAGCTCGGGTTTTTCTGGGCGGCGGTACAGCTGCAACGGACAAACCAAAGCCATAGATATCAGGTACACACAGGATGGTGTTAACACAGAAAGAAAACATGATGACCTCTCGGCTACAACACATAGATCACACAACGCTCTAAAAGAAACCAATTCATTCAGCAGATCTGGATCAGATATTATGTGACTGAACTTACGCTCGGTTTCAAACAGCTCTCGGACTCCAGGTAAGTCCTTTGCGGCACCGAAATACTTGTATCCTCTGTTTCCTGGCACCTCTTTACCCTCATGGTCCAACATCTTTGGCCCCACTCTCTATTTAATACAAATAAATCACTTAAGAATGAAACAGAAAATCTGACCACACTGAAAATCTTAATTCAATATAGAAGTAATCAGGAAGTTCCTTGTAAACCTGATATAAAATAAACACTTCAGATTGTGGACTATTTCTAGGCTACTAAAGTAATCATTTAAACTAGTGACATTGATCAAGCGATCTCATTTGTACAGACAGGACACTCTCAAAGCCCGTTTGAGCTCCCACAAGAACCAATGAGGTTCGTTCAATGTTTATGTGTGAATAAAAGCCTAAAGTCAATCGGTTCAGATTCTGTTCAGTTTTGTAGCTGTCGATGGAGGGACAGAAAACTCATCAAAAATATCTTCTGAAGAGTGTTACGGGTGAGTAATGAAGGAAATTTCATTTTTTGGGAGAACTAACCCTTTAAACACTCCGACCTTTTACAGCAGATTTAGTTGACAGTTGTGACCTAAATATGATTTACATTTACGATAATAAATCCTCAAATTCAGCCGCAGTAACTTACTTTTCACGCAAAACGAGCCGGACATCCCGTTCTCGGGATGAGACTTGTGACTCCAGTGAACTCTGGAGGCTCGCTCCGACCGGTCCACTTGAATCAGTGAATTGCATCTAATAATAGCAAATGCTCTTAACTTAAGAGCGAGCAGCCATGTAAAGATGCAACCAGTTACTCATGTTTCAAATGATAAGCAAAGCTAAATTTCCTGCCTGACATACTGTAATGACCACAAGGACCCGCCGTTAATCATCGTGACTTCACCACTTCCTTGCAGCTTTTTGTTTTTCTGCAACTAACCGACTAATAGAGTTCTGGCACACTAAGCCTCTAACAATTAGTGGAATACTAGGGAGCAGCCCGTTTTTATAAAAAGTTGTGGAGTAAAAAGCACAATATTATGCGTTTGAATGTAGTGAAGTAAAGGCACGTGATGTATACATTAATAAATCACTTGTATAAAGTCATGATGTCCACTTATGATCGTGTTTAAATATTCATGACTACAACATTGAGCTGAATAATCATGATTATGATTTTTGCTATAATTGACCCTTTGCAAACAGTTTGATTGACAGGTGATCTGACCAATCACCCCGAATCCGCCATTTTGTGAGACAAAGCAGTCAGGGGAGTTAGTAGATTAACGTTGGTGAACTTGAACTTGAACAATTGTGTGTCCTCACGTCTTTCCACGCTTGAAACAACATTAAAAGGCACAATATGTAAAATGTTTATATTAAAATATCAGAAACCCACTTGCACAGTGTTATATATTTCGTTCAGCTGTGTACTCACATTATCCTAAATGTTTCCAAGAATTTGTAAATTCAGAGAAAATCACAATTTTAAATAGTGCCCGTCACTCGTCGCCGGTCAGTGACGTAATATCTGCGTTATCCCTTGTTTCCGCTTGTACTGCACAGTAACCATGGTGACAGACGCGGACAGCTGTGTAACGTCTAGCGGTGCTGCTGTTGTTGTTTCGTTCAAACATTATGGACCGTGGCAAGCAAACTTTGAGACAAAAGGAGAAATACAACGAGGATCGATATCGGCGTGGCATTTCCAAGATGGCGAGAGCTTTGCGACAAACTTTGACTCGACAGAGACGCGCTCTCGCACGTTAATAGACGAGGAAAGCAAATGTACACTACATAAGACTAAATGTTATATAACTCATGATCATCAGTATGATACTGTAATGTTGATCTAGCTTACTGTTAGTCTCATACAGTCAACAAACTAATACTACACAACTTTCAACACACTCAAATACAGCTTAGTATGATAGTGTAACAAGTGAGCGCTGCGTTACCTCACAGTTTTAATTCGTCAGATAAACTGACCTGTATGAGTAGAGTTTCAGCACTTGTGAGTAGTTCGGTTTCTTTATATCCCGCAGGACTCGCGTGCGACACTGATATCTGTCTCTCATTAGTAATCGCGCCCGTGATTCTCGGCCCCGCCCTCCTTCACACCACAGTCATGATAAAACACGTGTTCACTCATCCATAAACATTATTTCCCCATAAATATTATTAGATCCATTGGCATGACGACAAGTTTCATGATTCCACTCATTCACTGCGTCATTTGTTATTGTTGAAGAGTTTAGCGACCCCTAGTGGTGAAAAAAACTACATAGTGCACCTTTAACGTTGGTGAACTTGAAGAATTGTGTGTCCTCGCGTCTTTCCGCGCTTGAAACAACATTCCTTCTGATGTTCATTCATGTTTATTTGATGCTGTAAATGAACTAGTATGAAGAGATGATCTGAGCTACAGCGATCTGTCACAACACATTAACCCTTCTGCATTGTTCAAATTCACGACCCTTTCATTATGTTTACAGCCACGATTTTAACTGCTTTAAAAATGTATCATAAATATTTTTTTCAAATTTTTTTTGCTTAAATCTATTAATCAACCTCAGTCCTGATCAAAACTACTAAATTAAAAAAAAAAATTCAGGATTTTAACTCTTTAAAACGTTAAAATCTGATGCTGCACAAAAACTATCAACACATCAAAGCCAATGTTGTTTCTAATCTTTGACACGTTTTTTCCCAAATCAGTTCATCATTTATGAATTTGGCAATTAAAGAGTTAAAATCCTGATTTTTTTTTTAAATTTAGTAGTTTTGATCAGGACTGAGGTTGATTAATAGATTTAAGCAAAAAAATTTGAAAAAAATATTTATCTGATACATTTTTAAAGCAGTTAAAATAACGAAAGGGTCGTGAATTTGCCCACAGAGTACTGTTGAGTTTTTGAACATTTTCAAAGCATTTTCCCAAAATATGTGTCAAAATAAGATTTGTCACCAAAAATCATTCCATTTGCTGAAACACGGAGAAAGTTATGGCCAAATTAAGACTCAAAAATTCCCCATAGTGGATGAAAACATCCTGAACAGCACAGAAGGGTTAAAGAGACACTAGACGCTATTGAAAGATTGTGAATTTTCATCATCTTTAGTTAGATGCATTTAAATTGTGACTGTGCCTCAGACACAATCAACTCTGTCCTTGATGCAATCAACAGTCTGTCTGCAAACCAAATGGCCTACAGAAACTGAATAACAAAGAAACAGTTTGCTCAGAGTAGATCAACCTCCTCTAGGAGGTCCTAACAGTTTTCTATTGTTTGTAGCCCTTTTGTCTTCATGTATAAAGTTCTGTCTCACAATAAGTTATTTTGAAGGCTGACATCGCTGCTGAAGATCTGTGCCTTCAATAAACTCTTCTCCCCACAAGAACTCTGGTCAAGCTTACTCATTTTATGTATTAGTGAAATCTAATACATTGGCGAGCCACCCAAAAAGACTGCTCAGCCAAATCTAACGCTATTTATTGTTTAAACTTCTTTAAAAAATGACACTATTTTAAATATGAAACTGTTTCATACGTTGTCAGTGTCCTCTTTGCTCCTCGACATATTTTTCACAACGTGAGAACATGATGTGTGGCGTGAGAGCGCATAGCAACAGTAACTAAAGGGGGCGGGGCTTTGCGAAGGGTCAAATGAGCAGCACTAAAATGAATGGGAGCTGAAATCCAATTTCAAACTAAATAAACATTTTTTAAAATATCAAAATTAATAAAACTAAGCAAAATTAAAATCAAACCAGAAGACAAAAAAATAATTCAAAACATTACCAAAACTATAACAGACCTGCCAACCTTGAAGAATTTTTATGAGTACAACCAAGCCCCCCCCATCACAAAAGAGATGCTCAGATTTTAAAGAAGTCTTGCAGCATGTTATACTATGCAAAAGTTCAAATAGAGTCAAGGTCATTTTTAAAGTTCATAAATTCAATTAGGCTAAAAAAAATGCAAAAAATAGCCTAACTGTGACCTTTATCTTCCATTAATCAGCACTAAATCACCCGTCTAAAACCTTCTAGATTTCTAACCATTCCTCCACTTGTCTAAATAACTTAACTGCCCCCAGTTAATGGGAAGGATGGTGGGTAGTATTGGCTAGCCTACTGACACTGAACGTTTATCTTCTCATCATCGTTTTATTTTTAATATCATTATGTTTCTGGGGGTGAGGAGTATTAGTGTGTGGGACTATTTACGCTACCTTGGTGACTGATGTCGATGTCTGTTTTGCACACGGTGCAGAACGCATGATGAGGTCGCCTGGACATCTGGAGGGAAGGCCATCTCTTCTAAAAATCTTTGTGGTTTCCGAACTTTTTTTTCATGCATGCCAACAGCGGACAGTCTGGCTTGCTTGAGGGCACTAAATTGAATTGAATGCGCGATTCGCCGCGAAGCATTTGGCTAGGAGGGGCAGGTAGGCGGAGGGTTAAAATACAGCGCTCTGATTGGCCCAAAGCTTTTCACTCCACTTACACGCTGTGGCTCAGCGGCAGAATCAACGTCACAGATTGCATAGAAACTAAAACCGGCAGAAATGCAACAAAATGCGTACCTAGAGAGCAGCGAATCGTACACGCGTACTTAAGGGTCAAAATGCGTGCATGTTGGCAGGTCTGCTATAATAGAATCTGAACAATACAAAAGATCACCGATCCGAGTTCATGACAGCATCCCATCAGTCTCTAACATGAATAAAACAACAAAGATCTTTGCACTCGTACTCTTACCCGATAGTCCGGCCCTCCGAGCTCCTTGATCCGCACTTCCCAGTGTCCTTTCTCTCGGAGCAGTTTGTTGATTTCATCGTTCAGATCACGAATCTTAAACTCACCCAGACCGGCTGAGGACGACGAACAGAGTTCAGTCAGTAAAGGCCACAAAGCATCTGCATCTCGTCTTACGGCGATATTTACGTCATATTCTCACCGTTTTGAATCTGGGCGACCTTCTTGGAGATCTCACTGATGATCTAGAAGCGCAAGAGAAATGGAGGTTAAACCAAACACAGGACATGTGTACTTGTGAGAAGACTCTGAACGTGACGTCCTGACCTGTCTCCTCCACTTCTCGGCTTTGGGTAACTCATTACACTCGGAGGCAAGAAAAGGTCTTCTTTCCTGTGAATATGTCACATGATCTGGTGAACACAATCCGTATCGCTGCCATCAGTATTGAGATGATAATGTGCGCTGTATGGATGAACCCACCTTCACCTTCCCCTCCTCGAGCTGAGCCTGACGAAACCTGGCCAGCGCCGTCCTGCAGAATTCAAAGAATATAGACATATGTGGGTGATTTTTTATTTAAACAGTAAAAAAAACAACTTTATTCATATTATTCATATTTATATATAGCTTCTGCTCATCAAGCCTTTATTTATTCATCAAAAAAACATTAATATTGAATAAAAAGTTAAAAAATGAACAGCATTTATTCAAAAACGGAAATCTTTTCTAACAATATAAGTCTTTGCTGTCACTTTTTTTATCAATTTAACTGAATAAAAGTATTTATTTCGCTCAAGAAAATAAAGAAAAAATTGCTGAAACTTTTGAATGGTAGTGTATATTGTTAAAAAAGATTTCTATTTTAAATAAATGCTGTTCTTTTTTTAACTTTTTATTCATCAAAGAATGCTGAAAAAAGTATCACAGGTTATAAAAAAAATATTAAACAGCACAACTGTCCCCAAAATAGATTATAAATCAGTTTATTAAAATGTTTTCTGAAGGATCATGTGACACTGAAGACTGGAGTGATGGAGTGAAAATTCAGCTTTGATCACTGGAATAAATTATATTCTAAAGCACATTAAATATTTATATACCATAATATTTCAAAATATTACCGTTTTTCTTACTGTATTTTTGATTAAATAAATTCAGGCTTCATGAGTACAAGAGACAACTATAAAAAACATTAAAAAATAGTAATGTGTACAAACTTATGACTGGTACTGTATACATTTATAAAAATATATAATAATAATAATACATATATATATATGGGTCATTGATGAATAAGGTTTTTATGCGTTAAAAAAAAACAATGGAAATATAATTCATTTTGAAGTTTTATTAAATGTTAACAATGAGATTGTGTGGTTCTTATGAATCAATTAACAATGCTTTTGTCTTTTTTTTTTTTTTTTACAATATCCGTCACCAAAAGAGTGAATCAAAATTTCGGTTTTACCAAATGACACTTTTGGGTATACTGAATTACAATATATATGCTAACAGGCTGATATCTAGCTAGCTATCAAAAGAACATTTTATATAAAGCACAAGTTTTTAAAATATTACAATATTTTCCATGTTTTATAGCGGTTGTACCGAATGACCTGATGTTTCGGGACAAGCGTATGAACAAGTGAAAACATGAATTTTTCAAATGCTTAAGAGAGTTTAGTTATTTTGGTTCACGAACACACTTTTGCAGGTGTCTGATTGATGTCACATCCTGATATTGACCACATGACTTGATCCAAAATGGTCCCTTTATATCGGTTACTCCGAATGACATCAACGAAACTCATTTTCCCGGACAGTCTTTCTCATAACAAAGCAACGACTTCTACACATAATTTTAATACCACTTTGCACTATATGATGTCATAAAATCATAGCAGAATAAAAAAATATTACATTTTAAGATATTTTAATCCCAAATGAAATGGCTTTTTAAATGACTACAAAATACCTTTATATGTAGTAAAATACAATTAAAACCTTGTAGATTCAATGAAAGAGATCTAGTTGTTCTTCCTCACATACTTTGGATGTAATGTTTGTTTCCGTTATTATTAAAGGCTTTTGGACAAAAAAAAAAAGACCCGTAACACCACTGACCCACACAGATGACCGTAGCTAATCATTCGCTTTTGTTTTAACACATTGTTTACCAAGAATTAATAAATTAACGCACTAAATCTGAGAATTGGTGTTATTGGTTGTAAAGAAAGAAAAGAAAAAGAAAATAAATATAATAAATAAAGAAAAATAATATTAAAATCATTTACACAAATTAGGTGCATAACATATAAACTGATTTGATGTCAGTTTGCATTTCTCATGAGGTGAATTATGTTTCTCTTGATGAAGAAGTGATGAAGAAGAGCAGGAATATGACAGAAATATGAAAGAAAACACTTACATGGCCTTTTCTGCATTTCGAGCCTGAAAATAAAAACAGCAATAGTTTATTCACATGTATAATCATATTCAAATGCAGCTTGATCACGTGTTGCAGATTCAATACAACATTCTGTCCGACATCACAATCCTGAGGATCTGATTCAAGTCTGAACGAGGTGTTTCACAAACTTCGACAAAGTTGAGATGTGTTCGCGCTCACGTTCATAAAGAAAGCGAGGCACATATACTCATCTTTATTCTAATACAAGTACAATCATTAAACAGTCATTCGCTAAAGAAGAATGTTTATTTTACCATGTTTGTGGTTCAGATATTCAATCCTGCGTGAGACCAACGGTGAGCGCGCACGACGCATGGATATGACGTGTTGCTGCACTGGACAACTTCCGGCGCGGCCAGCGATGACAAATCAAAACATATTCATATCGCAGGGACGGTTTATGCCATTTTGTTGTAATCAGATTTTTGTATTTAATAATAATAATAATAATAATATATATATATATATATATATTATACTCATGGTGCTAACTAGTAACAATTACAGCCTTTTTATTTATTTATTTATTTGAAAATGTGTTACAGAGACATCGAAGTACGATATATAACATCAAATATGTCACAAATAAAACACTATGGGGGGGGGCTTTAATAAAGTCTAGATAAAAAAATATTGAAATGTTTACAAATTTTTAAAGTTTTAAATGCTTTTTGTTTCAAAGAATATCGTATAGAGTAAATGTAATGTTCAAATTCTCTCTTAAAAGATATATAACCAAGAAAACTTGTATATGAATATGAAACGTTGCCATTAAAAGTATCATTTTTTTTATATAAATCGGGCTGCGCTTAACAATTACAGCCTTAAAAGTCCTCTTGAAATGATCGTGACGTCATTAGTAAACACAAAAAATGTTTTTCGAAAGGTGTTTGGACCATCTAGTGGTGAGAGATAAAACCGCACCTCAGTGAGACTCAGACATTTTAAGAGATTGAACTTTCATTGAGTTTTCTTTCAGATCAGCAGGATATCTGTGAAGCCCATTTCCATCATCGCGCTTTAGTAAATCGTAATAATGACTCAAAAAGTGGAAATTCTGACTTAAAATTATAGTTATGAAATGAAAAGTCGAAATTGTGGCTTCAAAAGTCATAATTATGACATAAAATCAGAAATTATGACAAAAAAGTCGTGATTATGACATAGTAAGTCATTTATGAGCTATAGTCAAAATTCTGACACAGCTAGGAAATCATAACTGACATAAAAAGTCAACATTATGACATACTAAATCACAATTATGGAATGAAAGTCGAAATTGACTCTTTTTGTGACTTTTCATCTAAAAAAATCTGACTTTTTTAATGTCATTATGATTTTAAAAAAGCATGTTTTTTATGTCATGGTTATTTCATTAAGTCATTAATATTACAATGTGCAAATAAAAATGAAAGCAAAGCCTTCATCCTGTTTCTATTCCAATCTTGCATTTTTCATTATTTGTAATGAGGTCAAAACGCTCAAAAATTTGTTATTAGGCTAATTAACTCATTATATATTATATATTTTCTTTTATCCACAAATGTAAATGGGGAGGAAAAAAAACTAATTTTACTCATTTTAAAATAGAAATAGGTCAATACTTGTATACTACGTTAAAAAAAAAAAAAACTAAAGCTTGATATAATTTCGTACTTATTTATAGACATGTGAATTTGTGTTCGTGTTGAACTCGGTTTAGTGAGTTTATCTGATCTCCAGGCCTCAGAGACTCTGATCTGTGGTGATTCAGCAGCTCTTCACACCCTCACGTGACTCGTTGGCTTCAAGAGACCTAAAAATAAAGCTTCTATATATGGTATTAGTCACGTGACATCACCAGCAATGTTCATTAATAAGCATCTACTTGTGTTTCATTCGGCCTTTTGCTGTATCATCCAACAGGGTTTGTATTTACAAGGACACGTGACTTTAAGTCAAAAGTGCTGTTTACAGTGTGACTGATGAAACTGTAAACTAACTTTCACAGTGAACTACACGAGGCTTTCATCAGCTGTTTTCAACCGTCTGATGTCATTTCAACAATCAAAATACTATTATACTCTTGTATCGGTCATTTCTGACTGAACACCAAAGACTAGCTTGCTGATTTTTGACATAAAAAGTAAAAATTTTTAATTATTTTTTAAAGTATCTCAATGATTTTATTCTTAAAAATGTTACACTTTAGATTAGGATCCAATTCTCACTATTAACTAACTACGACTTTTGTCTCAAACTCCTAATTAGATCTTATTAATAGTTAGTAAGGTACTGGTTAAGTTTAGGTATTGTGTAGGATTATGTGATGTAGAATAAGGCATTAATATGTTCTTTATAAGTACTAACAAACAGCCGTGTTTTCATTACCAAATTATTAAGCGTTTTGAACAAATCGGTTGAGTCAAAGATTCAATGACTCGTTCATTTGCGCAGCAAGCTTCGGCCACTGGGCATGCGCACATCAATTTTGCGTCATTTAATATATATTTATTTTATTTTATTTAATAACTGTATTTGGAGTATTGTAAGGGTAGGTTTAGGGTTGGGTAGATATTAATAAAACACAATTTGATAAGTAGCACATTTAATTTACTGTTATTTATCCTGAGGTTTTGCCTCACTTCCGGCCGTAGCTGTATCCCTGCGACATCAAAGTACCGCGAGAGCGATTCAAAAACATAAGGAGTCGTTGGCTCTCCAATAGCTCTCGCGGTATTTTGCCGATCAGTCTGCGCATCTCTTGAATCAGCCGTTTGAATGAATCATTTGAATGAATGACTCACTCATTATGACGGTCACCTGCCGCCACTTACTGGCGGTTTAGTTCCATGTTTTAAAGAATCATACTTTTCCCAACAGTTCTTATTTTGTACGTCCAAAAATATTTAAAACAATCTAATTGAATTAAATAATTTGTAATATTTCCGTGCAAATGATTTGTTTGGCAACAGCCCTATAATAGTGTCTTAATATTGTAATTTATGAAATTTAAGAATTTAAAGTGAGATGAAGCACTCATTTAATAACATGGCCCTGTTAAAAGGTTTAAAAAAAAAAGTGTAAATATCACAAATATGCAGATTTAAATGTCAATGCTGATTGAACACTGCTGAGAATATTGCTTCAGAATGAATTATATTTACACACAAAAAAAATATATTCTGGACAAAACTTTTACTTGGACACGTGAATGACCGATTTACATCACAAGGCTTATTTTTGAGCCCTGTATGTATTTGTGTAATATATATATATATATATAAATACACACAATTTTTTTAAATATTAAAGTCTTTTGCAAATCATAAATTTTATTGTTATTTTTTTTAGTTTAAGTGATATCATACAAAAACATTTTGATTTCTGTGAAAACACTCACCTTTCTATCCAAATCTGACATTTTTTCTTCATCTTTTATTACTTTAAAAATATTTTTTTAAAAAGTGATTTTGAGAAATATTTTTCCATGTGGAACAAAATCACGCTGCAATATATATATTGATTATATACTGAAAACAAACGGTGAGATGGAAAAACACCCACAATTAAAATGTGTAAAACAAAACCATGATAAATGTGTGCGTGTGCAGGAGAGTAAAGAGACAAACTCAGAAAAGAAGCTTCAGTCTGTACACCCCTTCCTCCTCCAGATTTATTGATAGTTTAAAATTACATTTCTATGTCCTAGAACTTCAGTTGCGTTTACCTTCCGACTTAAAAACTGAGTACAAGCAAATGATAGTTTTTTTATTATTATTTTTAGAGTAGTCTAAGTGATATTGTACAAAAATAACATTTTGATTTCTGTGAAAACATTCACCTTTCTTCTAACTCCGAATCTGTTTTATGACCCCTTGTTTTTTTTTCTTCTCTCTTTTCTTCTCTTATGGTTATTTTACTGAAGTTTTCACCTTGGGTAGAACGACCTAAACTCCATCCGCATCGTTCGGGATCGTGTTTTCGACGTCACGGCCGTCCCGAAGGACCGAGACAGGCCGAACGTGTTTTACAAAGGTCATCACTTTCTGAATATGCTATAAAGTTGTTTGCTTTATATTAAACGTTACGTTTTTTTTTTTTTCTCCACATAGCTGCGTACTGCTGGTCCGGCCTGGACAGAGCCGACCGTATGTGTCCTGTGCTGCTCAATCACTCGAAGGCTACCTCAGTCTCATTGAGAAAACAAAAAAATATGCAAATCACTCAGAAGCGTTCAGCGCTTCCCTGATCTGTGTGGTTATTTTTTTTTTACCGTCGTTTGTTTTTGTTTTTTTTCCGATCTCTCCGAGGCCGCGTTCCACGAGCCTCTCGAGGCCTAGCCGACTAACGTTCTTCACTCAACATCCCTGTTCACCAGTGGCATGGAAAGGGGGTTCTTTAACAAAGCATTATACATTACACCTCTACCAAACTAAACATAAACATTTTTTGTATTAAATGCAGAAAGTGGAAAGTTTTTTTTCCACCCCTTTCCTCCTTTTACATGTCAAGAGCTCACTGGCCTGGGAATAGCCTCTATCTGCCAACCGTTGGCCAGTGAAGAGGATTCAGAGAAAATAATACAACCATCAATCAGAAAAAGGAGGGGCGAGCAAGGAGACGGGATTAAGCGGTGGCCTCGATGGTGCACTCTTTCGCCACGTGGCCGGACTTCCCGCAGTTGTAGCAGTTGACTTCGCTGGCCTTGCTGCACTGGACGGCGACGTGTCCGATCTCGCCGCACCTGAGAGGAGCGAAAGCCACAGATCAGGCCCGTTCACATCTGAAGCCTGCCTCGTTCTCATACCATCATTCCTCACCTGTAGCACTTGACTTTCTCGCAGCCCTTCTGGATGTGTCCGAAGCCGCCGCAGGAGTAGCACTTCTGCTCGTTGGCGTGGTCGCAGTCGCGGGCCATGTGACCGGCTTTGCCGCAGTTGTAGCAGACCTGCTCCCTCTCCTTCTTGGGCTCCTTGCAGTCCCTGGAGATGTGACCGCCTCGGCCACAGTTGTAGCATGCTGCAAAACACGAGCATTTTGAACGTTGATTATCAGCTCCTCTCTTCCCAGTCTGTCAGTAACGCTCTGTTTAGTTCCTGCCTCTCCTTCTGAAAAGCACAGTGTGCTCCGATTGGCCGGCTGGAGCGGTGTGTTGTGATTGGCGTTTGGGAAATGCCCCGCCCCTTACCATAACCGCCAGTTTCAACACTCAACCAGGCCCCGCCCCTTTATTCTGCGTATGAATTATTTAAATGAGGAACATTGAAGAACACTCAAGATGGAGGCGTTTCAGTGACGGTTCAGCAATATTATTGGTTGTTTTTAAACGCTTCAGCTGTGTGAAAAAAGACACGCCGTCATTCAAATGATGTCGTTCTTCAAGATGCATGAAAAATGATTTAAAAAAAAAAAAAAATGCGCCACTTCGAACTAACTCAATGCTGAATGGATATGCATATTGTACAAGGCACAGATTAAGGCTGCTTTATTTTAAGGTGCTCTTCTTGTTACAGTGTAACTATACATTTAATTACTGCAAAATATTAATTAACATGTAATTATACATAATTTACAGTAAGTACATGTAACATAACGGACACTGTAAAATGAAGTGTTCTCCAAATAATAAAAAATATTCTAAAATGACTTTCACTCTTTTAAAATCTATTCTTAAGTTTGAATTCTGATAAGCGACACTACTATAGTTATTAATTAATAATTTTTATAAATATTAACAAATTTAGTTGTTTTAATTTAATTGAGTTAAAGTTTTAGTAATTATATTGTATGATTTTTTGTTTTTATTATTATTATTATTATTTTTAAAATTTCCAACATTTTTTATTTCAGTTTAGTTTTAGTCATTTTTATAGTACCTTAAGTAAAACTAATGAAAAACAAGAAATATTGCCATGGGAAAAAGGTTTTATTTCAGCTAACTTTTTTTTTTATTTTAAGTAAATTAAAAGTTTTTTTATGGTTTTCAAAATATTTTTTTTTTATTTTTATATTTTCCTTTTAATTTTAGTATGTTTTTGTAACTTTTTATTTAGTTCTTGTTTTTTTTATTTTAGAAATTTTACATCATGTAAAACTATAAAACAAAAATGTGGCCAATGGAAAAAAGATTAAATAATTTTATTTGTATTTTATTTTAACTTTTTATTTCAAGTAAAAAAAATGTTTCTTATGTTTTTCAAAACAAATTTCATTTTAATTTTAGTTACATTTTTTGTATGTCTTTGTAATTTTTTATTAGTTCTTGTTTTTTTTTTGTTTTTTTTTTAGAAATTTTAGTAGTATATCAAGTAAAACTAAAAAAAAAAGGTTGCCATGGGAAAAAGATTAAATACTTTTTTATTTTATTTCAGTTAACTTTTTATTTTAAATAACAATAATGTTTTTTTTAAAACAATTTCCAGTTTTATTTTTATATTTTCCTTTAAATTTTAGTTACACTTCTAGTATTTAATTTATTAACTTTTTATAAGTTCTTGATTTTTAGTTTTAGAAATCATGTAACACTAAAAATTTTTTGTTTTTTTATTATTTCAACAAATTATTTTTTATGGCTTTAGTTTTAGTTAACTTTAATAACCCTGACTTAAGACTATAAAAAAGCTGAATGAATGTCTGTGTGAAACATTACACTACATTCAAAACACGTAAAGAACATGATCAATCCGAGCACATTTCCTCACCATCCTCAGTCCTCTCACAGTCCCGCGCAACGTGGCCCGGTTCTCCGCAGCGATAGCAGAAAAGATCTAGCGGGGGGCAGGAGAAACACGTTATTCACCAAACCAGGTTTAGGATCGACTCGTAATATTGACCGGCTCTCACCTTTCCCCCTGCCACGGCCCTTGCCACGTCCACGTCCAGCATTTGGACAGTTCTTGATCCAGTGGCCAGTGCGGCCGCAACCAAAACACTCGTTGCTGCTCATAGCCTCTGACTGCACCCTACAACTGAGAGCGAAAGAGCCCAGTTGGATTAAAAACATTCAAATTTATGGAAATAAACTGCTATATGGTGTGTACAAAGAGTTCAGAACGTGGCGCTACAGCTGCAGTCGCTCCTTCACGCCATTATGTTGGATATTTTAATAAACACAAACCTAAAAAGGTGGTGCTCGTAGAAATAAAAAAAGTTCAGTCAAGCTACATTAATTAGATCAAATTAGTACATTTTACTGAAACCACTTTATTTTAGGCAAATATAATTTGCATTTACTTTAAACAACAATAAAGTTAATTACCATCACCAGAAGGGTTCTGCAGTTTTGAATAACGTGAATTTTTTACTACTATTTCTCCGTTAAATGTAATAAAACCGTTAATGTAATCGTTACTTTTGAAAGAAACCGTTACCGGATTCAGCGAGTTGTTGATTTGAGAACCGCTCGGACCAATTCAATCGATTCCTTGAAAAGATTCGAATCTTATTCGTCCACGAATCGGACTTCACTACAACTGTCAGCTTAAAATCACGTTAAAAACGCACGGGATCCATAAACTACTTGACCATGGCAAAAACACACCAACTCGGGCAGCGGTTTTAGGTATCAGTGGTGCGAACGATTAAAATCGGAGTGACAGGAATGTTCGGAACGCGCAAACGATGCCAAAAATACAACGAATTCAAATGTTAGAAGGCGCCTGTTGTGGACAAAAACACAGCCATTAAAACAGACAGAAAGCGTCCTTCTACTCTCATGGGCAAGAATCAAAACAAGATGATCTTGTGACATGAAAACCTGATGAAGATCAGCAGTAGTCTTCTTCAGGGCTGATATCTGGCCTGTCCACTCACCCGGTCCATCACGCTGGTTCCCACAGACCCTCTCTCACCCTTAGGGAGACCATCCAGTCCCACGACGACATTATATCTATCCTTCAGCTATGTGTCGATAACCGCATTCGCTAATTTCAAATATCGTCATCGCAATACCGATGGAATGGCATGACTTTCCCGCTCGCAGCCTGTCGCAGTAGGCCAAAGTGCGCCGTCAGAAAATATCACTTCTGTGCCATTCCGGACACATTCGACCTGAACGATTCGCCTCAAAAACACATCCCTGGCATTTCAAGACAGCGGACACACTCTCCGAGACCGTGACGATGTCACCACACCATATGCATCGAGTTAAATGTCGTATTTTCGTCCTTTAAGGGAACTCACCTCGGCGACGTGACTCGTTGCTGTTTATTTTCGGTTCCTCCTCTCTGCGCTGCGCCACACGCGGTTTGCACACGGCACGCTCACGGCCGACTCCTTCTGCCCCGCCCACCGCGCTCTGCACACGGCCCGCTCCTTCTGCGAACACACACACACACACACACACACACACACTACGGTGATAGATCCCGATTCACGGCCGAGACATACAGAGCCAGCTGTGTGACGTGACGCTTCGGTGATGCCACACACACACACGATGGGTTTCCATGTTTTGTGGGGACTTTCCGTAGACATAATGATTTTATACAGTACAAACTGTATATTCTATGGCCGGACCGTGGCTCTACCCATCACAGAAAACCTTCTGTATGTTTACATGTTCAAAAAAACATCACTTACTGTGTGATTTGTCAGCTGTTGTCCTGTTGACCAAAAATGTCCTCACAATGACAAGAATTTCATTTCACACACACACACACACACACACACATATAAATACACACTCTTAACTCGTACACACACGGACACTCTTACATGCTCTTTCTCTCATACACACACACTCACTCACACGTACATACACACTCTCACATACACACATAAACACTCTTAAATCACACACACTCTTATACACATATATACACATATATACACACTCAACTATTAACACACACACTCTCTATCTTACACTCTTACATACACACACTCTTACACCCTCTCTCACACACACAAACACACTCTTTACTCATACACAAATATACACTCGTACACTCTTACACACACAAACACATATACACACTTAATTCTAACACACACTCTTAACTCGTACACACACGGACACTCTTACATGCTCTTTCTCTCATACACACACACACATACACACGTAAAACACTCTTAAATCACACACACTCTTATACACAAACATACACATATATACACACTCAACTCTAACACACACACACACACACACACACTCTCTCTCTCTCTTACACTCTTACATACACACACTCTTACACCCTCTCTCACACACACAAACACACTCTTTACTCATACACAAATATACACTCGTACACACACACACTCGTACACTCTTACACACACAAACACATATACACACTTAATTCTAACACACACACACACACACACACTCTTACACTCTCTCGCACTCTTAACTCATACACTCACACACACGGACACTCTTACATGCTCTTTCTCTCATACACACACACACGTACATACACACTCTCACATACACACGTAAAACACTCTTAAATCACACACACTCTTATACACAAACATACACATATATACACACTCAACTCTTAACACACACACTCTCTATCTTACACTCTTACATACACACACTCTTACACCCTCTCTCACACACACAAACACACTCTTTACTCATACACAAATATACACTCGTACACTCTTACACACACAAACACATATACACACTTAATTCTAACACACACTCTTAACTCGTACACACACGGACACTCTTACATGCTCTTTCTCTCATACACACACACACATACACACGTAAAACACTCTTAAATCACACACACTCTTATACACAAACATACACATATATACACACTCAACTCTAACACACACACACACACACACACACTCTCTCTCTCTCTTACACTCTTACATACACACACTCTTACACCCTCTCTCACACACACAAACACACTCTTTACTCATACACAAATATACACTCTTACACACACAAACACATATACACACTTAATTCTAACACACACACACACACACACTCTTACACTCTCTCGCACTCTTAACTCATACACTCACACACACGGACACTCTTACATGCTCTTTCTCTCATACACACACACACGTACATACACACTCTCACATACACACGTAAAACACTCTTAAATCACACACACTCTTATACACAAACATACACATATATACACACTCAACTCTAACACACACACACACACACTCTCTCTCTTACACTCTTACATACACACTCTTACACCCTCTCACACACAAACACACTCTTTACTCATACACAAATATACACTCGAACACACACACACTCGTACACTCTTACACACACAAACACATATACACACTTAATTCTAACACACACACACACACACACTCTCTCTCTCTTACACTCTTACATACACACTCTTACACCCTCTCACACACAAACACACTCTTTACTCATACACAAATATACACTCGTACACACACACACTCGTAACTCTTACACACACAAACACATATACACACTTAATTCTAAAAACACACACACACACACTCTTACACTCTCTCACACTCTTAACTCATACACACACACACACTCTTTACTCATACAAATATACACTCTTACACACACTCAAAAATACATTTTTACACAGAAACACACATGTACAGACTCTTATACATACGCACTCACATACACACACACACACTCTCTCTCACACTCTTACATACACACATTCTTACACCCTCTCTCTCACACACACACACTTAATTCTTACACACACTTAACTCACACACACACTTACACTCTCTCTCTCTCACACACACAATTATAAACACTTACACACACTCACAAATACATTTTTACACTCTTACACAGAAACACACATCTACAGACTCTTATACACACACACTCACACACACGTTGTGTTTTCATGTTTTATGGGGTCATTCCATAGGCGTAATGGTTTTTCTACTGTACATTCTGTCCCCCTACACTACCCCCACCCCTAAACCTACCCATCACACAAAACATTCTGCATTTTTACATTTTTAATAAAACATTGTTTAGTATGTTTTTAAAGCGATTTGAAAAGTGAGGACATATGAAATGTCCTCATAATTCACGTTGAAGTTGTAATACCAGTGTCATACCCATGTCATTATACACATCTGTGTCCTGATGTGTCACAAAAACGCGCACTCACACAGATAGATAGATGGATAGATAGATGGATGGATGGATTTAAAAACTTTGTTTATGGTTAGCCACCCAAATAAATAATTCATACTGCTGCATCTACTAGTTTGTGAAAGTGTTTGAGAGTAAATAATGCATAAAGATGTTCAGCCATGACTGGACTCCTCTAGCTGACCAACATCTATATCTCTACATTTCTTTATTTTTCATTGCAATGCACCTGTCAGGAAGAGAGAGAGAGAGAGAGAGAGAGAGAGATACTGCTGTCCTGAAGGCTTTTATAGCAGAGTCAACTTACTGATGGAGCAGAATATTCCAGCAGAATCAATACGTCCAGAGCTGCGGTCATCTCTTACTGTTAAGGTGGTTTGTGTATCTGGAGCGTTTCAGCGTTGTATGTGCACTCTCATCAACATATACTTTTACAAAAAATAGCAAATACAAAATACAAAGGCGATTCCTGCCAATGAACACGGGGATGAAACAAATTCCTGCTTGTGGCTCAAATATAGATGATCAAACATGCAGCAGTTTAGCGTGAGCACCTGTCCTGGAGCGCTTTTGTTTTGTCCGTAGCCTGCTGTTATTGTCAGATGATGCAAGCTTGAGGGAATACCTTAAATCTGTGGCAGAAGTCCTGCTCTCCGCGCTCCCCGCCTCTGTCTCTATGAGAGCGAGTGCATTTGAGATGCCCTGGGATTTACAGAGAGAACTGAGCCGCAGCTCAAGCACACTGAGGTTGTCAGCAGAAGTGCCATTTTGCACTATAGGAGAAAGGTCCCAAATTATTTGGCTGTGGCCTGAGAATGGGGGTGAAGAGAAAGGATCAAACTGAGCATCTGATGGCCCTGTGGTTGGACATGAGAAGATGAGCTCATGGGTGGATTTCACCAGCCCTTCTTGATTCAGGTGAGGAACGTGACGATACATATTATTAGCTTTTTATCTGCTAAAGCTGATGATAGATTGTAATGATAAACGTAGTCTTTGTTGTCATATTTTGGATGAAAACGATAAAACTCTTGGTTTAAGGTAATTACAAAGATCATCATGCATTCAATAATAGCCTACAGCTCAAAACTGAACAGTTATGGCAGTCATTTTACTGTAATATAGTGCTGGACTGTTATATTTCCTTTGTGATTACCTGCCATTTTGTGATGTTATGCTTTATACAATCATACAAATCTTGAAGTAATGTGTTGCTGTGGCCAAGTGGTGGCACTGTTATGTCAGAAAAATATCATTTATGTTTGAAAAAAACATTAAAAACGAATAAATAATAGTACAAATCAACATAAAACGTATAAACTTTATGAATACACAAAACTAAAACATAATATAGATAATATTTATAATATTAATATATATATATATATTTATAATATTAATATATATATATATTTATAATATTAATATATATATATATATTTATAATATTAATATATATATATATATATTTATAATATTAATATATATATATTTATATTTATAATATTAATATATATATATATATATTTATAATATTAATATATATATATATATATATTTATAATATTAATATTATAATATAATATTTATAAATATTATAGATAATATTATAATATCTTGCGAAATTAAAATTGGTGCTGAAAGTCCTTATCTAATGTGTCATACAGGAAAAAAAACAAAAATAGGCCTAATATAGAGCTACATTACACTAAATATGAGCAAAATGAAGCGTTGGAAAATGTATTTATCTTGGTCTTTAATTCTCAGAAATCTAATGTGTGCAAATATACAATCAGTGTTGAGTTACATAATCAGATTACATTTGCATTATGTTACATTTTTATTGCTATTATAAAACAAAGCAAGTCCAGCGTAACGTATTACTTTCCATAAAAAGTCCACCAAGTAAAAAAAAAAAAAGTTGAAAATTATGATTTATGGTTGTGTATCTTTCTGTTTACGCCAAACTAGACTTTAGATATACAAATGGTCATTCATATCGTATTACTATGAATGGAAGAAGGTACAAATCGTGATATGGTGGAATAAATCTCGCCTCCTAAATAAAAGAACCAATCGGAAGTTGGTAAAGTCATCGCATCACTGCAGCTGCCATAAAAACTGTCGAGCGCCAACCTGAAATATAAGCTTTATTAACGCTGTTTGAGCGTAAGAAACAACATTAATGGGACATTTCATGCCCGATTTTGTTGCTGTTTTGAATTGAATGTTATGTTAAAGGGTTAGTTCACCCCAAAATTTAAATTACCTCATGATTAACTTTCAGACGAATAAAATCGGTATTCTTTATAGTTTATAAATAGTTTTCAAGGTTTATAATGGTTGTGAATGGCTGCCCAAATTTTAAAACAACAACAAAAAAATGCATCCATCCATAATCAAAGTAATCCATACCGCTCCAGAGGGTTAATAAGGGCCTTTTGAAGTGAAAATTGATGCATTTATGTAGGAAAAATATCCATTTTTAAAACTTTAAAATTCTAATAGCCATCTATCTGTACTATGATTTCGATCAGATCAGGCGCGAATATAAACTGCGTGAAATGACGTGCACGATAAATTCAAATAACTAGCTATTGTACTATAATTTCAGAAAGTTAATGAAGCGAATCGATGCGTTTATGTGGGATATTTTTCCCACATAAATGCATCGCTTCACTTTATTAACTTTCTGGAGCCGTATGGATTACTTATGGATGGATGCTTTTTTTTTTGTTTGTTTCAAAATTTGGGCTGCCATTCACAACCATTACAGACCTTGGAAAACTACAGATTTTTTACATTGTGTCTGTCTGAAAGATATGGAAGCCCGTTCCCGCCACTGTTGAGAAAAAAAAATATTCCGTAAGTCATAATAATGATTTAGTATCTCATAATAATGACTTAGTATCTCATAATAATGACTTAACATCTCATAATAATGACTTAGCATCTCATAATAATGACTTAACATCTTTAACTTAATCAAAAAAAAAATTTTTTTTAATTTTTTTTAGAAACTTTCTCATAATAATGACTTAACATCTCATAATAATGACTTAGTATCTCATAATAATGACTTAACATCTCATAATAATGACTTAACATCTCATAATAATGACTTAACATCTCATAATAATGACTTAGCATCTCATAATAATGACTTAACGTCTTTAACTTAATCAAAAAAAAAAATTTTTTTAATTTTTTTTAGAAACTTTCTCATAATAATGACTTAGTATCTCATAATAATGACTTAGCATCTTTAACTTAATCAAAAAAAAATTTTTTTTAATTTTTTTTAGAAACTTTCTCATAATAATGACTTAGTATCTCATAATAATGACTTAGCAACTTAATAAAAAAAATAAAAAAATTAAAAAAGTTTTTTTTATTAAGTTAAAGATACTAAGTCATTATTATGAGAAAGTTTCTTAAAAAAAATAAAAAAAATTTTTTTGATTAAGTTAAAAATGCTAATTCATTATTTGTATGAGATACTAAGTCATTATTATGAGATGCTAAGTCGTTATTATGAGATACTAAGTCATTATTATGAGAAAGGTTTCTCATTATTATGAGATACTAAGTCATTATTATGAGAAAGTTTCTCATTATTATGACTTAAGGAATTTTTTTTTTTTCTCAACAGTGGCGGAAACGGGCTTCCATAGTAAGAAGATAGTCATGGGTGAGTAAATCATGTGAGAGTTTTCATTTTTGGGTGAACTATCCCTTTAAATCGATTGTGTGGCAAGCCATTTTTGAGATTTTAGTACTTCCCCTTTCTAACAGATAGAACTTGGTGCCTGAAATAGTCAGCCGGAGGTGTTGCAAAAGTGAACAGACTCTCCTTGAAAGCGACTTTTGTAAAGCCAACTCTGGTGTTTGTTTCCAAACTCTAATCTGACCGTACAAACTTAGCTCCATTTAACATTTGGCGAAAAAGGTCAAACATTCGAGTTGTTTGATCACTGATGAAAAGATCTGAGCTCATTGGTGAATCCCATGTGAGTGACAGGTTGCCCACGTCATCAGAGCGGAAAATATTTCCATTCAAGATTGCGAGGCACGTGACTTTAAAACAATAACGGTGTGCACCATAGACATAAAATACATAGACGCCCCATTGCCCGAAGTCAAAGCTCAGACTTGTCCCATATTTGGCTGCTTTATTCTTGGATAAGATTTGTGAAGATGCCCATAATGAGATAATTTAAATGTTCACATGAAATGAAAAAAAGATTTCTTATTGTGGGAAAGGCATTTTCTGTCTTTTAACACATTTTAGCTTTTCTTGTGTTTAGAATTGACCACCATTGTGAAAATGAAGCAAATCATCAAATACAAATCAAACACGCTGGAAAAACATACTTTCTTACAGCTACTTCCCACTGTCTCCTCAACTCTTTGTCTCTGGGAAACCTTCAATGAGTGAGAAAAGTAAGCTAGCCAGCTAACTAACGTTACACTAATTCAAAAAATGTCTGTCACTTAACCGAAACGAGTGCTTGTCTTAAAAGTCGGCTTTAAAAGCATATTTAAATGTAAGGAAATTTAGTTTATAAATAAGATAATATACACAAACTATAATAGAAATCATGTCTGAACTTTCACAGCTAACTAGCGACATCGCTAGCTATTCCAGTGGCCAACTACTTTCAACATAATAATATAATGACCAAATACAACCAGAAACAAACGTTCAGCCTTACCTGTGACAGGTTATTCCCCGAGACCTGTTTTCAATTGTGCGGTGATTTGTACAGCACACGAAACAGACATTTTTCTCAATTTCAGTTATGAGCGTTATGGGAACGCACAAAATGGCGGCGCCGTTGACAATGGGGAGTCTATGTATTTTATTATGTCTATGTTGTGCACGGGTAAATCATTTATAGTAAATAAATATTCCGCAAAAATATTATACATTCCACAAGAATTGTCCGTTTTGATTTCACGGTTTAAATGTATGTGAGGCTTGCCATATCACGCGACCGTTCACTGTCAGCGAAAAACGGCGTTCTGGCTCGCAGTGATGAAAAACGATGACATCACTCGAACGTCACAGTTTTCCCTGTAGCGATAATCATGGCGGATCAACAATTCAACAACTTTCTCTGGTGAGTGAAGCTCGAGTCTCTTAGTTCTCGCGCACGTTATTTCACGCGGATTATATTCGCGCCTCAAAGCGGATCTGCTCGAAATTATAGTACAGATGTTTACTTTTGCATCGGAACGTCAAACGCAGCTGTTATTGTGTGTGTGTGTGTGTGTGTGTGTTGATGTGTACTATACTGTAGAGTTTGTAAACACGGTTAAATCTATTAAAGCGCGCGCTGGTAATCTTTCTGTCAGTATACTGTACCGCTGAACACACGAACTGTGTTAAAGTGTCTTATGGCTAGTTAAAATATTCTGTCGGCCAGAAGTTATGAAAGTAGGGCTGGTATTAATAGTCTTTTGAAACAGTTGAACAAATGAAATGTAACCGGGTGACATGCAGTGTCCTCTGAATTATTGCCAGCACAAAATATTAATAACCCTCTTCATAGTTAAAAAAAAATGACCAGGTTATCGGTCAGTTCTGCTTTAGAACAAAGGCAACATGTTAAATGTCAACTGTGTGTTTTTACAAGCAGATGTTTCAAACAAATATTAATCTTGATGTTATATTTCCCCTTATTATTTTCATAATATCTATAGATCTAAATATGAGATCAAGAAGATTGCATTTTATAAACATATTTTTAAAGCTTTTTGGGATGGTATTTTTAAGCTTAAGGCACACTTAATGTCAAATGCAAAACATTTATGTTACATTATATTTGATTATATTATATATGCATATATATATACACTCTAAAAAATGCTGGGGTGAAAATGGACAAACCCAGCAATTGGGTTAAATGTTTGCCCAACGCGCTGGGTCGTTTTATTTAACTCAACTATTGTTAAAAATGACTATATGTCTGGCTTAAAATGAACCCAAAGTATTTTGGAAATTAAAATTCAGACACACAATAATAATCAAATGGTGAACATTTATTAATAAGCAATGTTTAATTGTTATTCATTAAACTTATTTATAAATTTCCAACATACTTTGGGTTTATTTTAAGCAAGAAATACAGTAATGTTTAAACAGTAGTTGGGTACTGTCGGGTTTTTCCATTTTCAACATTTTTTAGCTTCGTGACATTGAAATCGTTGGTAAACCTATCATTAAGGCTCCATTATTCGTCGTATGCGTGATGCAGAAATGTTCTGTTGTGCGTGAGGAACAATTATTCAGAATGTCACAGAATGTTTTACAGACTAATTTGTGTTTCGCCGTCGCACTCGCGGTCAGATCAGCATGAGAGTGTGTCTGAGAGCCGCTCAGACCTGCTCGACAGGTTTCTGATGTCAGAACAATGAACGAGGAGTTCAGCCCAACATAGTTGCACAGTTACTTTCCGAGCGAGAACAGGTGGATGTCGCCGCGGCTCGTGCAAAATGGGTGAGAAATGCGTTCGTCTTGGCTGCGAATACTGTGTAACTTGCATAACTGGTATGGTGTGGGCAAACCATCTGATCATGTAACATTGCCAGCTTCAAGTTCTCCATAGGAACAGTAAGATCTGGGCTTTACGTTTCTCTGCTCTTACAGTTCCTGACAGATCTGCCACCATCTGCACTTGACCATTAATGTTTCTCACTCAAGAAAAACATGGCATTTGTTGGGTGTTTTGTCCTGAGAAGCAGCGTATACGCTCTCGACCAGGTTCCTGTCCATTTACATTTCCAGGCAGTTCGTTTTAAAGGTTCAGCGTCTGTTTTACATTGAAGCATCGGTTTCATTGTTGTCAAGCTCTAAATTGTACTGTTTCTGATGCTTAGTGTTGTTATAATGTTGTTATATAACGTGTTTCTGAACTCCCTCCATCTTGAGTTTTCTTCATAGTGTTCCTCATTTAAATAATTCATGCAGAATAAAGGGGCGGGGCCTGGTTGAGTGTTGAAACTGGCGGTTATGGGTAGTCGTGGCCTAATGGTGAGGGAGTCAGGCTTGTAACCCGAAGGTTGTTGGTTCGATTCCCATGCCGGCAGGAACTGAAGGTGGGGATTGTGAATGAACAGCACTCTCTCCACCTTCGATACCATGACTAAAGTCCTTGAGCTTGAGCCCTAACCCCTAATTGCCTCACTTGTAAGTCGCTTTGGATAAAAGCGTCAGCCAAATGAATAAATGTAAATGTAATGGTAAGGGGGCGGGACTAAGGGTGTGCGATATACAGCTCTGGAAAAAATTAAGAGACCACTGCAAAATGATCAGTTTCTCTGGGTTTACTATTTATAGGTATGTGTTTGGGTAAAATTAACATTTTTGTTTTATTCTATAAACTACTGACATTTTTCCCAAATTCCAAATAAAAATATTGTAATTTAGAGCATTTATTTGCCAAAAGCAACAACTGGTCAAAATAACAAAAAATATGCAGTGGTCTCTTAATTTTTTCCAGAGCTGTATATCACATGCGATAATATCGTAATTGATGTTTTAACGATATGCCAAGTCATATTGAGTATTTCACTCATTTTTAGAAATCAAAACGCTTTATGAAGTGTTCACGAATTCACCGCGTGATGTAGCCGAGTATATACTAAATACTATTGCGTATTCAGAGTGTGTGACAGAAGTTAAAATGAGTGAAGAAACTGCGAGTTTGAGTCTTTTATAATGTACATTTGAAAAAGCAGCGCGCGTCAAACATCTTTCCAGACACGAGAAGCACTTATTAACATCTTGTCCAATAAAAGATATTTAATAAGATGTTTTTACTCCAAACTCGCTTCATAACGACAGTTGAGCGTCCTTCTGTGAGATGATGTGATTCTTACACAGAATAAGGCAGTCGTGTTTATTAGTCATGTTTAATCAATCAAAGCGTTTCAATCTAGTTTATTCAGGGATATGACGCGTTATCTTCTTCTGCTGCAGGGCATATTTGGAGTTTCTGTGCAAGAGCGCCCTCTGGCTTACACATGGAGAATCATTTACTACTGATCACAGAGCCGTACAGCTCCGACAAGCTGCGCATTAAATAATTGCAGCCAAATCGTGCGCGATTTGATCGCGATAAATCGTGCAGCCCTAATATGAGGATTATGAAAAGCTTCAGGAGTCATGGAGCGTCTGCAGCAGACAGAGCCAAATCAAAAACACACACAACAAACACGGCCGAATCAATCAGCAAGAAAGTTCCTTACGACAGAAGAAGCGACAGACGGAAAGATATAAGAAACGCTGCCAAATAAAACTTTTTTGAATTATTCAAAATATTGTCTAATTATCGGTATCGGAAATATCGAGATATAATTTTTTGTCAATATCGCACAGCTCTAGGCGGGACATTTCCCAAACGCTAACCACAACACACTCCAGCCGACCAATCAGAGCACAGTGTGCTTTTCAGAAGCAGAGACAGGAAGTAAACAGAGCGTTACTGACAGACTGGGAAGAGAGGAGCTGCACAATGGAGGATATGAGGAAAATAATCAAGTCTAGTCGAGCCAAAAACAACATCGAGACTTTGGTATAATAGTAATGTTATTGTTGTAATCAAGCTCAAAATTGTATCATCATAAAAATGTTATCAGTTTATTATTATTATATGTCAGAGTTATTTGTGCTTGACGTATCAGGAGCTCGGCTCACATGTTGTGAGCTGTAATAGAAAGACATGTTAGATGAAGTCTTGTTTATGAAGCGTTCGTCTGCTGTTTCTGCCGCCGGTCACGTAGTCACATCATAAACACAATACCCACTTCAGAGTTGCCGGGACTAAATGAGAGCAATGGAAGTAGGAACTATTAACCATATATCACGTTTCATGCCTTGTATGATACTTGTGTGTTACAGTTTGGGCCTCATCTCTGACCTCAGATCAGTGTGTTTGTGAGGTCGAGTCGGTTATATTTCTTCTGTTCTTGTGCTAGATTATTGAAGTCTGCCGCTGCCTGCCGGGATGGATCATTTTCAAGGGGCCTGGAAAAGCGTCAGTCATGGATTTGGATGCAAAGACTCGGTGTTTGAAGATTCCTGCTTGTCTCCCACCATTCTCAAGAACTTCCCGTACCGGAGATTGTCAGACGATGGGAGGATCCCAGACTCTAAAGCTAGCAGCACAATCCGCGTCTACCTGCCCAACAAACAGCGGACTGTGGTAACGATCAAATAATCGGTGTTGTTTTCCAACACCATCTGGAGTGTGTGTTTATTCTAGAGACTTAAGGCCCGTTCACACCAAGATCGATAACTATAACGGAGTGAATTCACTTCGGGAAGGGGACGCCATTTGCAGGTGCGTTCCAAACGAAAGCGAACAACTCGATCCGTTCATGAAGGGCCCTTCCACTCCTCCGTTAGCGAAGGACACGTGTATGGAAGCTTGTTTCCATCACTGAATAAAGAATAAAAAAGGTAATTGTGACTTTTTATCTCACAATTCTGACTTTTTTTCTCATAGTTGCAAGTTTACGTCTCGCGCTTTGACTTTCTCAGAATTACGCGATAAAGCTATTCTGACTTTTTTCTCGCAATTGCGAGTTTATATCACACAATTCTCACTTTATAACTTGCAATCGTGTTTCTCCCAATTCGGACATTTTTCGCGCAAATCTGACTATTTCTCGCAATTGCGTTTATATCGTGCAATTTTGACTTTGTAACTCACAATTGTGAGTTTCTCACAAATCTGACTTCTCGCAATTATGAGTTTATATCTTGGCAATTCTGTGTTTTATCGTTTATGGTCATGTGACCCAGGGCGAATCTCTTCATCGATCGTTATAGTTATCGTCCTCGGTGTGAACAGGCCTTTGGCACCTTGATGTAAAAGCAGTTTGTTTTTACAAACTCACAAGTGCTTGTCGATCTAATGCAAAATATCTATGTAACCTTTGCATACATGCCTTTCTTTTGCATTGAAGTGATGAAATATGAGAATTGCGTTGTTACAGGTGAATGTGCGACCGGGTATGACGCTGCGCAACTGCCTCATCAAAGCCCTGAAAGTCCGCGGACTTCAGCCCGAATGCTGTGCTGTTTTCAAGCTTCTTCGAGAACATACATTGTAAGTTGTGGCCAATGGCAATAAAAGATGGAATGCAATGAGAAAATCACGAAACCATCAACATGCAGTGCCAATAAAAAGTTGTCGCAAAATGCAAATAATTTAGGTATTTTTGCCACTGATCAACAGAAAAAGACTTTGAAAACGGATCTCTACAAAGTGATGTGAAGTAATTACAATCATTAAATCCATTGTAATTCATAGGGCTGGTTATGGATGCAGACATTCACAAGCACATAATTCGATTCTGATCCATTTGGGAATACTTGAGATTTAATGTTGAATTCTAGGATATCCTGGAGGAAAAGTCATGTCTGCTAGACATCTAGTAAAGGTGTAAAGATAACGTTGTGACTGAGCTTTAGTTTTCCCGAGAGGATGTAGGATGATTGCAGTGACCAGAGCGAATCTATACAATAAGGCTCCATTAGTTAATGCATTGATTAATATTAACTAACAATAAACAATACATTTGTCACAAAAATGTAACTGTTACTTCATGTTAGCTCGGGTCCATTAAATAATATCCACAGATAGAACTTTTGTAGTTATCTGCACGAAAGGGAAGTGTGTCGTATTGTGTCATAATTCCAAGTAAAACTGCTTCACAAACGAGATCAAATGTGGGGCGGGGCTTGAATTTGTCCGTGGGGAATTGATTGGGTGGTTGTGGTTTGCTATTGGTGGATTGCATGTGAGTGACGGGTTGCCCCGCCCTCGTCATCAGAGAAGTGATGTCGCTGCAAGAGGGAGGGGAAGTTATTCTGATTCAAGATTACGAGGAACATGAATTTAAAACAATGGTGGTGTGCAATAATAAATCATTTAGAATGAACACTGTAATATTCCATAAAAAACAAGAACTATCCATTCCGATTTTATGGTAATTTTGCACTGAATAACTGTTTAGTAACTTCTAGGCCCAACTGTAAAGTTGAATCTTGCACCTGAAACTCAATCTAATGCTCAATTAACGAAACCTCAACGTTGTTTTGTGTAGTAAGAAGGTGCGTATGGATTGGAGCACTGACTCTACCTCACTGGTGGGAGAGGAGCTGCTGGTTGAAGTCTTGGATCACGTCCCGCTCACCACGCACAATTTTGTGAGTTTCCATAGTGTGTGTTCGGCTTGAGCTGCTGTCGCATTTATAACGGCTCTGACATCTGACCTTCCCCTTCACAGGTACGAAAGACATTCTTGAAGTTGGCCTTTTGTGACATATGTCAGAAGTTTCTTTTACATGGCTTCAGATGTCAGACGTGTGGCTACAAATTTCACGAGCACTGCAGCACCAAAGTGCCCACCATGTGTGTGGACTGGAGCAACATTCGACAACTCCTGTGAGTGTGCGAAACCACCAGAACAAACACTTGCATTATCACGCCTGAAGGGGTTCCACACAGTCATGTACATACCAGCAGTGGCCAGTTGCGTAGACTAGTTTAATTTTAATTTTAGAAGTTGTGGTTTCTGAGTCTAGAAAAGAACATCAAAACAAGGTCTTGGAGGGGTCACAGAAATACTCTAGGGTAGTGCTGTCATGATTCCTATAAAAAAAATCCCCCAAAAAATCTGCGATTACAATTTATCCGTGTCAAGCAAAATACTGACAGTGACGCATTCCGCAGACGAGAATCCATGAACCGCACTATTAGACCGTTTTCTAAGGTGAGATATTAAAATCATTTAGAAACCATACTATAGCACAAATCTATTGTGAATTCACAAATCCTGCAATTCAATTAAATAAACATATGCTCTGCAGGTTTAATATATCACTGATTCTGGAGATGAGGGACAAAACATGTTTCAGAAGTTAGTTTTTATTATTTAATAATACATTATTTTTAAACTGATATATTTGTAGACAAAGGTCTGAAGCTCTTTTTCTGAAAATTTTTATTTCTAAAAATGTACATTTATTCACTTCAGAACTTAATTTGTGTCAACTCTGTCAGACGCAAGAAAAGAATAAGACATTTCTTTCAAAATTAACAAAAGCCTTCACCTGACTTTGTTAAATACTAGCGGAGTTGAAAAATACTGGCAGTGTTAACAGTGTTGACATATCCTGGTGGAGTTGACAAATACTGTCGGAGCTGAAAATTACTGACGGAGTTGACAAATACTGACAGAGCTAACAAATGCTGTTGGTGTTGACAAATACTGTCGGAGCTAACAAATACTGTCGGTGTTGACAAATACTGTCGGTGTTGACAAATACTGTCGGTGTTGACAAATACTGTCGGTGTTGACAAATACTGTCGGTGTTGACAAATACTGACGGAGCTGACAAATACTGTCGGTGTTGACAAATACTGACGGAGCTGACAAATACTGACGGAGATGACAAATACTGTCGGTGTTGACAAATACTGACGGAGCTAACAAATACTGTCGGTGTTGACAAATACAGGCGGAGCTGACAAATACAGGCGAAGCTGACGGATCTGACAAATACTGTCGGAGTTGACATACTGACGGAGGTAACAAATACTGTCGGTGTTGAAAAATACTGATGGAGTTGACATACTGATGGAACTAACAAATACTGTCAGTGTTGAAAAATACTGATGAGTTGACATACTGACGAGCAAACAAATACTGTCAGTGTTGAAAAATACTGATGGAGTTGACATACTGATGGAGCTAACAAATACTGTCAGTGTTGAAAAATACTGATGGAGTTGACATACTGACGGAGCTAACAAATACTGTCAGTGTTGAAAAATACTGATGAGTTGACATACTGACGGAGCAAACAAATACTGTCAGTGTTGAAAAATACTGATGGAGTTGACATACTGATGGAGCTAACAAATACTGTCAGTGTTGAAAAATACTGATGGAGTTGACATACTGACGGAGCTAACAAATACTGTCAGTGTTGAAAAATACTGATGGAGTTGACATACTGATGGAGCAAACAAATGCTGTCGGTGTTGACAAATACTGTCGGTGTTGAAAAATACTGATGGAGTTGACATACTGACGGAGCTAACAAATACTGTCAGTGTTGAAAAATACTGATGGAGTTGACATACTGACGGAGCTAACAAATACTGTCGGTGTTGACAAATACTGTCGGTGTTGACAAATACAGGCGGTGTTGACAAATACAGGCGAAGCTGACGGATCTGACAAATACTATCGGAGCTGACAAATACTGTCGGAGTTGACATACTGACGGAGCTAACAAATACTGTCGGTGTTGAAAAATACTGATGGAGTTGACATACTGACGGAGCTAACAAATACTGTCAGTGTTGAAAAATACTGATGGAGTTGACATACTGATGGAGCAAACAAATGCTGTCGGTGTTGACAAATACTGGCGGAGCTGACAAATACTGGCGGAGCTGACAAATACTGGCGGAGCTGACGGAGCTGACAAATACAGACAGAGCTGACAAATACAGGCGGAGCTGACATATACTGTCAGTGTTGACAAATACATGTGGAGCTGACATATATTGTCAGTGTTGACAAATACAGGCGGAGCTGACGGAGCTGACAAATACAGGCGGAGCTGACAAATACTTGCGGAGCACACGGATCTGACAAATACAGGCGGAGCAGACGGATCTGACAAATACAGGCGGAGTTGACAAATACAGGCGGAGTTGACAAATACAGGCGGAGTTGACAAATACAGGCGGAGCAGACGGATCTGACAAATACAGGCGGAGTTGACAAATACAGGCGGAGCAGACGGATCTGACAAATACAGGCGGAGCAGACAAATACAGGCGGAGCTGATATAAATACAGGCGGAGCTGACAAATACAGGCAGAGCTGATATAAATACAGGCGGAGCTGACAAATACTGGCGGAGCTGACAAATACAGGCGGAGCTGATATAAATACTGGCGGAGCTGACAAATACTTGCGGAGCTGACAAATACAGGCGGATCTGACAAATACATGCGGAGCAGACGGATCTGACAAATACAGGCGGAGTTGACAAATACAGGCGGAGCAGACGGATCTGACAAATACAGGCGGAGTTGACAAATACAGGCGGAGCAGACGGATCTGACAAATACAGGCGGAGCAGACAAATACAGGCGAAGCAGACAAATACAGGCGAAGCAGACAAATATAGGCAGAGCTGACAAATACAGGCGGAGTTGACAAATACAGGCGGAGCAGACAAATACAGGCGGATCTGACAAATACAGGCGGAGTTGACAAATACAGGCGGAGCAGAAGGATCTGACAAATACAGGCGGAGTTGACAAATACAGGCGGAGCAGACAAATTCAGGCGGAGCAGAAGGATCTGACAAATACAGGCGGAGTTGACAAATACTGTCGGAGTTCACAAATACAGGCGGAGCAGACGGATCTGACAAATACCGGCGGAGCAGACAAATTCAGGCGGAGTTGACAAATACAGGCGGAGCTGACAAATACAGGCGGAGTTGACAAATACAGGCGGAGCAGACAAATACAGACGGAGTTGACAGCTGGGGCCACATATACAGAATACGTGAATAGAATCATGAAACTACATTAGAAGAATTCCCCATATGCGAAATAGTATTAAATAACATCATTAGACCTTTTGAGAGCACTTGTCAACCATCAGACATAAAACCTGACGGAGTTGATAACTGTTTTTCCCAGCGTAACCACCTGTTTTATAGAGAAGCAATTTTGTTTTCTCTCTCAGTTGTAGCTGCCTTGATAAACTTATCAAAAATGCCAAGATTTGTCCCACAACTATTTACAGAAACTATTGATGAAGTTGAAGTGGCTGCAGTGGCTGTTGCATTTACATCGTAAAGAAGTGTCCACATATTAAAGTTTAAATTAACAAATGTCGTTTGGCTAATATTAAACAAGGATTTGATCTGCTGTAAAGTGTAATAACACCAGATCTTTGGCGCCTTCTGCAGGCATCGGATATATAAGACGATTGTTTATGTATTTTAACATAACATTGCTGCTCTATAAAACCATATGATTTCTTGCTTTTTAAACTTTGTGAGCCAAATATTATTGAGTTAAGTGTCATTTGAGGCGTGAAAACCCAGTTCATACACACTGTTATATTGTAACCATGCTGATTTGTGTAAAGTGGGGTTCAGTGGTGTGTTGACAGACTGAACAGGCTTCTTTCCTCAATTTAAATGAAGATAGACATGTGTATGTGGTTCAAGGGAAGTCTCACAGAAAGAGTTTTGCATAGAGGCGCTCATACCGTAGATGCCTATCAATGAAAATCAGGTAATGCGGTACAAAGGTCCATTCTTCTGCTGCAGAATTCATCACAAAGATGAAAAAACAACCTCATAATGCTTTTTCAGGAAAATCTTTACTAGTCCATCTTTTAGAAATTAGTTATTGAGAATTAGTTACAGTCATGTTATTTAGATCAATGCCCTTGCGTTTTCGCAGGCTGTTCCCGACTCCCGGAGAGAACGGCACTCCGTCACTCCCGCCCCTCTCGTCCCGTCGGATGCAAAACTCTAAATTCTCCTTCAGGTAAACAGAGTCTGTGTCTATATTTAGCTCAGATGTAGTGATCTGACCCGACAAGTTCAGCGTTCCTCTGGAAATCAGAGCATGTCACGACGTCACTTTTTTTTTTTTTTTTAAACGTGTAGTTCCTTGTCAGTTTTTATTTTACATTTGCGGATAAGGCAACATTTCTAATTTTCATTTAGTTTTTCAGCTAATATTTACACTTAATTTTATTTCTGCTCTATTTCAGATAACAGATTTTTTTGTAATAGTTTTAGTTTTTGTTAATGATAATAATCCTGACATTTTTTGCTGAAAAATATTTTGACAATATTTGGTCAGCTCTTTACCAAATCTGCCAAATCCAGTTTTTCAACTTTGTTTTCATGACATCAAGCCATTCACGCAAAATGTGCTCTGATACTCAGCAGGGACGCCGTCTGTGAAACGCAGCACAAACCCATCCACAGGAAGACATACCTCTTTTTTTAAATTGTATTCCCAGCCAACAATTTTTTCTTTCCCAGAACGTTCCTTTTTTGAGGTTTGTTTTTGGTTGGCCAGGAAAGTTTTCTTAATTGGAAATGGTTGGTAGAATGTTATTCTAACATTACATTAACGTTCCCCTATTGCTATTCTGACATTCTCAGAACGTTCCAGTAACCTCTTCTCTCCAATATCTTTACCCCACTGTACGTCAGTAATCATCAGCACACGACTCCGTATAGTATAAGCGGATGTGTGAATGCTGGGGGTGTAACGGTACACGTGTTCATCCCGAACCATCACGATACGGTGCGTACAGTCAGATGTCGAATACAGTCAGTCACAGGCGAGCCACACTCCAATCCAGAAGGGGGCGCGCTCTGTAACCCAACACTGTTTGCTAACCGCCACAACAGGAAAAAGAGCGGGTGAAGAAGAACAGATGAACTATGCGCAGATATGTTTACATGTGATCTCTCAACCGGTGTTTCAACCTCGGAAAAACATCAAGCTTGAGAATAAAATCATACATAGCATTACATTTACCTCAGGCAAGTCATTCAGTGTCCACAGCGTGTTGGTTCACTAGAGAAATCAACTCTATATGCACTATATTAGCTTATATATTCATTATATTTACTTTACCTGTTAGTAAAGTCTTGATTATTTAATGTTTGAATATGACACTAACTGTTTAAATGATTATATTTCAAAAGAGTTAATGCAAAAGCTGCCTTATGTACAATTTACATTTTATTTTTAGATATAATAATCAACATTTAAAATAAAAAACTAGCAACTAAATTTAATAGTTTGGGCTCTTTTGTTAATAGTTAAAAAAAAAAAATTAATTATAACTGAATTTATTTAAAGAGAGAGACAATTTTATGTTTACTTTTCTCCTCCTGCGGACCGAACCCATACAGAACCGTGACTTGGATCCTGAGGTACGACCCGAACCGTCACGTTTGTTTACCGTTACACCCCTAATGGACGCTTATAATCAGTATTATACAAACTATATGCTGTTTTATTAGACAGATCTACGGTAGGTATTATTTGGTTCTCCAAAAATAACCAAATGGGAACCAAATACTAACGTTAGGGGAACATTCTGTTTGCTGGGTTATCAACAATTTGTACTTTACTTTCTAATATATATATATATTGCTAAGTTTAATGTTATAACAAGATGAAAGAAGCATCTGAAGCCTGACGTAGAAACCCTTGTCCAGTCCCTATCACAGATACTCCACGCCGAATGCTTTAAACTACATCACTCCCATGCCGTCCGCTGGCGTCTCCCTCAGTCATAAAGTGTTGTCCACATCCACGCCCAACGTCCACATGGTGAGCACCACACAGCCGGTCGACGAGGCTGCTTATCAGGTGAAACGCCACTGCACGCTTTCCTATCCTCAAACCATCTTTGTCTTTCAGGGCCTGATTTACTAAACGGGTCAAATGAGACTATAGAAGCAAGTTCTGCGGCTGATCTCCTGACAATGATCGAACTAATTTACATAATGTCCAGCGCAATCTACCAAGAGCAGCGCAGATTAAACACAATGTGGCTTGTTCTGATGGGTTAAGACATGCTTTACCAGTAAACTGACTAGCTCAAACCTTAGTAAATCATGATTTATTTAAATACTCTCCTCCAAATATTGCATCTGAAAGGGAAACTCTTACAAATGCATAAGCAATAACAGGGTTTCTGTGGGTTTTAAAAAATCTTAATTTGCTCTTACACAAAAAGGTCTTAAAACAGAGCAGAAAGTCATAAAGTTATAGCATTAAATGTTGCATGCATTACATTGCAAAAATCTTCCTTTTGTCCTGTTTTCCAATACAAATATCTAAACATCTTTGATGCATTTTCTTCAGATGCAAATGTAAAATGAAATCTTGAACAAAGTGAAGTGAGTTTATGCTTAAAAGAAAAACAAATATCTGTCAATGAGTTTTGAAAACCTCCCTTTAAATTAAGTTGATTTTTCTGAGCCATGGCAGATGTTTGTTCTTGTTTTAAGCATAAACTCATTTCATTTGGATCAATTTCACACAAAAAAAATGCATCCAGTAAATGGACATTTTCACACACAAATAATGACGAAGAACAAATTTTTTTTGCAATGTGATCAGGAGATACAATAAAAGTTGCCCATATTCTAGTGGTTGAGAACCAATTCAAGCCACTTTTTTTTTTTTGTAACTCTGAAGTGCTGCCAATACAACTCGTTTCTCCCTAAACATTTACATTTAGAGAACATATTGTACTCCCTTCTGTATATTCCTTCAATTTTGTCTTAAAAATGTCCTAAATTTACCTTCATGAAACCTGCAGAAACCCTGAATAAGGTCAGCCGCAGAAATATGTGTGTTCGCTCTTTCCATCGGTTAGTAAATCTGGCCCCAAGGTCTTTATTTGGATCCTAAACCATTATAATGTCTTCTCTCAAATATTTCCATATGTTAAAACGGCACTTCCCTCTTTATTCACAGGAAGCCTTAGGGCGAGATGAATCAGGTAAGGTTTTTCCTGACTCTTTACTCAGTGATTTCACAGCAAAGCTATGAGGCTGAAATCATTCCTTGTCGCATTCGTTCACAGGAAGCCCTCAAAATCAGAGCCCAACCGAGTGGCCTAAAACCCCGGCTCCGGCTCACCGGGAGAAAGCGCCCTCAAACAACGCTCAGGAAAAAAGAATCGTAAGCATCAGAAATGTCCATTTTACTGTAACACATCACCAGATTATTCTTCTCTCTTAGTGAAAAAGGTTCTATATAGAACTCTAGGGTTCTCTAGAACTCTTAATACCAAAAAGATTCTAAATAAGGAGAATAAGGTTCCATGTAGAAGCGTCTAAGCGTGTAGTTTAAACATGATTTCACTGGAGAAGGTTCAAACATGAGCTGATTTGTTCATTGGTCACCAGCGTCCGCGAGAGAAGAGAGATTCCAGCTACTACTGGGAGATCGAGGCCACCGAGGTGCTCCTGCTCTCCAGGATCGGCTCAGGCTCGTTCGGCACCGTCTACAAAGGGAAGTGGCACGGTGAGGGTTCTTCATTATCATGGTTTTCAAATTGTATTTAATGCATGGTTGCGTATCTAACAGTACAGATGTGTCAGCTGGTAGAGATTCTGCGAAAGCTTTTGTGTCGCTGTGTATATGTAGTGCAGTTAAAAATGATGCAGTTTGGTGTATAGCAGGGGCGATTCCTTCGAGGAAAGACCCCCTAAAGCGTGAAGTGGGTTTGGTGAGGAGTAATTGAGAATGAATGGAGGAAAGTCACGTGAGAGGAGGAAAATATCTCAATCGCACTATGATTGGTTCACGTGATAAATCCCGCCTCTTGGTTTCGTACGTGTCAGTCTGAGTAAACAAAATGAATACTTTACTTGCCTTTTAATTAGTCTTCCCATTAAAAAGCCACTTGGAGATCCACGCTTATCAAAATCAAACTTGAAATGACTTGAAAATATGACGACTGTGGGGGTTTAGTGAGCGTGGTGAAGTGAAAGATCTTCGTGATCTGAAACTAAGTTGACTATCAAACATTAGTTACCAAATAAAATATATTGTTTAAATTGTTACTGACTTTAGTTATTATTTTGGAATAAATGTAAAGATGCTTAAAACACTAACTTGATGAGATTTATACTTGGTTTTAATAAATTTAAGCATTAATTGCATTGTTACTATAAAATTAGAATTCTGTTTGGGTTCATTTCTTTGTTGTAATGTTTATTTACTCAGGGAAATGTGATAACATTAAGTGTAACTGGGACATGAAAATATTTAATGACATTTATTTAATGAAAATATTATGAATGACATTAAATTTGATTTATTTTATATATATATATATATATATATATATATATATATATATATATATATAAAAAACATAAAAAAATGGAGGACTTTCCCCTCATTTCAGAACACCACAGCATGCATTTGTGTGTGTGTGTGTGTGTGTGTGTGTGTGTGTGTGTGTGTGTGTGTGTGTATATACGCCGATCGGGCATCACATGATGACACTCACAGGTGAAGAGAAGAACACTGATGATCTCTTCATCACGGCACCTGTCAGTGGGTGGGATTTATCAGGCAGAAACTGAACATTTTGTCCTCAAAGTTGATGTTAGAAGCAGGAAAAATGGCAAGCGTAAGGATTTGAGAAGAGCCGAATTGTGATTCTAGACGACTGGGTCAGAGCATCTCCAGAACTGCAGCTCTTGTGGGTGTTCCCGGTCTGCAGTGGTCAGTGTCTGTCAGTGGTGAACCGGCACATGTGGTCCGATCCAACAGACGAGCTCCAGAAGTGAATGCTGGTTCTGATGAAGGTGTCAGAACACACAGAGCATCAGTTTGTTGTGTATGGAGCTGCAGAGACCAGTCAGTGTCCATGATGACCCCTGTCCAGCGCCGAAAGAGCTGACAGTGGGACGTGAGCATCAGAACTGGACCACGGAGCGACGGAAGAAGGTGAATCACGTGTTCTTCTACATCACGAGGATGGACGGGTGCGTCTCTTATCTGGGAACACATGACACCAGGATGCATTATGGGAAGAAGGAGAGCCGGCGGAGGCAGTGTGATGCTTTGGACAATGTTCTGCTGGGAAACCTTGGGTTCTTCATCCATGTGGACGTTACTGTGACACGAACCACCTACCTAAGAGTTGAAGACCATGAACAGCCTTTCATGGAGACGGTGTTCACTGGTGTCTGATGTGTATATAACTGAAGGAAATATAATGTGAAGCTGAGTAAATGTTTGATGACTTCAGATAAACAAAATTCCCAATTGTTTCATTTTGAGTTGTGATGTCTTTTCAGGTGATGTTGCTGTGAAGATTTTAAAGGTGACGAATCCCACACCAGAGCAGTTACAGGCCTTTCGCAATGAAGTGGCTGTTCTCAGGTAACGACCCAAGTCAAATGATTCGGTTATTCCCAAAAATGAGTTTAAACACCATAATCTTCGTTTGGTGCCAGAGGCGGTTCGACACTGCCAACACGCAGTAGATTTGATCCCACTGAAGTTGTTTGTGTTGTTCTTTCAGGAAGACCAGGCACGTCAATATCGTTTTGTTTATGGGATACATGACCAAGGCAAACCTGGCCATTGTGACTCAGTGGTGTGAAGGAAGCAGCCTCTACAAACATCTGCACGTGCAAGAGACGAACTTCCAGATGTTTCAGCTGATCGACATTGCTAGACAGACGGCTCAGGGCATGGAGTGAGTGTTCGGAGAGTAGGATTTATAGCTGAATGAAGGGTGCGGGGTCTGAACGAGGGGTCCGGCCCTGGTCAACACACACCTGAAGAGGCTAATCAAGGTTTTCGCGATCACTTCTCAAAGGCGTGTGTGTCGAAGCAGGGCTAAACCAACGCTTCTCAGCCATCGCAACCCTAAATTATATTATTTGCTGCATGCAAATCATAACATGCAACTAACCAAATAACCCAGATAGGAAAATTAGCAAGCTTATCATCTTTCAAAACTAGGGGAAAATGCTTCCTTACAGCCGTGTTTTTGTTGTTCATGTCAAAGGCTGTGCATCTGAACAAATTCATGTATTTTGGCATAAATTGAGCTTACTAGAAGCTCGTGAACTTAGACTGATGCCGTCGTCCTCAAACACCAAGAACAAAACTACACAAAGTAAATGCAACACTAAATACAGACCATGGTCACATTCAGATCTGTGTTCTGATCCAGAGAGAGCCGCCGTCATGTATAGATATGAAATGGCCTCACAAACAGTCATTATTTCTGCCTTACAATAATTCAGATTACCACAGAAGTACTGGAATAAAAGTTTATACTTCGGATATAAAGACTGATGATGCGATCAAAATAGAGTAAATCACCTTTTAAAAGAAACTTGATGCTTCAAATAAAGATTGTATCAATGAGTGAGTCATTGAATCATTCCTTCAAGAGATTCGTTCAAAAATGCTGATTCAACCAGTATTGAAACAAGTCAATTCTTTACAAGTCATTGAATCATTTGAGATTCATTCAAAACGCTGATTCATCCATTAATGAAACAAGTGAAGTCTTTTATGAGTGAGTCATTGAATCATTCATTCAAGAGATTTGTTCAAAACACTGATTCACCCAGTAATGAATCAAGTGAAGTCTTTAGGCTTGTTTTGAGATTCATTGGCGCTGTGCAGACCGATGACATCAAAGCACCGCTTAAAGCGATGAGTCATTTGCTGTCCAATCACTCCCTCTGTATTTCGATGTCATATGCCGATCGGTCTGTGCAGCACCGATGCATCTCGAACAAGCGTATTGAATCATCCATTCAAGAGATTTGTTCAAAAACACTGATTCATCCTGTAATGAAACGAGTGAAGTCTTTATGAGTGAGTCATTGAATCATTCCTTCAACAGATTCGTTCAAAAAAGCTGATTCAACCAGTATTGAAACAAGTGAAGTCTTTATGAGTGAGTCATTGAATCATTCCTTCAACAGATTCGATCAAAAAAGCTGATTCAAGCAGTATTGAAACGAGTGAAGTCTTTATGAGTGAGTCATTGAATCATTCCTTCAACAGATGCGTTCAAAAAAGCTGATTCAACCAGTATTGAAACAAGTCAATTCTTTACAAGCCATTGAATCATTTGAGATTCATTCAAAACGCTGATTCATCCAGAAATGGAACAAGTGAAGTTTTTATGAAAAGGTCAAACCGATTCAATTCAATGTATTTTTTCAAAAAAAAAATATTCTGCCGCAATTATCATTTTGTCAGACCCTCTAGTAAATTACATGTTATTTTGTTTAGTTGTCTATCCAGAATTGTGGGAGAATCGTAATCATTTTAATTAAAAAAAATCATGATTCTCAATTTCTCTGGAACTGTGCCGCTCTAATGCTAATATCAATTACTTTTATAGGATGAGCATCTTTCAGTTCAGTGTTGGGTTGGCACAGCTAAAGGTTTACAAATGTTCACATTTTACCATACACATCGAAAACGGCTATTTTAAATTGTAATAATACTTCACTGTTTTTACTTTATTTTTTATCAAATAAATGCAGCCTTGGTGAGCAGAAGAGACTTCTTTCAAAAAAATCCACTTTTGAATGTTGCATTTGATACGTTCAGGCCGTCGTTCTGTTCAAAAGGAGCTTCTC
Organism: Zacco platypus; assembly: GCA_038088235.1. Classification (NCBI taxonomy): domain Eukaryota; kingdom Metazoa; phylum Chordata; class Actinopteri; order Cypriniformes; family Xenocyprididae; genus Zacco; species Zacco platypus. The sequence goes on from CM076064.1 coordinate 26,521,998, forward strand.
TTGAGTGTTTTTGGACGAGCGTTGGCGGTAGCGTTCACAATGAAGACTCGCGGCTCAGCGTTCTGTCACAGTGTTTGACGGCACAGTATATTTTCAGTAACAGACTCACATTTTGAGCGCATGATACCATCAGCTATTAATAGAAATGCCAGCCGGGTTTAAAAATAGAACAAAATAAGGTGGTGTTTACATGTAAACTCAGAGGTGGTTTTGTCCGTTGACTCCTGATGGCTTTCTGTACCAGCATGCTGATAATATCTAACATATACATAATATAAATGATCTCTAATAACTCTGCATATCTTCTCTCTCCTAGTTACCTACATGCAAAGAACATCATCCATCGAGACATGAAGTCAAACAGTATCTTTTACCATCCATTGTACGTCCTCTTATTTCTGTAACATTGGCTACGAAGCGAAAAGCAGTTTTTGAAGCATGTGTTCTGTGCAGATATGAATATAGTGCTCATGAATTCCCTTAACGAGACGCTCAGATATATTCCTGCATGAAGGTTTGACGGTGAAGATCGGTGATTTCGGTCTGGCCACGGTCAAAGCGCGCTGGAGCGGCTCTCATCGGGTGGAGCAGCCGTCGGGATCCGTCCTCTGGATGGTGCGTCAAACCCCGTTCGGAGCCTCGTATCCGATATTATACACACATGCCATACGCTATTCTCTATATTCACTGAATCGTTCAGACTGCCAGGGGAAATGCTGTTCTTATACGGTTCCATTTATTAACAATGATCAATACTTCTACAGCATTTATTAATATTGGCCAACATTTACTAATGCATTTTTAAAATCAAAAGTTAATGTACGGTCAACTAACATGAACTAGCATTGACCAGTTGTGTTTTAACGAGACGAGTAAAGCTAGAAGACGAACTTTGATGTTGGCTTGACAAAGCCAGGTCTGAAAGTGTAAAATAACTTTGAAAAGTTTGAAGGTTTTTTAGAAATAATAATAAAAAAAAAACGTTACTAGCATCATCTTAGCATGTTTTAACACATGAATTAACGTTTTAACTAGTGTTGTCAAATCTTGTATTTCTTTGTGTAATTAATTAACTTTATTTAACCAGGAGAAAAGACTCACTGAGATTAAAATCTCTTTTTTGCAGGAGTGTAAAAAAACGAACAAACATGCGAACATTTACACACCATTAAATTACTCTCAAAGTTACGAAATAAAAGTTTAAAATGACGCCGGTTCTTTCAGCTTCATCTCAGTCTGGAGAAGATTCCAGTCAGAGGTTGAGGCATATGTTTTTCCAAGTTTTTCCCAACTCCCCTGACTGATTTGTCGGACAAAATGGCGGATTGGGGGTTATGATTGGTCAGATCGCCTGTCAATCAAACTGCTGGTGAAGGGTCAAATGCTAATTTATTTGTTCAGAGGGTTTATTTGTCTTTAATAATGTTGGAAAAGTATATTAGTGAGGCTGGGTGTTTTTACTATGGTATTTGTAAACCATAAGCAAAAGTTCCTTGTATAAGTGTTGATATTTGTTCATGATATTCAGCAACAATGAAATGTTTCCAATGAGACTTAGAATAAATGTGAATATCTAATTTTATTTATTTTTTTTACCTCGAAATTAGGAATCGATAAGAATCGGAATCATTAAAATTCAAACGATACCCAATCCTGAGCATACAGACTCATTTTCACAACACACGGCAACTATATACTTATATATTTCAGTTGAGCAACAATATTGACACGTCCGTGACTTTTGCCCTGATGATGACCTGAGTGATACATGATAATAAGAAATAATGTTTTACTGCCTTTACTTGCTTCTTTAGGCTCCCGAGGTCATCCGGATGCAGGACAACAACCCGTACAGTTTTCAGTCGGACGTGTACTCGTACGGTATCGTCCTGTATGAGCTGATGACGGGAGAATTGCCTTATTCTATGATTGCAAATAGAGATCAGGTGAGATTAAAGTAACGTTCTATCAATGTCACATGATCATTGAGCTTCTGGTTTACAATGACTAAAATAACACTAGCTTGGTAGATATTTTAAGATGTTTTTTTTAAGTGTGTGATAGAGCTGTTTGTGTATGTAAAAGGTCTGATAAATGGAGTTTTTGTCTCAAAAGAAGCGATTCTGAACTGAAACAAGTCGTCAATTCAGTCTCACTCCCTGCTGAACCTATGTAGGTTTGTAACTAATTTGCATAATGCCCGCCTCTGCTCTTCATTGGCTGAAGAGCGTCTCTTTGCCCCGCCCTCAATCACTGCAGTTTATCAGAGACTGGAAGAGTTTGTGTCGAGAAGACGCTGTTTTCTGCTTCAAAGAGATCGAGACGGTAAAACCGACGCCATCGTTACTGTTCCAATCAAGAGCTGAGATTCAGATATGATAATGAGCGTTTGGTTTCTGACCAATCAGAGCAGAGCAGCTCTCAGAAAGGCGGGGTTTCAGACACTGAGAGAAAAGAGCTGTGGATATTATGAGACAAACTGTTTCTGATGAATGTGAATCTGCTGTAGGAGACGACAAAACAACATTTAAAATTTAATCATAGAGGCACTTTAAGAATCTCATTAGTCTTGAATCATAAAAACTGGCAAGAGTTGTAAAATTTATTTTTATATTCTGCAAGAAAATGAAGCCTGTTTTAAGAACCGAAAGATTTCACATTATTTTTATGACAATTAAGCACATCTGAAGCCTCAAATAAGGATGTAGGTCATAACAGAACGAGCGTAATTTATGAAAAATTTTCTTTCAATTTTCAGCTTATGAGATTTGCTCTCACTAGCCTTAAACCAGAATTCAGCATTAGCTCCAGTGCGTGATGAAGGCATTGTGTTGGTGTTCAGTGAGCCGCTGAAGTGTTTGGCAGCGAGCCGGAGCGCTCTGGACGCTCACCCTCGAGCCCGCCGGCTAAATTTAGGTGGCCAAAGGCTAAAGGTCCATTTTTAAAACCAGTCACTGGTTGTGTAGCCTGTAAAGCGGCTTTGTTGTGTGAAAATGAGAGGCGAAATGAAGGTGATATAGTTTTTTCCTCAAATCCTCTGCTAAGAGTATTTTTAAGTTATATTAGGTGAACAAGCAGGAAGCAGGAATTATTACTGTTCAAAATCTGAAGTGTTAAACTCCGGCTGTGTGTCAAATGATGTGTTTAGGAGAGTGTGTTCTTACACTAGCGTTCAGATGTTTGGGGTCAGTGAGATTTAAAAAAAATATATATATATTTTAAATGTTTTTGAAAGTCTCATCTGCTCACCAAGGCTGCATTTATACGATTAAAAATACAGTAAAAATTGTGAAATATTATTACTGTTTAAAATAGCTGTTTTATTCCTGAATTTTCAGTATCATTAGTCCAGTTTTCGGTGTCACATGATCCTTCTGATATGATGCTCAAGAAACATTTATGATTATTATCAAAGTTGAAAACTGCCGCTTCATATTTTATGGTACGATTTTGAGCGGTAGTGTTCGTCTGCACGGTCAAGCGCCGTTCTCATTGTGCAGAAGATGTAAAAATCTAGTTAATTTTAAGCACATAACAAGGTTCTTCCCTGTTGTTTTGTGTGTAGATCATCTTTATGGTGGGTAGAGGTTATCTGACCCCTGACCTCAGCAAACTGTACAAGAGCTGTCCTAAAGCTATGAAGAGACTCGTCGCTGACTGCATCCAGAAGTCCAAAGATGACCGACCGTTGTTTCCACAGGTAACGGCACTGAAAACTAGAGCTGAACGATCGCAATCTTGACACGTGATTATTCTTACTCTTAAATGACAGCGATTCGACTCTATTAAAGCTTCAAGTGCGGTCACAGCGAACATTCAGATCTGTGTTCTGATCCAGAGCCGCTGTCATGTACAGATATGAAACGACTTTTCAAGCACAGTATCATTATTTCTGTCTCACAACAGTTCATAGTTCAGATATAAACACTGATGATGCGATCAAAGCTTCAAATAAAGATTAATCAATTACATCACGTTCTCTTAGGCTGCGTTCACACTTGTAGTTCGGTTGGTTTAGTTCGTTTGGTCCGGACCAAAAAACAAAACATATAGTCCTGGTCCTCTTAGCGTTCACACTGACATTTTTAACAGCGAACCTGAAGTTACCGAACCAAAGGCATCGGGATACGGTCACGACCTGATTGGTCGGCTTTTATGACGTATATTTGGCGACGGAGCTCGCTTACCGAACATTCAAAACAACACTGTGTTCTGGATTAAACACCATCATTTTATGTGTGAACATATGCTTTATTTTTACCAGCTGAGAACTCACGAAGAGCTCATAAAATGTTCAAAACATTCAAAACAGCAGCAGGATTTCCTCCATTGTTCACAGAAACAGAAACTTCACCTCCTCGTTGCTCCACGTTTTCCCTCGACTCATTTTGGAGACACCGATCTTCACGCGTCGTCACATCAGCTGACTTGTAGCGTCGCATCTTGTGACATCACGTCCTGTTTTTGGTTCGTTTCCATGTCTTTGGTCCGTGTTGCGTTCATATATCAATCGAACCGCACCAGAGTTCTTGTGGAAGCGGACCGAGACCCATCTTTTTAGCGGTCTCGGTGCGCTCCAGGGTTCTGATGGCAGCGTTCACATGTGTTCAAACGAACCGCACTAACTGAGCAATCGCACCAGGGTTCGTTTTAATCGAACCAAACATGACAAGTGTGAACGCACCCTAAATGAGTGCCATTGAATCGTACATTTAAAAGAGTTGTTAAAGATCGCTGATTCACCCAGTAATGAAACTGATTTCTTTAAATAATTGGTTCAAATTAATTGCATTAACCCTTCTGTGCTGTTCGGGATGTTTTCATCCACTATGGGGAATTTTTGAGTCTTAATTTGGCCGTAACTTTCTCCGTGTTTCAGCAAATGGAATGATTTTTGGTGACAAATCTTATTTTGACACATATTTTGGGAAAATGCTTTGAAAATGTTCAAAAACTCAACAGAACTCTGTGGGCAAATTCACGACCCTTTCGTTATGATTTTAACTGCTTTAAAATGTATCAGATAAATATTTTTTTCAAATTCTTTTGCTTAAATCTATGAATCAACCTCAGTCCTGATCAAAACTACTAAATTTAAAAAAAAAAATCAGGATTTTAACTCTTTAATTGCCAAAATTCATAAATGATGTCACTGATTTGGGAAAAAACGTGTCAAAGATTAGAAACAACATTGGCTTTGATGCGTTGATAGTTTTTGTGCAGCATCAGATTTTAACGTTTTAAAGAGTTAAAATCCTGATTTTTTTTTTTTAAATTTAGTAGTTTTGATCAGGACTGATAACGAAAGCGTAGTGAATTTGAACAATGCACAAGGGTTAATAATAATAATGTGTTTTTTTATTGTTGTAGTGTAATGCTCAATGTATTTATTACTATGTCAAAAAGAAATGAATACATTAAAATTTGTTCTGCGTCAAACGAAATGGAATAATCTGCATCAGTGTCATAAAAAGGCAATACGGGTCGATGTAAAATCTTTTTTTTTTTTCAGTAATAGACAATTAATGTATTAACTGTCATAAAAAATGAATAAAAATGTGTATTTTGGGATAATTATATTCTTATTTTGTTAGAACTACTTCAAATAGAGCATAGAGCTATTTATTATGAAGTATTAGCTCACGCGGACAGCGGTTCTGAACAACATCTTCATGTAATGTTTGACCGCTCTAGCGTCTCTCAGTGACCGATTGTTGTGCGTTTCCTGTCTTTCACAGATCCTGTCCTCGATCGAGCTGCTCCAGCACTCGCTCCCCAAAATCAACCGCAGCGCGTCCGAGCCGTCGCTCCACAGAGCCTCGCACACCGAGGACATCAACGTCTGCACTCTCGCGCTTTCATCCGGCTTCAAGTGAAGCGCCGCGCTCGGACACGCTAGCAACCGGTCGGCAAACATACTCCAGCTATCGACGGACACAGTGTTGGTCATTTATGTGCTTCGTTTATTATAATCCGTGTGTTAAGTAAGAATTTCAGTTGATCTCTCTTCCCGTCTGCCGAGAGGGAACAGCCAATCGCACTTTTACACGGTTCACCTGTTGTGTCTAGCTGTATGGCAACGTTTGAGTGGGAAATACCCAGAATAATCACGCGAACTGCTGCTTTCTCATGAATCCTACAATCATGTGTGGCTGAAATGACGTGTAAATATTCCCCAAGTGCCAGTGCCGCGGACGGCCGCGTGTCGGATGTGTTTTTATCAGCCGTACAGGGAGCACTTCATGATCACGTGTCTCTTTGACTTTGTGTGTTACAAAAATCAAAGAAGAGTGGGTATTAACTTCATTATGAAACTTGTTAGGGATTCGTATTTTTTTTTTTTCAGCTTGTTACTGCTTGTCATGGAGAATTAACTTGTAAACTTGACAGATTGTTTATCCATTGTATTTTAATAAAATTAAGTTAAATACACCTCACAAGCTCTTGTTTTTTTTTTTTTAAATTATTCATACTTGGTATGAAACTTTGAGTGGATTATTGCTTTTATAAAAGCAACAGCAGCAGTTATTGAGGTTCTTTAAGCACATGCATAAAGATGTTTTATTCATCAAGCATGTAACCATTTAGATATGGGATAGAAAAGATCATTTACAGGAAAACATGGTTTTTATAACAGTTATGGTGCCACCTATGGAACGATCCATAAGTTTGCATGCTTGATTAGAATCAGGCTTTTGGGTACACATGGCCAGGGTTGAGGAGTAACAAAATACAAGTAACTTAATACAAAATTTGAGTCACTGTATTTCATTACAGTTACATTTTAAATGGGTGGTAATCAGATTACAGTTACATCTGAAAAGTGTTTTAGATTACCAAAGTGATTACTTTGAGTTTTAATGTCATTTAAACAGCGATTGGTGATTCTCTGACTCTGACCGTCTGAAAAAGTGGAGTTAAGATTCATGTTTTCCACTGTTTTCATGTTTTGTGAGTCATTTTATAATTCACTCGTCACTGCAACTTTTTCTCACAATTTGTTTTTCCCCTCATTATTGTGAGTTTGTATTTCACAATTCTGACTTCTTTTTCTCAGAATTGCGAGATTTAAACTCACAATTGCAAGTTATAAAGTCAGAATTGGGAGAAATAAACTTAAAATACTGACTTTTTTTCTTGCAATTGTGAATTTAGCTAGTTAAATGTCATAATTCTGACTTTTCTCAATATTGTGAGTTTATATCTCATAATTCTGACTTTTCTCAATATTGCGAGTTTATATCAATTCTGAGGGAAAAAGTCAGAATTGTGAGATAACTCACAATGATCTTTTTTGTGTTTGTTCCACACTTATTAGTATTCTAAAGTATTCTAAAGTATTTAGATTAAGTTACTAAACTTGAGTAATGTAACGAAATACGTTACAAATGACTTTTTAAAGCATGTATTTTGTAATCTGTAGTGAAATACATTTTATTTCCGTTATATCTACCCAAATGGCAAAGTTTAACACTTTTTTTTCCCTAGAAAGTCCAGAGAATTGTTCTGAAGTGGTTTTATCAAAACCTGTTTTTCAAATAATCGCCAATATTTAATCATTTATTCGATTGATCACACTGGTCACAGAGGCTCCTCGGAGTTGTATCAAATGGTATTGGGTGAATGTATGAAAAATCACGAAACATACAATTATTTACGCACCTGAAAACTGTGATGCCGTGCGATTTCTTTCAAATTTCTCACAGGCCTCTTTCATTCGGTGTTTTTTGAGGTATGCAAATATCCTCATAGAATATGACAATATCTTTGACCAAGACACCGCATGCCAGTTTTCAAGTCAAACGGACTGACTTTTGCGTAGCTATAGCATTTACGTGTTTATAGTGCCAACAAGTGGCCAGTCGCGGCATCCTTTTTCACGCGACCACAGGCTGAGCCCGTGGCGCATGAATATAAATTTAATCTGATCGGTATGTCACTAATATTGCAACAGCTTTAAACATGGCTCATCCAATCAGCTTTCAGAACAATACGTTCAAGCA